>JAQQAC010008719.1:10938106-11052285 GCA_029783875.1 Phataginus tricuspis | reverse complement strand
CCCCTTTTACCCTCTTATCCCTCCCTTCCCACCCATCTTCCCCAGACCCTTTCCCTTTGGTAACTAATAGTCCGTTCTTGGGTTCTGTGAGTCTGCTGCTGTTTTGTTCCTTCAGTTTTTTTCTTTGTTCTTATACTCCACATATGAGTGAGATCATTTGATACCTGTCTTTTTTGGCTTGGCTTATTTCACTGAGCATAATACCCTCTAGCTCCATCCATGTTGTTGCAAATGGTAGGATTTGTTTTCTTCTTATGGCTGAATAATATTCAATTGTGTATATGTACCACCACTTCTTTATCCATTCATCTACTGATGGACACTTAGGTTGCTTCCATTTCTTGGCTATTGTAAATAGTGCTGCGGTAAACACAGGGGTGCATATATCTTTTTCAAACTGGGCTGCTGCATTTTTAGGGTAAATTCCTAGGAGTGGGATTCCTGGGTCAAATGGTATTTCTATTTTGAGTTTTTTGAGGAACCTCCATACTGCTTTCCACAATGGTTGAACTAGTTTACATTCCCACCAGCAGTGTAGGAGGGTTCCTTTTTCTCCACATCCTCGCCAACATTTCTTGTTGTTTGTGTTTTGGATGTTGGCCATCCTGACTGGTGTGAGGTGATATCTCATTGTGGTTTTAATCTGAAATTCTCTGATGATTAGCGATGTGGAGCATCTTTTCATGTGCCTGTTGTCCATCTGAATTTCTTCTTTAGGGAAGTGTCTATTCATGTCCTCTGCCCATTTATTAATTGGATTATTTGCTTTTTGTTTGTTAAGGTGCATGAGTTCTTTATATATTTTAGATGTCAACCCCTTATCAGATATGTCATTTATGAATATATTCTCCCATACTGTAGGATGTCTTTTTGTTCTACTGATGGTGTCCTTTGCTGTACAGAAGCTTTTAACTTTGATATAGTCCCACTTGTTCATTTTTGCTTTTGTTTCCCTTGCCCGGGGAGCTATGTTCATGAAGAAGTTGCTCATGTTTACGTCCAAGAGATTTTTGCCTATGTTTTTTTCTAAGAGTTTTATGATTTCATGACTTACATTCAGGTCTTTGATCCACCTTCAGTTTACCTTTGTGTTTGGGGTTAGACAGTAGTCCAGTTTCATTCTCTTACATGTAGCTGTCCACTTTTTCCAACACCAGCTGCTGAAGAGGCTGTCATCTCCCCATTGTATATCCAAGTCTCCTTTATCAAATATTAATTGACTGTATATGTTTGGGTTAATGTTTGGATTTTCTGTTCTGTTCCACTGGTCTGTGGGTCTGTTTTTGTGCCAGTACCAAATTGTCTTGATTACTGTGGCTTTGTAGTAGAGCCTGAAGTCAGGGAGCTGTTGATTCCTCCTTCTCAGGATTGCTTTGGCTATTTGGGGTCTTTTGTGGTTCCATATGAATTTTAGAATTATTTGTTCCAGTTCATTGAAGAAAGCTGTTGGTAGTTTGATAGGGATTGTGTTGAATCTGTAGATTGCTTTAGGTAGTATAGCCATTTTGACAATATTTATTCTTCCTAGCCAAGAGCATGGGATGCATTTCCATTTGTTAGTGTCCTCTTTAATTTCTCCTAGGAGTGTCTTGTAGTTTTCAGAGTACAGGTCTTTCACTTCCTTGGTTAGGTTTATTCCTAGGTACTTTATTCTTTTTGATGCAATTGTGAATGGAATTGTTTTTCTGATTTCTCTTTCTGTTAGTTCATCATTAGTGTATAGGAAAGCAACAGATTTCTGTGTGTTAATTTTGTATCCTGCAACTTTGCTGAATTCAGATATTAGTTCTAGTAATTTTGGAATGCAGTCTTTAGGGTTTTTTATGTACAGTATCATATCATCTGCAAATAGTGACAATTTCATGTCTTCTTTACCAATCTGGATGCCTTGTATATCTTTGTTTTGTCTGATTGCTGGGGCTAGGACCTCCAGTACTATGCTGAATAACAGTGGAGAGAGTGGGCACCCCTGTCTTGTTCCCGATCTTAGATGAAAAGCTTTCAGCTTCTCGCTAATAAGTATGATGTTAGCTGTGGGTTTGTCATATATAGCCTTCATGATGTTGAGATACTTGCCTTCTATACCAATTTTGTTGAGAGTTTTAATCATGAATGGATGCTGAATTTTGTCAAATGCTTTTTCAGCATCTATGGAGATGATCATGTGGTTTTTGTTCTTCTTTTTGTTGATGTGGTGGGTGATGTTCATGGATTTTCGAATGTTGTACCATCCTTGCATCCCTGGGATGAATCCCACTTGATCATGGTGTATGATCCTCTTGATGTATTTTTGAATTTGTTTTGCTAATATTTTGTTGAGTATTTTTGCATCTACGTTCATCATGGATATTGGTCTGTAATTTTCTTTTTTGGTGAGGTCTTTGCCCGGTTTTGGTATTAGAGTGATCCTGGCTTCATAGAAAGAGTTTGGAAGTATTCCCTCCTCTTCTACTTTTTGGAAAACTTTAAGGAGAATGGGTGTTATTTCTTCTCTATATGTCTGGTAGAATTCAGAGGTGATTCCATCAGGTCCGGGGGTTTTGTTCTTGGGTAGTTTTTTGATTACCGCTTCAATTTCGTTGCTGGCGATTGGTCTGTTTAGTTTTTCTGTTTCTTGCTTGGTCAGTCTTGAAAGGTGGTATTTTTCTAAGAAGTTGTCCATTTCTTCTATGTTTTCCAGCTTGTTAGCATATAGATTCTCATAATATTCTCTTATAATTCTTTGTATTTCTGTGGGGTCTGTCATTATGTTTCCTTTCTCATTTCTGATTCTCTTTATCTGTGTAGATTCTCTTTTTCTCTTAATGAGTTTGGCTAGGGGTTTATGTATTTTGTTTATTTTTTCAAAGAACCAGCTCTTGGTTTCATTGATTTTTTCTATTGTTTTATTCTTCTCAATTTTATTTATTTCTTCTCTGATCTTTATTATGTCCCTCCTTCTGGTGACTTTGGGCCTCATTGTTCTTCTTTTTCCAATTTCAGTAATTGTGTCCTTAGACTGTTCATTTGGGAATGTTCTTCCTTCTTTAAATAGGCCTGGATTGCAATATACTTTCCTCTTACAACTGCCTTTGCTGCGTCCCACTGAAGTTGTGGCTTTGTGTTGTTGTTGTCATTGGTCTCCATATATTCTTTGATTTCTGGTTTGATTTGGTCATTAACAAATTGATTAATTAGGAGAATGTTTTTAAGTCTCCACATATTTGTGAGCCTTTTTGATTTCTTTCTCAAATTTATTTCTAGTTTTATACCTTTGTGATCTGAGAAGTTGGTTGGTAGGATTTCAATATTTTTGTATTTACTGAGGTTCTTTTTGCACCTAGTATGTGGTCTATTCTGGAAAATGTTCCATGTGCACTTGAGAAGAATGTGTATCCTGCTGCTTTTGGGTGCAGAGTTCTGTAGATATATGTTAGGTCCATCTGTTCTAGTGTGTTGTTCAGTGCCTCTGTGTCTTTTTCTAATTCTCTGTCTGGTTCATCTGTCCTTTGGAGTGAGTGGTGTGTTGAAGTCTCCTAAAATGAATGCATTGCTGTCTATTTCCTCCTTTAATTCTGTTATTATTTGTTTCACGTATGCTGGCACTCCTGTGTTGGGTGCATATATATTTATAATGGTTATATCTTCTTGTTGGACTGACCCCTTTATCATTATGTAATGTCCTTCTTGCTACTTTCTTCGTTTTGAAGTCTACTTTGTCTGATACAAGTACTGCAACACCTGCTGTTTTCTCTTTGTTGTTTGCATGAAATATCTTTTTCCATCCCTTCACTTTTAGTCTGTGCATATCTTTGGGTTTGAGGTGAGTCTCTTGTAAGCAGCATATAGATGGGTCTTGCTTTTTTATCCATTTTGTTACTCTGTGTCTTTTGATTGGTGCATTAAGTCCATTTACGTTTAGGGTGATTATTGATAGATATGTACTTATTGCCATTGCTGGCTTTAGATTCGTGGTTACCAAAGGTTCAAGGGTTGCGTCGTTACTATCTAAGAATCTAACTTAACTTTCTTGTTAAGTTATTGTGAACAGCATCTGATGTTTCTTTATCTCTCCCTTCTTATTCTTCCTCCTCCATTTTTTATATATTAGGTGTTTTATTCTTTGCCTTTAGTTAGTATTTGGATGGTCTGCTTTCTTTGCTATGATTTTATTTTGTCTGGCAACATTTTTAGCCTTAGGGGTGCTTCCCTCTAGAGCAGTCCCTTTAAGATATCCTGTAGTGGTGGTTTATGAGAGGCAAACTCTCTCAACTTTCATTTTTCTGGAAAGTGTTTAATCCCTCCCTCATATTTAAATAATAATCATGCTGGATACAATATTCTTGGTTCGAGGCCCTTCTTTTTCATTACATTAAATATATCATGCCAGTCTCTTCTGGCCTGTAAGGTTTCTGTTGAGAAGTCTGATGATAGTCTGATGGGTTTTCCTTTGTAGGTGATGTTTTTTCTCTCTCTAGCTGCCTTTAATACTCTGTCTTTATCTTTGATCTTTGCCATTTTAATTCTTATGTGTCTTGGTGTTGTCTTCCTTGGGTCCCTTGTGTTGGGAGATCTGTGGGCTTCCGTGGACTGTGAGACTACTTCCTTCCCCAGCGTGGGAAAGTTTTCAGCAATTATTTCTTCAAAGACACTTTTTATCCCTTTTCTCTCTCTTCTTCCTCTTGTACTCCTATAATGCGAATATTGCTCCGTTTGGATTGGTCACACAGTTCTCTTAATATTCTTTCATTCCTAGAGATCCTTTTATCTCTCTCTGCCTCAGCTTCTCTGTATTCCTGTTCTCTATTTTCTATTCCATTAACAGTCTCTTGCATCTCATCCAGTCTGCTGTTCAACCCATCGATGGCTTGTCTGATTTCTGCATTGTCTTTCCTCACTTCCCTCACTTCCTCCCTCAGCTCTTGCACATCTCTCTGTAGATCTGTCAGCATGGTTATGACTTTTATTCTGAATTCTTTTTCAGGAAGACTGTGCATGTCCATCCCTTCAGGTTCCCTCTCTGGGGTTGTTTAGGTCTGGAGCTTTGTATGTACCATATTCCTCTGTCTTTTCATGGCTATAGAAGTGGTTGCTGGTAGTTGCCACGTATGTCAGCTGGGCTCTTTATGACCCCCTCGCTGGGTGCCGAGTCCTCTCAGGTGTTGCTGCACACTGTGCGCTTTCCTGTGTATTCCGATCTCTCTTTTAAGAATAGTTGTATTTGCTGTATTTTCATAGATAAATATAGTGTTGGGAGGAGTTTTCTGCTGCCCTGCTCACGTCGCCATCTCCCCAGAAGTCCACCCTTTTCTTTTAATAAAAGCCAATTTTGCACAAGCCAAAGGACATCCCCCTTCTGTTTCTTTTGTCCTAAGTTCTTGGCCATGTTGTCCGTATTCCAGGCCTTTCTCTCCCTCCTACTCCTGTGTCCATGGCAAGGTGGCCTCTGTCCTCATCACTCTACCCATATTGCTCTCCAAAACATCATCAATACCTATTTCTTGTTTAATTCAATGGACTGGCTTGAATTCCTTACCTTATTTGATCTTTCTTTAGTGTTTGACTTTGAGGACCACCTCTGCCTTCTTGTAGTTCCTTACAACTGTACTGTCCAATGTGGGAGCTGGTAGCCACAGGTGGCTGTTTAAACTAAATTTAATTTGTATTAAATTTAAAAATCATTTCTGCTGTCCAATTAGCCATAGGTGTTTTTGAGTATTTGAAAGGTGGCTAGTGTGATTGAACTAAATTTTTATTTTGATTTACTTTTAATTAATTTAGCTAGCTACCCATGGCTAGTGATGACCCTGTTAAACAGTGGAGATAGAGAACATTTCCATCATCACAGAGATTTCTATTGTACAGGGCTTCTCTAGAGCAAGGTTTGGCAAGTTTTCTTTGAGGGGCCAAATAGTAAATGTTTTTGGCTTTGGAGAACTGATAGGTTCTGTTATAACCATTCAGTTCTGCTGTTGTTGAGCAAAAGCTGCCACAGTGACTATGTAAGCAATTTAGTGTGGCTGTGTTTATTCACACAAATATGTGGTGTGTCAGATTTTGCCCAAGACTGTAGTTTGCTGACACCTCTATAGCCCTCATTTCTTTGATATACATTTTTTCCCATTCTCTTCTTGTTTTTCTCTAAAAACTTCTTTTTAGGTCTTCCATATTTCTTAGATTCCTCCCTCCTTCCTATCTATATCACCACAACAGTTCATTATTGAAAAAAATCTCTTCACAGTTACCTTTGTGTCCTCCCGGCCACCGTACCCATTGTCCACAACTCTGTTTTCATAACTTACCTAAGCAAGTTTCCTCACTGGTAAATGTATAGTAATTGTAATTGCCTGATGATAGGGTTATTGAAAGGAGTCAATGAAATGTGTATAAAGTTGTGCTCATGTTGAGTATAAAGTATTCTCATATTAACTTATCACCAAGAGTGGTTGTGACTCAGAGCCTGACTACCTGACATCCAATCCCAGCTTGTCACACACCAGCGTGTACTTGGGTAGGCGATTCAACCTCTCTGTACCTCGGTTTCCTCATCTGTAAAATGAGGATATTAGTATACATACAGAGCCCTTATGAGAATTAAATGAATTAATTTGCATTTAATGCTCATAGTATTGTCTTGGTACAGAGTAGGTGCTATGTTGTTGGTTTTTATTTTATTTTCCTGGTTTTATAGGAGAGGGAAGAAAGACTTAGACATTTCACTTGCCTGTGGTCGTACGCTAGTAAATGACACACCTGAGATTTGATCCCTGCTCTTTTGACCTTAAAGCGCAGGCCTTTTCACAATACTACGTTACTTTCAACATTCACCTGTTTTACCACATCCCTTTATTTGGAATTAGTCTCTTTTTTCTGTGCTTTCATCATACCTGATTTGTGCCTCTGTCAGGAAATTTGCAACATTTTGCTTCTTACCTACTTCTGCAAATCCGTGTGCCTTTCAGAGTGGAATACATGTTCCCAGCTGTATTTTTTACTTTCTGTCACAGTCTCAGGTCTAATGAACAACAAATTATTGTTAAATTTGTTAGATAGAAAAACTTTTGTTGAAGAGAAATGTCATTATTAGTACTTAATGTTGGGGGTTGTAATCTGCCAAAGTCTTAGATAATAATGAATTAATTATTTCTTATAAAGGTTATATGTTCATTACAATTTTAGTATAGATTTATTATTTTAGTATGCAGATAACCAGATGTATCCATCATCTCTGAATGGTTTTCAATATATTGGCCTTGGATTTATTTAATTCTTGAAAAAGAGCTTGAAGTTTTTTTGTTTGTTTTTTTCTGAAATTGTAATGAAATGAAGACCCAAATAGGAGGTCATTAAAGAAGGAAACTATAATATGATCCAAGGCAAGAACTTCCTGTCAGAAGGTAAATTGTAAGTTGGGCTTTCCTGTTACTTAATAATAAATATATGCAAAATATAGAATTCAGTAGTGAGAGTACAGAGAGGGTTGCAACATGGTGATTACTAAATTCATTTGTGCTGGAGGAAGATTTCTATAGTTATTTCATGCATATTGAAATAGGGCAGTTTGTGAAAGAGTTTCATAAGCCACTTTGTTGAAAGAACACTAAATTTTATTCTTGAAATTGGAAGTGGAGAACTGAAAGGAACACTTCAGAATTTACCAATTCAGCTTTCCATAGCTGGGTAACCAAATTCACAGAGCAAATGCTATCAACTTCCCCCTCAGAAAGAAGTCATTTTCTTTTGAGTGTCAGTTTTATTTCTTCTCATAATGTTTGAAAACTGATTTAATAAATGCATGCTGAAGTGTACTTTTATCTCTGAATAAAGGAGAGGTCAGTTGTGATGGGAACTGAGTGGAGCAGAAGAACCAGGTGAATGTTTGCCACTAGCTTCTTTTGACACCCAGAGATCGAGACCCTGGAACTTTAAGAGGTTGGCAAACCTCTTAAAAATCCTGCAGACATCCACCCATATTCATTGACTTATCTCAGTGTGTGGGCCAGTTACACACTCCAGTTTCACTCGTTCAATGAACAAGTTCAAAGGGCAATACAGGATGGGCCCAAGTTATATTAGGAAAGACAGAGAAGAAGATTCAGGGTAGGCTGTGGTGAAGAAGAGAATAAATCATATTCAAGCGAGATTCCCTCCAAAGAGCTAGCCGAGCTAGATGTAAGCTAGCAGCAGTTAATGAGGAAAAGTCAAGGAAACAGAAAATTATGTATCAGAAGTCTAGAAGGAATTTCAAGAGCTTTCTTCTCCATGGAGACCCTGCTGAAGACATTCAGTTCTGCCTTGTGAGCTCAGACACTGACGAACGTGCACCTTGACTCCTTTTTAAGGATGTCTCACATTACTGTAGTGACTATATAATTACACTAGTTGAGATACCTCTTGTTTTGTTTGTCCTGGAATGTATTCCTCTGCCTCTTAAATTATGAAATAGGACAGCTTTAAATTTTGTTTGAATATGCTAAAATTGATGTATCTTTAGACTTTGCTCTCAGTCAGGATGGACAAAGTTATACAGTTATGCTGTAGGAATAAACAACCGTCAAATATCCCTGGTTTAAAATAGCCCAGGTGTGTCTCATTTATGCAAGCTCATCTTGGGTTAGCCTAGATTACCCAGGAGATTTGCTCTATGCCGTCCACCCTCACTCAAGGATATTAGTTGATGGTACAGTCAGTTTTTGGAATGTCACTTGTCCTTGTGGCAGCAAGAAGGAAATGTAAGCATGCAGTGTATCTGGAAGACTTCCTGCTTGTTATTTGTGTTGAAAATGTGACCTCCCCACACCCCAGCTTTATTGTCTTCTATTTCATATGTATGTGTGTAAATATATGCACACTCACACATACATATACATGCACACACACACACTCATCTGAGTGTCAAGATGCTGGTGGCTGAGTACATCTCAGAATCCAAGTAAGGATCCTATTCATTCAGCAGTGAATGCAGATTTTGATTACTAGAATCTTTCTTCCTGTGATTGACTATTTGAGGGAAAAAAGGGGATTTCTAGGTGGTAATGGTGTGTAGGGTTTCTAGGCCTCCTGGAAGTTATATAGAGCTTTGTTTTTATTCTCCTGGTCTTAAATCTCTCGGAGGATCATTCATACACAAACTCTCCCTATTTCAGAAGGGTAGACTCTAGGCTAGTAAAAGTTTGTGTGATGTGTATGTGAGGCTATGTGTGTGGCTTTTATCTTAATTATCCATCCAGATACCCACGGTCTATTATTCCTTCCTGCTTCTGATCTTGGAGTTATTTCTGGGTTTTGTTGAGAGTTTTTTTGGTGAATCTTCTTATTACCTGTTAGAGTTTTTAGGTTCCTCATGAATGTATTCATGGTATGGTTGTATAAATTTTTCACCTTATTTTATTTCTTTTATTTTAACTTGACAGTATGTAAAATGTTATGGAACTGTTTTCATATCAGTATACTTGGATATACCATGTTTCTCATGACATTTAGGTTTAGCACTTAGTCACCTACTGTCTGCTTTATATATTCCAAAAATTTGCCATGGTTCTGATCTGGTGGTAGCACCATTTCTAGGGGCTCCACTATTGCCTTTTTTCTGTTATTCCAGTGGGCTGTGGAGGACATTCCGATTACTTGCAATTTTCTGCAGAAGGCGTGTGGGGCAGGGATGGGGTAAGATAAAGAATATGAAGTTTTTTACTTTCTTCAATGGAACTTGAATTTAAAGAGAGAGCTACTTACAAGACTTCCATGACAGAACATTCCAGTAATTATGTGTAGAAATTATATAGCCCTGACAAAGACCCTGAAATATATATATACAAGATGCTAATACTTATATATAAGATGCTACTGCATGTAGGAAGAATGGAGTATCACTAATGAATGAAGACAGTAAGGATTAGTCCAAAAATGATGCTTAGAAAATTGACTACTTATAAATAAACATGTAATTGTATCACCACATCATAATATATGCACACATATGATATAATGCATGTGTGTAATATATAACATATAACAGATCATACATACAGATTTTATACATAGAATAATTATTGGCACATTTAGGAGGCTGTCTAAGAAATGAAACTAGGAGAGAGTAGTATGAACTATTTTAGAAGAAAAAATTGCAAGAAAAATGATAAATTATTTGAGTATATACAAATTTAAAATACTTTATGGCAGGAAAATAAAATTTGTGAATAAACAGAAAATAATTTGTAACTATGTCAAACTTAAGTTCAATGTCATATAAAAAGAACTTTTAGAAATGGTAAGACATTGTACTTAATACTAGTAATGAAAGAAACCAAAATTAAAACTATTTCCATTTCTCAAATTGAAGAAGGTTGTGAACAATCAGTGTTTAGATGAGTGTGATAAAATGGACTTTCAAATAATGCTGATGGCAATATAAATTAATTCAATATTACCAGGAAGCAATTTGATTATTTGATTTGTGTGTGTGTGTGACTGTTTTTCATTATATCTGCAGGCAAGATTCTTATAATGTGATCAATATTTCTCTACAAGAAACACCATCCCAGGATCATTCAGTATAATGACAGTATTGTGAAAGGCAATTTGCAACAATGCATGATTGACTTTATTATTAAATAGCCAGTGAAGTCAATATTATGCCATCATTACATGTTTATTTTAAGAATTTTTCAGGCCCATGGAAAAAAAGCTCATAATGCAATCTCAAACACAGAGGCAAAACATTTACATGTAGAAAAAAATAGAAGAAAATACTCTCAAGTATATTTTCTATAGTGAGTTTTCTACAGTGAGTATTAATTATTTTAATAATCCATAAAGACAGCCATT
The DNA here is from genome assembly GCA_029783875.1 of Phataginus tricuspis. Lineage (NCBI taxonomy): Eukaryota > Metazoa > Chordata > Mammalia > Pholidota > Manidae > Phataginus > Phataginus tricuspis. The sequence goes on along the minus strand of JAQQAC010008719.1, from coordinate 11,041,479 downwards.
TAAAGCCTGCTCATGAATTTAGAAGGAACAGTGAAGAGACAGCACATAGAAGACATTCAATTGAACTTTACTGAAATGATTTGATTTAAAATGAAGTAAGAATCTTTTCATAGGAGAAAAATCAAATCTTGGAGCTGGGAGACCCCTTACAGGCCACTTGGTCCAGTCACCCACAGTAAACCAGTCTTAAAGTTCAGCCGATTATAGTGGTGTGTTCATTACCTGTAACCTCCTCTCAAGCCATGCCAGTTTGTTACCCTTGCCACGATTCTTGCTTAACATGCTTCCAGACCCTTCCCTCTGTTGGAATTTCCTTTTTACCTGCCCCAAAGGGTAACCTTACAATTTTTTAAGTTTCTTTTACGGTGCCCTTAAAAAAGAACATTTTAGTGTGTTAATAATTTAAATATTAAACTATCCAAAATTTGCAAACAGCTGAAAAAAAATCTAAAGTTCTTGGAGTGTTGCCTGTAGAGGTACTGCTGTTTGGTGCCTAGGGGCCTGTTTCTGTCATCAAGCTGCCTTAGGAGTTACTCCCAGCTGCGTTTCCTCATGTGTAAAATGGGGTTTGTCACAGGGCCTGCCCCACCGTGGTCCTTTCTCTGCGTCTGTTTCTGTTTGGTTTGTTCTTTTTGTTTTTCAAATTCCACATCTAAGTGAAACCATATGGTGTAAGTTTATATTCCGTGATATATATGTACCACATCTTCTTTATTCATCCATCTTCCATGGCTTCCGTATCTCGGTTATTGTAAATAGTGCTGCAATAAACAGAGGGGTGCTTTTGAAATTAGTGATTTTGTTTTTCTTTGGGTAAATTCCCAGAAGTGGAATTGTTGGATCTTATAGTATTTATCTTTTCAGCTTTTTGAGAAACCTCCTTACTGCTTTCCACAGTGGCTGCGCCAATTTAAATTCCCGTCAGCAATGTATGTGGATTCCCTTTTCTCTACATCCTCACCAACACTTGTTATTTGTTCATTTACTTATTTATTTTTTGATATTAGCCATTCTGACAGGTGTGAGGTGATATCTCATTGTGGCTACGATTTGCATTTCCTGATGATTAGTGATGTGGAGCATCTTTTCATGTGCCTGTTTGTTGTCTATCTTCTTTGGAAAAGTGTCTATTTTTTAAATCAGATTATTACTTTTTTGGGGTTGAGTTGTATGATTTTTTATAATATATTTTAGATATTAATCCCCTATTAGATATATCATTTGCAAATATATTCCCCCATTCGGTATATTGTCTTTTCATTTTTATGGTTTCCTTTACTGTACAGCATAAGCTTTTTAGTTTGATGTAGTCCCTTTTGTTCACTTTTCCTTTTCTTTCTCTTACCTGAGGAGACTTACCTAGAAGAAAACGAGTAATGCTGAAGTTCAAGAGTTTACTATCTGTGTTTTCTTCTAAGAGTTTTATGGTTTCAGGTCTTAAATATATTTAAGTCTTTAATCCATTCTGAGTTTATTGTTGTGTATGGTGTAAGATAATGATTTAGTTTAATTTTTTTTTTTGCACGTAGCTGTCTAGTTTTCCCAACACCATTTATTGAACAGACAGTCTCTTCCCCATTGTATATTCTTGCCTTCTTTGTCATATATTAATTGACCATGAAGTGTGGGTTTATTTCTGGGCTCTCTATTCTGTTCCATTGATCTATGTGTCTGTTTTTGTGCCAGTTCCAGACTGTTTTGATTACTATAGATTTATAGTATAGTTTGAAATCAGGGAATGTGATATTTTGGCTTTCCCAGGATTACTTTGGCTATTCAGGGTCTTGGTAGTTCTGTTAGGCAGGAAGACAGACATGAGCGGTGTGGAGAGAGAATAAAGTCAGTAAAGCCTACTAAAAGGGACTCAAAGAGTTAACCAGGTAAAACCAGAGAGCCAGAAAGAACTCACCATGTTAATTAGTTAATTAGTTGAAATTTCAAAGGCCAGGAGTAAATTGGAATGTCTGGATATTCCCCAGTTGAAAAACAATTTCCAGATAAAGAAAAGTATCAGAGCGCAACCCATGTCTTCACTGTACCAATAGGTCAGGCCTCCAAGGCCAAAGATTGTCCGTCAAGGACTTCTGTGCCCAACCCAGTGAGGTATAGCAGGGATATGGGACCAGGGTCAGGCCATTGTAAAATCTACTTAGCCTGAGAGAAAAGCCCAGTTGATTCTTTAACTTAATCTATATGCTGTTCTTCCTCTTCTTCCAGTCCCTGAATCAATTAAATAACTTTATAACCAAGACAGTAGATAGACCTCTGAAATGTAAACAAACCTATGTAGATAAAGAATGCTGAGATACAGACCAACACAGTCCCCTAAATAACCCTATTCTTAAAACAAAACTTAAAAAGAATTGTCAGTCACCTGTATACATCATGCCTTATGCTGACCCTTACCCAAAAGGCTGTATAAAACCCCAGACCCTAAACCCTTAAGTGCACCTCCTCTTGGAGGTTGCCTGCACCCCCCTTTCTTCAAGTGTGTGTACATTTTGCCTTAAATAAAGACTTCTTACTGCTCAACTTACATTTTGTCTCTGCACTCTTCCAGTGGTAAGCTTCTTTGTCACTTGGCTTTTCATTCTATTTTCCAGACTTAAGCACAAGTCTTCACTCTGTCTCTGTTCTACTCCAGATAAGTAAGGAGGGGCTACTGAGAGCTCTGATTTGGGATTGCAAGTTCCTATCACCTGGGTGACCCAGACAGGACTGCAGCTATATGATCATGCTCCTTAGTAGCCTGCCTGAATACTTTCTTTGCCTTTGGGAAGCTCTCAGGATGTAATTTCACTCCATCCAGTGCTCTGCGGCTCCCCTAAATCCTGTGGTGGTAGGGGCTTGTTCCCCACACCAGGCAGATTCAAGCGGACGCTGGACACCAGGTGACCCTGGCTTTAGGAGTTGGCAAGGCATCTGCTCAGTGCCGATCAGGAGTTTAATGAGCTTCCCTTTCCTCCTTCTGTTCTTTCTTGCTCTCTACTACTTGCAAGGCAGCCACCATTCCCTGCTATTCTTGCTTTAATGAATTTCTTCATTACCTTTCACTCTGACTGGAAACTACATCTCTGAGCCAAATTCCTTCCCAACAGTTCCATACAAATTTTAGGATTATTTTCTCAAACTTTGGGCAGCATGACCATTTTAACAATATTAATTTTTCCTTTTCATAAGCATGGGCTATTTTTCTATTTGCTTGTGTTGTCTTCAGTTTCTCTCATCAATGTTTTATAATTTTCAAAGTACAGATCTTTCACTTACTTGGTTAGATTTGTTCCTAAGTATGTTATTCTTTTTGAAGCAATTGTTAATGGGATTGTTTTTGTTTTAATTTCTCTTTCTGCTAGTTCATTATTTGTATATAGAAATGCAACAGATTTCTGTATATTGAATTTATATCCTGCAACTTCACTGAATTCACTTATTCTAATAGGTTTTTGGTTGAGTCTTTAAGGCTTTCTATATATAGTATCATGTCTTTTGCAAATAGTTACAATTTTACTTCTTCCTTACCAGGTTGGATGCCTTTTATTTATTTTTCTTATCTATTTTCTTATCTGGGTAGGACTCCTAGTATTATGATGAATAAAAGTGGTGACAGGGAGCATCCTTGTCTTGCTGCTGATCTTAGAGGAAAAACTTTCAGTTTTTCACCATTGAGTATAATGTTACCTGTAGGTTTGTTATATATGGCCTTTATTATGTTGAGAGTGTGCCTTCTGTACCCTCTTTGTTTTGAGTGGTCTTATCATGAATGGATATTAAACTTTATCAAATGTTTTTTCAGCATCTATTGTAATGATTGTATGGTTGTTATTCTTTTTGTTAATGTGATATATCATGTTGATTGATTTATAGATAATGAACCATCCTTGCATCCCTGGAATAAATGGTGGTGAATGATCTTTTTAATGTATTTTTGAATTTGGCTTGCTAATATTTTGTTGAAGATTTTTGCATGTATGTTCTTCAGGGATATTGGCCTGTAGTTTTCTTTTTTGTAGTGTCTGTCTGGTTTCAGTACCAGGGTAATGCTGGCCTTATAGAATGAATTTGGAAGCTTTACTTTCTCTTTAATTTTTTGGAACAGTTTGAGAAGAAGTATTAACTCTTCTTAAAATGTTTGGTATAATTTATCTGTGACACCATCTGGTTCTGGAATTTTGTTTATTGGTATTTTTTTTATTATAGATTCAGTTTCATTACTAGTAATCAGTCTGTTCAGACTTTCTATTTTTTCCTGGTTCAGTCTTAGAAGATTTTAGTTTTCTAGGAATTTATCCATTTCTTCTAAGTTGTTCAATCTGTTGGCATGTAATTTTTCACAGTAATCTCTTATAATAGTTTGTATTACTGTGGTGTCAATTATAACTTCTCTTTCATCTCTGATTATATTTATTTGATGTGTTTAACTAAATATTTATCAATTTTGTTTCTTTTCAGAGAACCAGCTCTTAGTTGGTTCAGTAAAAAGTATTCCTTTTTAGTCTCTCATTTATTTCCACTCTGATCTCTGTTATTTCTTTTCTTTTACTGACTTTGGGCATTTTTATTTTTCCAGCTCCTTTAGGTGTTGGGTTAGATTGTTTATTTGAAGTGTTTCTTGCTTCTTGAGGTGGGAATGAGCATCCCTCTTAGGACTGCTTTTCCTGCACTCCCCAAATTTTGAACTGTTCTATTTCTATTTTCATGATTCTTCAAGGATATTTTTATTTCCTCTTTGATTTCTCTAATGACCCATTGGTTGTTTAGTAGCGTGCTCTTTAGCTTCCCTGTGTTTGTTTGTTTTTTCTATGTTTTTTTTCTTGTAATTTATTTCCAGTTTCATACCATTGAAGACGGAAAAGATGCTTGACATGATTTTGGTCTTCAATTTATTGAGACTTGCTTTGTGGCCTACCATTTGATCTGTTCTGGAGATTGTGCACTTGATGTTTGAAAATACAATTGAAAAGAATGTATTTTACTGAAATCACTGATATGTTCTTCTGCATCTTCTAATATGTTGATGTCTTCTAGTGTATTTCTCATTTCATTTATTTTATTCTTCATCTTTAATTGGTTCTTCTTTATATTTTCTATCTGTTTGTTGAGGTTCTCCCTGAGTGTATCCACTCTTCACTCAAGCCTAGTGACCATCTTTATAACCATTACTTTGAACTCTTTATCTGGTAAATTGCTTAACTCTGTTTCATTTAGTTATTTTTGTGAAGTTTTGTCACGTTCTTTTGTTTCAAACACATCTCTCTGTCTCTTCATTTTGTTTGACTTTCTGTGCTTGATTCTATGACTTAGTTGAAAAGGCTATATCTCCTTATCTTGCAGGAGTGGCCTTGTGCAGGGGAGGTCCACTGGGTAGACTGCATGTACCTGGTGGTTTTGGTTGGCTGGCTGGAGGCTGACTGAAAATGAGACAGTGTGAACATTTCCCTGTTTCAGGGCCCCCAGGGCATGTTTAAGGGGGCATGGTTGGAGGGGCTTCTGAATGTGTACCAGTGGGTCTGCATTGGTGGGGAGGTGGTAGGCCATTGTACTCTCCAAGGGAACCCCACTTCAGTTGTACTGCCTCCATGCCTGCAGTGCAGTGGTGGCCTGAGTGCACTCTGCAGGGGTCAGGTGACTGGCCCTCTGTCCGCGCTGCAGCAGCAGGCTTGAGTACATTCTCTTGGGACACCCATGTCAGTAGCAGCCACTTATGCAAGTGGAGCAGCAGTGGGCCGGTGGGGTGGCATGCTCTGGGGATCTTCTGGGTGGGTGCTGGGTGATAGGTGGGCTTGAGGGGGGTAGCTTGGGCAAGCACTGCCATTGATACTGCTCTACAGGACTGCTAGATCTCAGCTGGCTTGTCTGGGTGCAGGCAGGGGTGGGAGGACACCTAGGCCAAGTCTGGAATGGGTGTGTGCACTTGGACCTAGCTTCCCACAACACCTCCAGGGTAGGGAAAGAATGCAAATAATGGCACTTGCCAGCACCTCAGATACCGGACGGAGTTCCAGCAGTTCTACCACCAAATGGCCCATGCTTTAGGTCTAAAAACTAGGTTTTTTTCACTTACAGTCTAGATGCACTTTAAAGTGCTGCTTTTCTTCTGTGCCCCAGGGAAGGGGATTTGCTTGTGGTCGCTCAGCAATGACCCTGCCCTGGGGGCAGGGGGTTCCCTCTATTATCATGTCTCTGCCTCTCCTGCTGTTTTTTATGTGATCTTTCTATCCCTCCCTGTGGAGAAGGTGTTCACTCAGGCCTCAGTTCTCAAGTGAATCAGTCTGTGTGTAGGTACAGATTCAGGGTGTAGGCGGGAGAGGGTAAGTCAGGCGCTTTCCCTGCCGACATCATCCCCTCTCTCTTCCCAAATGGAAATTTTAGAAGGGAGAAATACAATAGCCAAAATAACAACTCACTGAATTGGCCTCAACAGCAGAATGGAGACCATAGAAGAAAGAATCAGTGAACCTGAGGCCAGGAAACAAATGTTTATAGATGAACGAATGAGTATGTTAATATGAGGTGTGGTCAGATGTTTAACAGTGACTTGCGGGAATGGCTTTCTTCAATTCTTAGTCAGATGTCCTGGGCATTATTCTCTTTAAGTCTCTAACCTCTCAACATTAAAGTGAGATAGTAATCCTAAATCCAATGTTTCTTGAAGGTGTACTAATATTTTCACTCATTCATTTGTCAAATATTTATTGAGTGCCTAAAACATGAAAATTGCTGTAGCATTTCCTAGGACTACAAGAAGAATATGACATAGTCTCTACTCTCAGGTAGATTACAGTATAATGAATAAAACACATAAGTAAGCCAATTATTAATGCAGTGTGATAAGTACTATGGTAGCTGCATTTATATACAATCCATTTCATCCAAGGAAAGTAGATTATTTTGGTGTCCTGTCCTCTAGTTTCAGCCTAAGCAATAAAATCCACAAATACATCACCTTGAAGTTTGAAGTATATTTTTTCTAGTGCACATAAAAATAAATACATATTTATTAACATAAAAATGTCATTTCTGTGCCACTTTAAATATCTAGTTTACGGCCCTCATTACCCGGCATAGCATGCATGGGGAAACACCGTTTTAAGGGTAGCTCTGCCAAACTAGAAATATAGGAACCTAGTTAAGCAACAGTGTATTTTAAAGAGAGCTATTCACTTTTATAATTGTTTTCCAGGTTTGTGGAAGGAATGCTTAACATTTGTTACAATGCCCTTGATCGCCATATTGAAAATGGTAAAGGAGATAAGATTGCAATCATCTATGACAGTCCTGTTACAAATACCAAAGCAACTATAACCTATAAAGAAGTCCTGGAGCAGGTAATATCATACACTTTCTATGTATGTTATTTGGAAATCATACAGAAATTATGGCATACATTCTCATTGAATAACTTTTAATTTGCGTAATTCATTGACATGTTACCATGTTTTTCTTTTGATGCACATTGGGAATAAATAGAGGTTTGTTCACTCACTTAATTTTCCCCCCTTAAATGTATATGTCATAATGCTGGAAGATACTCATTTGGGAGAGGTTAAGAATACATTTCAGTCCTCTCCTGGTCTTCATTTCCATCTACACTGGTATCACCTTAGTCCAGCTGCTTTCAGCTGATGTCCCTATTACCAGATGCTGATCATTTAGATTGTCACCTCAAATGACACCAGAGTTTTCTTCCTAAGAAACAGCTACTTAAAACCTTTCCTTTTTTTTTTTTCATGACTGAGGTTCACTGGAAATAAGTGATATATTGGAACAATTCTATTGTCAAAAAAAAAGAGGTGTTTTAACTTGCTCAAAGTATAGAAAGGTTGTATTTTTCATTGGTAAGAGGCCACTTGTAGGCTTGTATATAATAGCAATAATAGTCTTTGCACCTCCTAGTGATTTTCTGATTTTTTACATTTATTTTATAGTTTATTATTGTTTCATTACATGATTTAAGTATTAAATAGAACCTAGCTAGTCTAATACAATCTGAACAGTTAACACCTGTCATAAGACCAGTTTTAATGGAATGCTATTGAAAATACTAGTTTAAAAGGTTACCAAAGTGATTTGGATGGTCATTTGGGGAAATGTCCTTTAAACTCTGTGAGGCACATCCTCTACTATGTATAACATATATACCATCATGTCTCAGTCTCTATTTTTAGACTTAAAAAAATTAATGACAAGCTTTTACCTTTAGTTATATGTAAACTGAATATGTATTCTTCTCTAGATTTCCAGCTTAGTCAAAATTGACTAAGTATTTAGGTAAACATTAGGCAATGAATAGAGGAAAGCAAAATTAATTTCTTTAAAGAGTCAACTATTTACAAATATCCTTTGGTATGTCACTAAAACCCTGGGAGGGATTTGATTTTACTTACGTTGACAAAATTTTAGCATTAAAAAACAAACAAACCAGGAGTACCGAACCAGAATGTTGAATGGCAAAATTTTTAAAATGAAAGTCCAGAACTGAGATTCACAGGATTCCTTTTCAGATTTAAGTGCCCACTTCATTCAGAGATCCTAAAAATTATCCTGACATTATCTCCAGAAACCTCAAACTTTGGTATAAATGATCACACACTCACTGTGGTTCTTTTCGGCCTTTATCCTAATTATGCTATACAGAGTCATTCTGCAATCCAGGTTTAAAACCTTTTCTATAAAAATGACTGTTAATTCAGAGAGTAAACTCTGGACCCCTGTGATGTACAAGACACTTTGGACCCAGACCACAGCATCCCTCTGAGCTGCTTTTCCCGGCATTCCCAGCCACGAACACAAGTCGTTTTCCCCCTGGGTGTCCCATCAGGCCCGCGGGCACTGCAGGGACTTTACAGCTCTTTGCACATCTTTGTTCCTTCCCTTTATTTGCTCTTTTTTAGTTCTTTCCCATCTCTGTAGTTCTAAGGTGAATCATGATACTGACAGATTTGTGAGATTGTTTTTTAACATTAGGGTAGAAATGATGTTTTGGAAGTAATTATAAAAGTATTTGAGCCTTGAGGATGGTGGGAAGTTATTCTAGCTCTGTGGGGCATTTATTGATGTATGATTTGAAGGGAGCTAACAGTGTAGGGCCAGGCTTCTCAATGTTGCACTATTGACATTCAAGCCGGAGGCCTCTTTGCTGTGATGGCCACTGTAGCATGAGTATCAGCATTTCGGCTCTCTACCCACTGATGCCAGTAGCTCCCCTCCCTGAGAGGCAATGGCCAAAAGTGTTTCCAAACGTTGCTTGGTATCCCCTGGAATGGCAGGGTCGCCGCTGGTTGAGAACCACTGGTTGAGCAGAGTCTGTCCTAGGGTTTGGAAGCATTTGCTTTTAAGTAAAGGCTTTTTGAATCTCATTCTCTTCTTTTGCTTTTTTAACCTATTTAGGGTTTCCATTTGATATTTAGAAAGTTGGTCAGTGCTCCCTGACTCTGAAATTACATCCTTTTGTATCAGCCGTGTTCCTGTTTAGCCTTCTGAGGGGTTGCAAGAAAGGTGACTGAGACAAAACGGGTGAGCACCCCATACTGAGCTATTGCAAACAACTGACAACACTTAGGCCACTTTTGCTCAGGTTAGTTACCAGCCTAGCTGTAGCAACAAATCCAGCTTCAGCTGATTTAAACAAAAGAGGAATTTATGGAAAGGGAAGACTGAAGAAAAGAAACTCAGAAACATGGCACACCCCACAGGCAAAGGGGCAATAGTGAAGCGTTGAAGAGAACCCGCAAATTGTCTGGTCACTAGACTAGCTGATTCGTCAGTCTCCTAGATTGACAGAGAAGGACCGTAGCATCGGCCAAGTATAGGCTACATGCATAAAATAGCAGAAAGAGGGGGGACGGGAAATGTCTTGTCCTCTTTTGACTTCATAGTAGGAAATGGGGCCCTCCCTGCCTCTGGGACTCATACTTGGAGGAATTCTAATATAGTAAGAAGGGAATTCAAATGCTAGGCAGCCCAAGACAGAATAAGAATAATGCCAAAAATATACTAGTAGAACTTTTTATTGGTCTGTAAGTGGGAACTGCATTTCAGAGTAAATTATACAATAGAGAAGAGCTCACAGTGGGTCTGAGGAGGGAAGGCACTTCTTCTGAGGCCATGTTTTCTTATTTATTTATTTTATATATATATATTTTTTTATTTATTAATGTATTATTGATATACCTCTTATGAACGTTTCACATGAAAAAACAATGTGGTTACTACATTTACCCATATTATCAAGTCCCCACCCATACCCCAATGCAGTCACTGTCCACCAGTGTAGTAAGATGCCACAGATTCACTGTTAGCCCTCTCTGTGCTACACTGTTTTCCCCGTGATCCCCCACACCATGTGTACTAAACATAATACCCCACAATCCCCTTCTCCCACCCTCCCCACCCGGCATCCCACACCCCTCCCTTTTGGTAACCACTAGTTCCTTCTTGGAGTCTCTGAGTCTGCTGCTATTTTGTTCCTTCAGTTTTGCTGCATTGTTATACTCCACAAATGAGGGAAATCATTTGGCATTTGTCTTTCTCTGCCTGGCTTATTTCACTGAGCATAATATCCTCTAGCTCCATCCATGTTGTTGCAAATGGCAGGATTTGTTTCCTTCTTATGGCTAAATAGTATTCCATTTTGTATATGTACCACCTCTTCTTTATCCATTCATCTACAGATGGACACTTAGGCTGCTTCCATATCTTGGCGATTGTGAAAAATGCTGCAATAAACATAGGAGTGCATATGTCTTTTTGAATCTGAGAAATTGTATTCTTTGGGTAAATTCCAAGGAGTGGGATTCCCGGGTCAAATGGTATTTGTATTTTTAGTTTTTTGAGGAACCTCCATATTGCTTTCCACAATGGTTGAACTAGCTTACATTCCCACCAGCAGTGTAGAAGGTTCCCTTTTCTCCACCTCGCCAGCATTTGTTCTTCTTAGTCTTTTGGATGGTGGCCATCCTTACTGGTGTGAGGTGATATCTTATTGTGGTTTTAATTTGCCTTTCTCTGATGACTAGTGATGTGGAGCATCTTTTCATGTGTCTGTTGGTAACCTGAATTTCTTCTTTGGAGAACTGTCTTTTCATATCCTCTGCCCATTTTTTAATTGGGTTATTTGCTTTTTGGGTGTTGAGGCGTGTAAGTTCTTTATATATTTTGGATGTTAACCACCTGTCGGATATGTCATTTACAAATATATTCTCCCATACTGTAGAATACATTTTGTTCTGTTGATGGTGTCCTTTGCCATACAGAAACTTTTTAGTTTGATGTAGTCCCATGAGTTCATTTTTGCTTTTGTTTCCCTTGCTTGACAAGATGCATTCAGGAAGAAGTTGCTTATGATTATATTCAGGAGATTTTTGCCTATGTTGTCTTCTAAGAGTTTTATGGTTTCATGGCTTACATTCCGGTCCTTGATCCATTTCGAGTTTACTTTTGTGTATGGAGTTAAACAATAATCCAGTTTCATTCTCTTGCATGTAGCTGTCCAGTTTTGCCAACACCAGCTGTTGAAGAAGCTGTCATTTCCCCATTGTATGTCTATGGCTCCTTTATCATATATTAATTGCCCATATATGTTTGGGTTTATATAAGGGCTTTCTAGTCTTTTCCATTGGTCTATGCGTCTGTTCTTGTGCCAGTACCAAATTGTCTTGAGTACTGTGGCTTTGTAGTAAAGCTTGATGTTGGGGAGCATAATCCCCCCAGTGTTATTCTTCCTTCTCAGGATTGCTTTGGTTATTCGGGGTCTTTTGTGATTCCATATGAATTTTAGAACGATTTTCTCTACTTCGTTGAAAAATGCTGTTGGTATTTTGATAGGAATTGCATTGAATCTGTAGATTGCTTTAGGCAAGACAGCCATTTGGACAATATTAATTCTTCCTATCCATGAACATGGGATGTGTTTCCATTTATTGGTATCTTCTTTAATTTCTCTCATGAGTGTCTTGTAGTTTTCAGAGTATAGGTCTTTCACTTCCTTGGTTAGGTTTATTCCTAGGTATTTTATTCTTTTTGATGCAATTGTGAATGGAATTGTTTTCCTGATTTTTCTCTCTGCTAGATCATTGTTAGTATATAGGAATGCCACAGATTTCTGTGTATTAATTTTGTATCCCACATCTTTGCTGAATTCAGATATTAGATCTAGTAGTTTTGGAGTAGATTCTTTAGGGTTTTTTATGTACAATATCATGTCATCTGTGAACAGGGATGGTTTAACTTCTTCCTTGCCAATCTGGATGCTTTTTATTTCTTTGTGTTGTCTGATTGCCATGGCTAGGACCTCCAGTACTATGGTGAATAGAAGTGGGGAGAGTGGGCATCCTTGTCTTGTTCTTGATAGTAAAGGAAAAGCTTTCAGCTTCTCGCTGTTAAGTATAATGTTGGCTGTGGGTTTGTCATATATGGCCTTTATTATGTTGAGGTACTTGCCTTCTATACCCATTTTCTTGACAGTTTTTATCATGAATGTGTGTTGAATTTTGTCACATGGTTTTCCCGCATCTATGGAGATGCTCATGTGGTTTTTGTCCTTCTTTTTGTTGATGTGGTGGATGATGTTGATGGATTTTTGAATGTTGAACCATTCATTCTTGCATCCCTGGAATAAATCCTACTTGATCATGGTGTATGATCCTTTTGGTGTATTTTTGGATTTGGTTTGCTTATATTTTGTAGGGTATTTTTGCATCTATGTTTATCAGGGATATTGGTCTGTAGTTTTATTTTTTTGTGATGTCTTTGCCCGGTTTTGGTATTAGAGTGATGCTGGCCTCATAGAATGAATTTGAAGTATTCCCTCTTCTTTTACTCCTTGGAAAACTTTAAGGAGGATGGGTATTAGGTCTTCACTAAATTTTGATAAAATTCAGCGGTGAAGCCATCTGGTCCAGGCATTTTGTTCTCAGGTAGGTTTTTGATTACCAGTTCAATTTCGTTGCTGATAATTGGTCATTGAGATTTTCTGTTACTTTCTGGGTCAGCCTTGGAAGGTTGTATTTTCCTAGAGAGTTTTCCATTTCTTCTAGTTATCCAGTTTGTTAGCATACAGTTTTTCATAGTATTCTCTCATAATTCTTTGTATTTCTGGAGTGTCTGTAGTAATTTTTCCTTTTTCATTTCTGATCTGTTTATGTGAGTAGACTCTCTTTTTTTCTTGATAAGTTTGGTTAGGGGTTTATCTATCTTGTTTATTTTCTCAAAGAAACAGTTCTTGCTTTCATTGATCCTTTCTATTGTTTTATACTTCTCAATTTTATTTATTTCTGCTCTAATCTTTATTATGTCCCTCCTTCTACTGACTTTGGGTGTCATTTGTTCTTTTTCTAGTTTCGTTAATTGTGAGTTTAGACTGCTCATATGAGATTGTTCTTCTTTCCTGAGGTAGACCTGTATTGCAATATACTTTCCTCTTAGCACGGCCTTCACTGTGTCCCACAGATTTTGTGGTGTTGAATTATTGTTGTCATTTGTCTCCGTATATTGCTTGATCTCTGTTTTTATTTGGTCATTGATCCATTGATTATTTAGGAGCATGTTGTGAAGCCTCCATGTGTTTGTGGAATGTTTTATTTTCTTTGAATAATTCATTTCTAGTTTCATAGCTTTGTGGTCTGAGAAACTGGTTGGTACAATTTCAATCTTTTTGAATTTACCGAGGCTCTTTTTGTGGCCTAGGATATGATCTATTCTTGAAAATATTCCATGTGCACTTGAGGAGAATGTGTATTCTGCTGCTTTTGGGTGTAGAGTTCTGTAGATGTTTGTTAGGTCCATCTGTTCTAATGTGTTGTTCAGTGCTTCTGTCTCCGTATTTTCTGTTTCATTGATCTGTCACAGAGTGAGTGGTGTATTGAAGTCTCCTAGAATGACTGCATTGCACTCTATTTCCCCCTTTAATTCTGTTAGTATTTGTTTCACATGTGTAGGTGCTCCCATGTTGGGCGCGTAGATATTTATAATGGTTATATCTTCTTATTGGATTGACCCTTTTATCATTTTGTAATATCCTTCTTTGTCTCTTGTGACCTTCTTTGTTTTGAAGTCTATTTTGTCTGATATAAGTACTGCAACTCCTGCTTTTTTCTCCCTATTAGTTGCCTGAAGTGTCTTTTTAGATCCCTTCACTTTTAGTCTGTGTATGTCGTTAGGTTTAAAGTGAGTCTCTTGTAGGCTGCACATAGATGGGTGGGTCTTGCTTTTTTATCCATTCAGTAACTGTATGTCTTGATTGGTGCATTCAGTTTATTTACATTTAGGGTGATTATCAATAGGTATGTACTTATTGGCGTTGCAGGGTTCAGATTCGTGGTTACCAAAGGTTCAAGGTTAACTTCCTTACTATCTAAGAGTCTAACTTAACTCACTTAATATGCTATTACAAACACAATTGAAAGGTTCCTTTTTTTTTCCTCCTCCTTTTTCTTCCTCCCCTATTCTTTATATGTTAGGTATCATATTCTGTACTGTTTGTGTATCCCTTAATGACTTTGGGGATAGTTAATTTAATTTTGCATTTGCTTAGTAATTACCTGTTCTACTTTCTTTACTGTGGTTTTATTACCTCTGGTGACAGCTATTAAACCATAGGAACACTTCCATCTATAGCAGTCCCTCCAGAATACACTGTAGAGATTGTTTGTGGTTGGTAAATTCTCTCAGCTTTTGCTTACCTGGGAATTGTTTTATCCCTCCTTCAAATTTAAATGATAATCTTTTAGGATAAAGTAATCTTGGTTCAAGGCCCTTCTGCTTCATTGCATTAAATACATCATGCCACTCCCTTCTGGCCTGTAAGGTTTCTGTTGAAAAGTCTGATGATAGCCTGATGACCTTTCCTTTGTATGTGATCTTATTTCTGTCTCTGGCTGCTTTTAATAGTCTGTCCTTATCCTTGATCTTTGCCATTTTAATTACTATATGTCTTGGTGTTGTCTTCCTTGGGTCCCTTGTGTTCGGAGATCTGTATACCTCCATGGCCTGAGAGACTATCTCCTTCCCCTGATTGGGGACGTTTTAAGCAATTACCTCCTCAAAGACACTTTCTATCTGTTTTTCTCTCTCTTCTTCTTCTGGTACCCCTATAATGTGAATATTGTTCCATTTGGGTTGGTCACACACTTCTCTCAATAGTCTTTCATTCTTAGAGATCCTTTTTCTCTCTGTGCCTCAGCTTCTTTATATTCCTCTTCTCTAGTTTCTATTTCATTTTTTATCTCCTCCACCATATCCAGTCTGCTTTTAATACCATCCTTTGTGCCCTTCAATGATTGGATCTCTGACCGGAGTTCATTCCTGAGTTCTTGAATATGTTTCTGTACCTCCATGTGCATGTTAATAATTTTTATTTTGAACTCCCTTTCTGGGAACATCCTGAAGTCAATATCATTTAAATCTTTCTCAGGAGCTGTATTAATAATTTTACTCTGGATCGGGTTTCTTTGGCATTTAATATTTGTGTATGGCACCCTCTAGTGCCCAGAAGCTCTACTCTCTGGAGCTGCTCAGCCCCTGAAGCAATGTCGGGGGTTGTAGGGTAGTGGTATTGGTGCCTGGGGGGAGGAAAGAGCTGTTTCCTGCTTCCTGGCTGCTATGCCTGTCTCCGCTGCCTTTCCCAGTTTGTAAGCCCTGTGGGGCTGGCCAGGAGAAAGGCGCAGTAGTCTGCCTGTCACCGAAGGGGTTCTTGGAGCTGTGTAGGCAGCCAGGGAGCTGGAGTACCTGAAGATCGTGAAAGCTCCCAACCCACTGGGCAGAGTGCACCCGGACAATTTTGTCTACCTGTCCTTTCTCCTGAGCAGTAAGCTCTGTGCAATCCTTGCCCCTTTAGCAGCCGTCTTGCTAAGGGCTTCTTTGTTAGGAAGTCTCTCAGACTGCCCGCCTTTCTTTTGTCCCAGAGCAGCCAGATGTGGATCCCTGCTTTCCATAAGCAGCTGGAATCTTAGTGTCTCCAGGAATTCTGCCTGTCTTAGCTTTCCAACCCCCTAATTACAAGAGTATCATGCAAGCACCATGAAACGTAGGTTTGTGCTCCCAGAGCAGATCTCTGGAGTTAGGTATTCAACAGTCCCAGTTCTCCACTCCCTCCCTGCTCCGTTTCTCTTCCTCCCACTGGTGTGCTGTGGTGGGGGAAGGGCTTGGATCCCACAGGGCCACAGCTTTGGTACGTTACCCTGTTCTGTGTGGTCTGCTCTTTTCTTCAGGTATATGCAGTCTGGCGCTGTCCTCTTTCCTGTTATTCTTTCAAGAGTAATTGTATTAGTTATATTTTCGTATTACATGCAGTTTTAGGAGGAAGTCTCTGTCTCTCCTCTCACGCCGCCATCTTTAATCCTCCTGAGGCCATGTTTTCTTATAAGAGACCATATAACTTCACTGATAATCTATTATACTCCATGTTTTATTTTAGTTTTGCATTTTCAGTTTTTATATGAGGTTTTTTATGATTAAAAACTTATTCCTATGATTTGAGTATACTGGGCACAGTTTCACTTTATTTAATAATCAGGCCTAAAATACTAGTGAATCTTAATTGGTATACTGATTAGGAAACTTATTTCTATATCATAAAAATATTATCTATATCAACATCCTGAGTTGATATGTAACCATGGGAGTCAAAGAAAAAGCTTTAGAGGAACATTAAATAAGTTAAATAATGGTTGTTGCTTTTCTCCTTTTCAATTACATAAATGTATATGTTAAACACATGCACATTTTGCTTAGAAATCTTTCTGATAACTCATCTTGATTTTCTAATATTGAGTCAAGACTGAGACCCTTTTGAGGTTTGACCTGGTTGATTGGTTTCTGTTAGCCTGACATCAAAGTACTTAAAAGGCCTGTTTCTCTTACCTGCTGATGGTTTCTGATTCCCCCAGGCCTTTCTTCTCTCAAGTCCTAAAGGAGGCACTGTGAGAAAAGAGGGGGCATCATGCTCCACTTTGATTACCTGCTCCTGGTTCCCTGGGGCCTTCATTTTATGAAGTAGAGAACACAGAGGAAGAAAGATTAATGGGTAATGCCACTGAGAACGAGCAAAGAGAAGCGCCTTTGTATTTTACTTATTTTAATCTCCTTTGTCTCATTTCTACTGGGAGTTTCAGGCTAGGTAAACCTTGATTAAGTTAGTTAGCATTTCTTACTTAATTAGTGAACCAACTAATTTTAGGCTAAATTGTTACAGTTGCATGAAGGATCTGAAGATTTTTACGGGATGATTCAAAAGAGCTTTTCCAAAACAACCTCCTTTTAGGTAGATCTGATAATTTAAGCAAGCCTTTGTTAAGATTTCTATAAAGAGAGTTGAGCCTGGGTCAAGATCCATCTTTCATTCATTCAACAGGTATTTATTTTGTAAGCCAAACCCTGTTAGGAACAAGGGACGTAAGGCAAATAGAACCATTCCATATTTTTAAGAAGCTAAAAAAAATGTGTACATAATAAAGGCTTTGTTAGGGGGTAATATTATATTCTGTGGAATCGCATAGGAAGACACCCAGTTTAGCCTGAGATAAATGGAGCATAGGAAGGCTTTCCGGCAGAGTCATGCCCAAAATTTGCCCAAATGATCAAAAGTGAGAAGGTAATTGGGTGGGAGAAGGAGGGTCCCACAGAGAGAAGGAAGGGCACATGGAGAGAGACTGAGGGAAGAGAGCCCAGTGCCAGCACAAGGCGGTAGGGAGCAGGGCTCCAGTGAGCCAGACTGGGAGGATTCTGAGTGCCATACGAATGATTTGTGCTTTATCCTGAGGGTGGTGGAAGACCCAAAAGCCAGTGTTCCCTGTGACCTGTGGGTCTGTGTGATCTGGCTCCTGTGACCTCCTTCCCACGCCCACTACATTCACGGCACACCCCAGCCTGCCCTGCCTCCTGCAGCTAACTCTCCTGGCATGCTCCAGTCCTACCTTAGAGTCTTTGTTCTTGCCTACTTTGTTCTTGAAATAGTTTTCTTCCAGATATCTTATGGTTCTTGGTGTGCCTGGCTGTTATTTTCTCAGTGAGAGCTTGTCTGGCCATATTAAGTACAAATGTTCTTTTTCAGTATAACCTCAAACTTTCCTTTTTTGCTTCCTTTTGAAAATTTAGTCACTTCTTACTCAATATCATTCTTTATATTTGTCTTTCCTGAGGGTTTCAGCCTCTGACTGGTTGACTATGGATCTGGTGAGACCAAGAAATAACAGTGGAACGTTCTTGGGATAAAAGGGTTTATAGCCGGCTTTATTCTCACTGCAGTAGGCCTAACACTAAGATCACGTCTGCATCCAGCAGTCTGCAGGTCTGTAATCCACCTCGTCTCTGCCTCCTCCCAGGGCACTGCGCAGAGCTCCTTATGTAGTGACTCAGTCAACAATAGCTTATTGCCTACGCGTGTGGAAGCAGCAGCCTAGCAGCAGGCCAATCACATCATCAAGTACTTTAGGTTCAGATGAGGATCCTGGCCATAGGAACTTCCATTTTCACCACAATATTTAATCAATCAATCAATCAATTAATTGACTTATTTATTTTTATTAAGATATCATTGATATACAATCACATGAGCAACGTTATGATTGTCCCCATTCCCACAATATTTATTTATCTATCTTCTTTAGTGTTGTTTCCTCTTCCAGAATGTAAATTCTGTGAGGGAAGAGATTTTTGTCTTGTTCCCAGAACAATGCCTGGTACATAGTAAATGTTTACTGCATGATGAAGGAATGAATGAAATGCCATCTGACACTTTAAGTGACCCTAGTTTCCTTTATTGGAGGAACTTCTTATCTTTGAATTGTATCAGTAACAGAACTTGATCTTTCCAAGTAGACTCTAACTTCTTACTATCTGTGAAGAATTTTAGCTTACATTTGGGTTGGTAGTGGAAGATGAGTATTTCCTCTTTGAATTTCCCATACTTAAATTCAGATCTGCATTCCAGGAGACATGAAGTTTTTACTGTGTCCCTCTTTTATTAGCTTTTTTCAAGTTAGTAATTACAGAAAACCTCAGAGAAATAAAGGGTGTGTATGAATTTGTAGCATATGTGTATTTTATATATTGCACTTACCATTTTTAGAAATTCCTGCTCTGAGTTTGTGTTTTCATCTCTAACTTCATTTTGAGTGCATCTCCATGTGTGGTAAATTTGTTCCTTTTCCTTTTGATGTTTAAACAATTAAGAATTTTTATGTATGTATTCACTAAATAAGAATATGACCCCTAAAAGTCATTTGAGAGTTTTTTTATGAAAATATGTATACATGGAAAACAGATGAAGTCCAATATGTGCTCATTTTCCTGATTTAATTCAGGCTGAAAGTGTCTGTTATCTCTACTAAAGGTAGTTTTCTGAGCTGCAATTAGGGAAGTAATTGTAATAATTATGAATTTTGAATAATTTAGAGGAGAAAATTACTCTGAAATCAAGGGTTATGTCCCATGAGAAGTCTTTCTCCCAACCTCTGCTCTTCAGAATTCTCTTCTCAAAGTATAAATTCCATCTGTTCCACAGAATAGTGGCAGACTCGGAGACTCCAGGAAGGAACTGGTGGTTGCCAGTGGGGAGGGGTGTGGGAGGGCTAGTGGGGAGGGTGGGAGAGAGGGATTGAGGGGTGTTTTGTTTGGTGCACATAGTGGGGGATCGCAGGGAGGACAGTGTAGCACAGACAGAGGGGGCAAGTGGTGAATCTGTGGCATCTTGCTGCACCCGAGAACAGTGACTGCTTTGGGGTATGGGGTATTTATAATGCGGGTGAATGTAGTGGCCATATTGTTTTTTCATGTGGAACCTTCGTAAGAGTGTATATCAATAATACCTTAATAAAAAAAACAAACAAACAAACAAAAAAATTCCATCTGTTCCAATATATGTTAGGGTCAGATAATCTGATATTTCTTTGCCTGTCACATACCAGTATTTCCTTTAGCAAGAAACTAAAGCACAAAAACCAGAACATGCAAAAATGTAGTCCAGCTAATGGTTGCCTTTTTGAGGGGAAAGGATACAACAGTGCATGTGATCCGTTTTCTTTTCTTAACTTCCTAAATAAGCAATAAAAACTTCAGATGTATTACAGTCAGCTCCTCTAAGAAGTGTATCTCTATAAGAAAAATTACCTTTTTCATGCTTGGTAAATGTGTGAATACTAAGTATGAGATTGAACTTAGAGTTGTCTGGGTATGTTATATCCTAGCATGCAATTTTTAAAACTTTTATTGAAATGTATATATATTCAGATTAGTGCACAGGTCATGAATATAAAGCTTGATAGATTTTCACGAACAGGACACACCCATGGAACTGGATCAGGAGACAGAATATATATTTCCAGCCCCCCTGGAAGCCTTTATTATGCCTGCCTTTAGTCATTTCTTTCTCTGTACTTAAGTGATTGTTACCCAGATACCTTTAACACCACCAGCAATGAGGTTTACTTGCTTTGGAACGTTGTATAAATTGATTGATACAGTGTACTCATTTGTGTCTTTTTTCATTCAACTCTTGTTCATGAGATTCTTGTTTTATTGAGAGAGGTTGTCCTTTTGTCTCAGGTAATGACTAGTTTGGGGCTTTTACAAATAATTCTATGCATATGTTTGTGCACAAATTTTGGTGACAATATGTATGCATTGTGTTGGGGATGTATGTAGGAGTGAAATGGGAAATTTACATGTTCACCTTGAGTAAAAGTGCCAAACAGTTTTCTGGAGTGGTTGTACCAGTTTACATGCCCACTTCTGGTGTCAACACTGGGCATTGAGAATCTCACACCTTTAATTCTGGCCTTTCTGGTGAATGTGTAGCTGTATTGCATGATGGTTTTAATTGGCCTTTCTCTAATGACCAATGAAATTGAGCTCCTTTTCCTCTGCTTATTAAGGCCATTTGTTGTTCCACATTTCTGAAATGGGGTATGGGTGGGGACTTTATAATTCAGCCTTTTATCGAGCAGCCACAGGTGAATTCTCTGCTTGTTCGCCATCTTTCATAGTGTTTTTATGTAGCACTCCAAGGGAAGGTTTCTGTTCAGTTTTCAAGCGAATCCTGGGGAAAGAAGACTGTTTCCTCAAATATTATAATTGGTTTTAAATTAGTTACATTTTCTGTGATTGGTTAAACCAGGGTTTATGGTATAACATCATTGCAGCTTGAAATGTGCTTTCTTGTCTTCTCTTTCATATAATTTTCTTTGACATGGCCCTGAGGTTGCCCATGATTGCTTTTTTTGATAATTTGGACACTAACACTATCTTTCACATATAAACATGATTTTCTTTAGATGGAGATACTTGCTGTTCATGAGGAAAATGCTAATTTACTCTATAGATCACAGCCTTTGGTCAGTCTCAGCTAATATTTATATTTGTAATGGGCATTTGATCATGAAATTATATTAACCCACAGATTGTTTCTAAATGAAGCCTTTTCTGAATGAATACATTTTTAAAATGTTAAACTCTTTTTTCATTATTTACACTAATATGTTTTCTCATTTTATAATTCTAAAATTTGAAATTTTTATTTGTGTCTAAAACAAACAATATACATAAAACATACATGTTATTTATAACCCACATATATGTATATACCATTTTACATTACATGATATCTGTTGCTATGTTTTATTATTTTATCATTGCTATTCATGTATGTTATTTTTTCCTGGACTCAGAATTTTTTGCTTTAAGGACCATGTCTTCCTCATCTTTGTATCTGTGGACTTCATTTCAGTATAGGGTATATAATAGATACTATACAAATTGAATGAATGATAGGATACTTATATATTAAGATGGTTTTAGATTAGTGCCAAAATAATGATTAATTCATATATCATTAATGTGAGGAAGCAAACAACATTGTATCTAAATGTATATGTACATTTACTTTGCTTTATCAGGCTTCCTTCATAACTCATAGTTATCCTCATGCATGTTAAAATATTATCTTTCTGGATAACAATAGAAATTATAAATCTATACTCATATATGGTATAATATAAAAAGGTAATGTTGAACAAAAATAATACCTTATTTTCCTTCTCTTTGATAATTTTCCTTCTGAAAATTTAATAGAATTCAATAAAAAGATGAAAAACAATACTAATCAAGTCACCCTTTATGTTGAGGTTTCATAGCACTTTGAGTGATTATGAACTCTTAGGTGACTGGGATTTCTAGATTTTTCCCTTTATTGTTTGTTTTGCCTACACATAGCTTCAAAATGATTTTGTGTCTGAGATGAGACTTAAGTATTCTTTTCTGGGTTCCCATATTAGCCATCTCTAGATTTAATATTAATAAGGAATATTTTAAATGAAATATTATTACATATTTTCATATTAAGTCAATGTCCATTTATTTTTCCTGCTACGAGCTAATAGTTCATTTTTCACAAGCCTTCTTTTACTTTTCACCAGAAACATATTTTCCCATACATTTTCATGTACATAGCTCATTATTTTTAATAATATATAATATACATTAAATATTTACACATATTTTAAATTTACAAGTTACAGTGAAAAGTCTTACTGGAGTGACATTTAGCCCTGAAAACTACTGAGAAAGAAATTTTCCCTGTTGATCATACAAAAATTTTTTCTTTTGAGCAACTCTGGTGTGATTAGCACAGTATCCACACACTGAGAAGCAGCTGTGAGTAGGAGGGTTAACAAGGCCAAATGGGCGCCATCTAGGGTTCATATCGATCTGGTGCAGCCTCTTTTGACTGAAGGTGGTCTTCAGGGCTATGGTGAGCAATTGATGCTTCGGGAGCCAAGCGTATAATATAAATGGGAGAAAAATCACTATGTATATATCACACCTTTATGGTTATAGAACTATGGTGTAAGTAAATATCACACCTTTATGGGTACAGAACTATAGAGAAAGCATATAACATGAAAAACACAATTTAGAAGAATACATTTTAAACTCAGAATGGGAAGAAAAATGCAAGCTCCGTGATGAATGGCCCCAGGGGACGGTGAGACCTGTGGCAACCCTGGCAGCTGATCGTCGGGTTCATTGATTGCTCTTGTTCAAGAACACAGGCTCCAGAGAACCTAGACATCTGGATTTGCCAATGAAAGCTCCTAATTTTAATATGTTGGCTGATTTTTTTTTTTAACGTGAAAGATGGCCCCAACTTCAATACATCTTGGGGCCGCATTTGGTCATTTTGAGATCTTCTCCTCAAAAAAGTTCTTGAACTTATTAACTTTGTTTCTTTCAGAGGACAGAAAAGTTGGGCATCTTTCAGTAACATGAAGAAGTGAGAGTCAAATGTACAGTTACTGAACCATTGCTACCTTGGGTCTGGTTGAAGATTACTTTTATTCAACAACAGACACTCTTCAGCACGCTGAGAGCACTGAGTAAACAGGACACACTCCTGGTCTCTCCCAGTGCTGTGCCCTAAATGGGATACCCAGGGAAGTGGTCATGGAGCGTGGCCACTTTCTGCAGGAAGGGCACACAGGGATAAACACTTTCCAGTGTTGATCTTCATTCTTGAGCTCCCTATAGAATTGTTTTTTTCTTTTTCCTATGGAATTTAAGGTCATGATTTATATTACTTTGGTGTGTGTATCTTGTGACTTGCTGCTCTGAGTTCTTCCAAAGGGCACTAAATTAAAATGTGCAATGTAGGGAAAGAATCAACAGAGAGATTGTTGCTTTCTGTCTTTCACCAGACCCTTTAACCTTGACCATATCTTCCCCATCTGTAGAGAGGAGGTAAATAAAGAGAAAAAGGAGGAATGATCAGGATTCAGAATCCTTTGAACATGTTCAAAAAGCAGGAGTGGCAGACTGGAATGAAAGGAGACATAAATAGCTGTGTGGCCTAATTCCTTGCCTCAGGCCTCAGGCCTGTATTGTTCAATATTCTGAACAGTCACATTCAAAGGCAAGCCTAGTCCTTGCAGCCACTTGCCCGGAGGACCCACATAGGCCCTTCCTTTAGCTCTCTGACCTGACCCCAGCCACTTTCACTTGTTCTTTCTGGTCCAGCTCCCAGATGTCCTTGCTGTTTCTCAGTTACATCACACATGATCCCCTCACAGTGTGTATTGGTGTTCTCTCTGCCTGAAATAGTATACTCACAGATATCCACTAATTCTTAGCCTACTGCAAGTTGTTGCTAAAATGTTACCTTCTTAGTGAGGTCTACCCTGACAGTTCCTTTGAGAGTCATATCCCCTGCCCTCCCAAGCCCCTCTACTTGGCTTTACTGACAGCCCCTCCCCATAGCATGGATTACCTTTTAACGTGATGTATAATTTACTTAAATTTATTCTATTTCCCTTGCTAAAACATAACTACTCTGAGGATAGAGATCTTTGTCTTGATTTGTTTGCTTATGTTTCAGGAAATTGTCTGGCATATACAGGTAGTTAATATGTATTTTTTAAGTTAAAGAATGTCAAATTTCTTACTCACTTAGGTCTGGGCATCCTTCCCACAGCCTGCTCTGATTGCCCTGGAAAGGTTTCTTGCAACAAATTATGTAATGTGTGGGCTTATGACCTGTTTTGTTTTTATTACTAGAAATTGCAAAAAGCACATGTTAAGAGGAAAGAGATTTATTTGTATGTTTGGTCCCCAAATTACATGTTAAAATAAAAGTTTGTATGGTTGCCTTCAATATAGAGTGCAGTTGTTTTGTATCAGTACTTAGTATAAAATCTATAAAGAAAAATAACTGGCAGTAGAAAGGACAAAGACTATGAGGTCAAAAGACCTGAGATGAAAGTAGACTTATAAACACAGGGAAGAGATTGGTGGTTGTCATAGGGATGGGGAGGGAGGATAGGTGAAATAGGCAAAGAGGATAAAGAGGCACAAACTTTCAGCTCTAAAATGAATTAGTCACAGGGATGAAATTATAACATAGGGAGTATAGTCAATAATCATGTAATATATTTGTATGTTGACAGGTGGTAACTACACTAATTGTGGTGAGCATTTAGTAATGTACATAATTGTCAAATCACTGTGTTGTGTAGCTGAAACCAATATAATGTTGTATATCAGCTGTATTTCAATATAAAAGAAAAGACAGACTCGTGATGGTAGCCATTTATTATTTCTGAGCCTCAGTTACCTTATCTTTAAAATAAAAAAATAAATAAACTATCTTACTTACCTTATAAGTACATAATATGTTTTCTTTATTAATGGATACTTGTTTCCTTCAACAGTTAACCTAAATACATCTAAAATGTAATTAATTTTTTGTTCACTTGGCCAATTCACACTTTAGAATAAAAGCTCCACAGAGACATGTCTCTGTCTTTGTTTTTCAACATTATGTTCCCAACTCTAAACACAATGTCTGTCACATAATAGGTGCTCAGTAATTCTTGTGGACAAATGTAAGTCATGAAGTTCATATGGCATAACAACAGTGAGTTGGTTTGTTAGTCACTTAGCATACAGGGATCTATCATTACTATCTAATCAAGTATGTGTTACTTGGGTTTCATCAACCCACTACTAAGAAAGTGATCATCTTCTTGCATGATTACCTTAATTTAGGAGCTTAGCGAAATAACACAGCACTTTGTTGACCTGATGATCTTGTTGTAGGTCTCCAAGCTGGCTGGTGTTTTGGTCAAGCATGGTATCAAGAAAGGCGACACTGTGGTCATCTACATGCCCATGGTCCCACAAGCGATGTATACCATGCTGGCGTGTGCGAGGGTAGGAGCCATCCACAGTCTCATATTTGGGGGATTTGCGTCCAAAGAATTAAGTAGTCGCATTGACCATGCAAAGGTAAGTGCTTTATTTGGAGAAAACGAATCATAGCCGCGTGGACTACAGCCATAGTTATCTGTGGATGGATCATCTAAGAGTGATCTGTACTTATTAGATCCTCCTTTCAAATGTGATACATGAAGTTTCCTTTTTCTTTAGCGTATATCTATTAATCAAAAATGTATTTTTGAATTAGTCCTGTGAAAGACATCTTGCTAGTTGCTGTGAGGAATAAAAAATATAAGATTAGGTACATTCCCTTCAAGTTAGTTTGCCATGTATTTGAGTGTATAAGACATAATAAGAAATATAATAACTAATTTAGTCACTCAATATATATTTATTAAGATCCCACTATGTGCCTGATACTATCCTTGGAACTGGATAATAAATGACACTTATCAACTGGGACACATAGCTAGGTTTACAGTCCCACACGTCCAGAAACGGTGGTTGGAGGACTCTCAGGGAGGGGTGGAGTAGCATGTTTAAATGGGGTAATAAAATAACAAACTTCATAAGGCTGTTGTGAAATCTCTCTGAGATATTGATTTTAAAACACTTAACACAGTGCCTGGCATATAGTACTCATTAAAAAAATTAGCTATTATTATTCTATGAATTTAAAGCAGGGATCAGCAAACTGTCTTCTGTAAATTACCAGACAGTAGATGCTTTAAGCACCACGGGCACGTGGTTTCTGTCGCATGTCAGGGCCAATAGCACAAGAGCCTTCAGCTCTACGTACCGCAGGGCGTGGCTGTGTCCCAGTGAAACTTTCCAGAAACGCGGTGCAGGCAGGGTCTGGTTCTCAATCACAGTTTGCAGACGCCCTGATTTATAGGAAGGAGTGATTTCTTTTAGTTCAGGTGGCCCAGTAAGGCTTTCTGAGGGAGGTGAAATTTGAGTTCGATCTCGGCTAAGATTCAGTTAGTCGAAGAGAATGACATCGTGGGATCCCAAAGGAAAGAAAAAGAGCATGAGGCTACTGTTGGAGGCAGGAAAGGGAAACATTCCTTTGTAGGACAGTGAATAGACCGGCGTGACTAAAGAGGGAGGGAAGGTGAGTTTGCGAAGGCAGTTTGAGTCTGAACTGGGTGCTGTAGACCTTGGCCAAACCTTCTGAGCAGGTGAACATTCTGTTTTGTGCATTGGGAAGAGGAGGCAAGTCTGGCAATACGGTGTAAGTAGGAGAGGCTCGAATAGGACCTCTGGGAGGCGGTCCGTTTGTGAAGCAATGAGCAGTGTCAGGGGAGTCCTGGCGTGGGAAGAGTAAGGAAGGCAGGTCATTAGAAGAGCATGAGATGCTTGACCATTCGTTTTACAAGCCCAGACAAGGAAGGGAGCTGATGTATATTTAGGGCCGTCCGAGTGCTAGGCATAGGGTGAGGTTTTACGTTTCTGACTTCACGTCGCAATGGATCAGTTACTAGAACTAGGAAACTGGTTTGTGGACTAACAGGCTGCATCCCTTTTTTGTTTTCTCTTTAAGAAAAAAAAAACATGTTGCGTTAGTACTTATGAAGGGGAATTTAAGGGAAAATATCAGTCAGCTGACCTGCAAATCACCAGGCAGTTGAGGACTTGTCTGAGGAAATTATAGACTCCAGAGTTGTTTTTTTTTTGGCTACAGAAATCCTAAACACCATTGGAGAATGGTATGAGATGTGTTATTTCTTTTTATTTATTATTTTATTTTATTTTGGTATCTTTAATCTACAATTACATGTGCAACATTATGGTTACTAAACTCCCCACTTCATCAAGTCCCCCCCCATATACCCCATTACAGTCACTGTCCATCAGTGTAGTGAGATGCTATAGAATCACTACTTGTCTTCTCTGAGCTGTTCAGCCCTCACCGAACCCCACCCCCACCCCCCACATTATGTCTTCTAATCATAATGCCCCGTTTTCCCCCTTGTCCCTCCCTTCCCACCCATCCTCCCCAGTCCCTTTCCCTTTGGTAACTGTTAGTCCATTCTTGGGTTCTGTGAGTCTGCTGCTGTTTTGTTCTTTCAGTTTTTTTTTTTCTTTGCTCTTATGCTCCACATGTGAGTGAAATCATTTGATACTTGTCTTTTTCCGCCTGGCTTATTTCACTGAGCATAATACCCTCTAGCTCCATCCATGTTGGTGCAAATGTCTGGATTTGTTTTCTTCTTAGGGCTGAATAGTATTCCATTGCTTATATGTACCACCCCTTCTTTATCCATTCATCTACTGATGGACACTTAGGTTGCTTCCATTTCTTGGCTATTGTAAATAGTGCTGCAAAAAACATAGGGATGCATATGTATTTTCCAAACTGGGCTGCTGCATTCTTAGGGTAAATTCCTAGGAGTGGAATTCCTGGGTCAAATGGTATTTCTATTTTGAGTTTTTGAGGAACCTCCATACTGCTTTCCACAATGGTTGTACTAATTTGCATTCCCACCAGCAGTGTAGGAGGGTTCCCCTTTCTCCACATCCTCGCCAACATTTGTGTTGTTTCTGTTTTGAATGTTGGCCATGCTTACTGGTGTGAGGTGATATCTCATTGTGGTTTTAATTTGCATTTCTCAGATGATTAGTGATGTGGAACATCTTTTCATGTGCCTGTTGGCCATCTGAATTTATTCTTTGGAGAAGTGTCTATTCATATCCTCTGCCCATTTCTTAATTGGATTATTTGCTTTTTGTTTGTTAAGGTGTATGAGTTCTTTATATATTTTGGATGTCAACCCCTTATCAGATACGTCATTTATGAATATATTCTCCCATACTGTAGGATCTCTTTTTGTTCTACTGATGGTGTCCTTTGCTGTACAGAAGCTTTTCAGCTTGATATAGTCCCACTTGTTCATTTTTGCTTTTATTTCCCTTGCCCAGGGAGCTATGTTCATGAAGAAGTCGCTCATGTTTATGTCCAAGAGATTTTTGCCTATGTTTTTTTCTAAGAGTTTTATGGCTTCTTGACTAACATTCAGGTATTTGATCCATTTTGAGTTGACTTTTGTGTATGGGATTAGACAGTAGTCCAGTTTCATTCTCTTACATGTAGCTGTCCAGTTTTCCCAACACCAGCTGCTGAAGAGGCTGTCATCTCCCCATTGTATATCCAAGGCTCCTTTATCAAATATTAATTGACTGTATATGTTTGGGTTAATGTTTGGATTTTCTGTTCTGTTCCACTGGTCTGTGGGTCTGTTTTTGTGCCAATACCATATTGTCTTGATTACTGTGGCTTTGTAGTAGAGCTTGAAGTCAGGGAGTATAATTCCCCCTGTTTTATTCCTCCTTCTCAGGATTGCTTTGGCTATTTGGGGTCTTTTGTGGTTCCACAGGAATTTTAGAATTATTTTTTCCAGTTCACTGAAGAAAGCTGTTGGTAGTTTGATAGGGATTGCATTGAATCTGTAGATTGCTTTAGGTAGTATAGCCATTTTGACAATATTTATTCAACCTAGTCAAGAGAATGGGATGAATTTCCATTTGTTAGTGTCCTCTTTAATTTCTCCTAGGAAT
Organism: Phataginus tricuspis; assembly: GCA_029783875.1. NCBI lineage: Eukaryota > Metazoa > Chordata > Mammalia > Pholidota > Manidae > Phataginus > Phataginus tricuspis. Next base: position 11,012,220 of record JAQQAC010008719.1, on the reverse strand, counting down.
ATCTTGTAGTGTTCAGAGTATAGGTCTTTCACTTCCTTCATTAGGTTTATTCCTAGGTATTTTATTCTTTTTGATGCAATTGTGAATGGAATTCTTTTTCTGATTTCTCTTTCTGTTAGTTCATCATTAGTGTATGGGAAAGCAACAGATTTCTGTGTGTTAATTTTGTGACCTGCAGTTTTGCTGAATTCAGATATTAGTTCTAGTAGTTTTGGAGAGGAGTCTTTAAGGTTTTTTATGTACAATATCATGTCATCTGCAAATAGTGACTGTTTGACTTCTTCTTTACCAATCTGGATGCCTTGTATTTCTTTCTTTGGTCTGATTGCCATGGCTAGGGCCTCCAGTACTATGTGGAATAACAGTGGGGAGAGTGGGAATCCCTGTCTTGTGCCCAATTTTAGATGAAGAGCTTTCAGATTCTCTCTGTTAAGGATGATGTTGGCTGTGAGTTTGTCATATATGGCTTTATTATGTTGAGGTACTTGCCTTGTATACCCACTTTGTTGAGAGTTTTTATCATGACTGGATTTTGAATTTTGTCAAATGCTTTTTTCAGCATCTATGGAGATGATCATGTGGTTTTTGTTCTTATTTTTGTTGATGTGGTGGATGACGTTGATGGATTTTCGAATGTTGTACCATCCTTGCATCCCTGAGATGAATCCCACTTGATCATGGTGAACGATTCTCTTGATGTATATTTGAATTTGGTTTGCTAATATTTTGTTGAGCATTTTTGCATCTATGTTCATCAAGGATATTGGTCTGTCATTTTCTTTTTTGGTGGGATATTAGCCTGGTTTTGGTATTAGAGTGATGCTGGCTTCATAGAATGAGTTTAGAAGTATTCCCTCCTCTTCTATTTTTTGGAAAACTTTAAGAAGAATGGGTATTATTTCTTCTCTATATGTATGATAAAATTCAGCAGTGAATCCATCTGGCCTGGGGGTTTTGTTCTTGGGTAGTTTTCTGATTACCAGTTCAATTTCGTTGCTGGTAATTGGTCTGTTTAGGTTTTCTGTTTCTTGCTTGGTCAGTCTTGGAAGGTTGTATTTTTCTAAGAGGTTGTCCATTTCTTGTAGGTTTTCCAGCTTGTTAGCATATAGATTTTCATAGTATTCTCTAATAATTCTTTGTATTTCTGTAGGATCTGTCGTGTTTTTCCGTTCTCATTTCTGATTCTGTTTATGTGTGTAGATTCTCTTTTCTCTTAATAAGTCGGGCTAGGGGTTTATCAATTTTGTTTATTTTTTCAAAGAACCAGCTCTTGGTTTCATTCACTTTTTCTATTGTTTTATTCTTCTCAATTTTATTTGTTTATTCTCTAATCTTCATTATGTCCCCCCTTCTGGTGACTTTGGGCCTCATTTGTTTTTCTTTTTCCAATTTCAGTAATTGTTACTTTAGACTATTCATTTGGAATTGTTCTTCCTTCTTTAAATAGGCCTGGATTGCAATATACTTTCCTCTTAGAACTGCCTTTGCTGCATCCCACAGAAGTTAGGGCTTTGTGCTGTTGTTGTCATGTCTCCATATATTGTTTGATCTCTGTTTTAATTTGGTCGTTGATCCATTGATTATTTAGGAGATGTTGTTAAGCCTCAATGTGTTTGTGAGCCTTTTTGTTTTCTTTGTACAATTTATTTCTAATTTTATATCTTTGTGATGTGCGAAGTTGGTTGGTAGAATTTCAATATTTTTGAATTTACTGAGGTTCTTTTTGTGGCCTAGTATGTGGTCTATTCTGGAAAATGTTCTATGTGCACTTGAGAAGAATGTGTATCCTGCTGCTTTTTGGTGTAGAGTTCTGTAGATGTCTGTTAGGTCCATCTGTTCTAGTGTGTTGTTCAGTGCCTCTGTCTTTACTTATTTTCTGTCTGGTTGATCTGTTCTTTGGAGTGAGTGGTGTGTTAGTCTCCTAAAATGAATGCATTGCTTTCTATTTCCTCCTTTAATTCTGTTAGTGTTTGTCTCACATATACTGGCGCTCCTGTGTTGGGTGCATATATATTTATAATAGTCATATCCCCTTGTTGGACTGACCCCTTTATCATTATGTAATGTCCTGTATCTCTCGCTTCTTTCTTTGTTTTGAAGTCTATTTTGTCTGATACAAGTACTGCAATACCTGCTTTTTTCTCCCTGTGGTTTTCATGAAATATCTTTTTCTATCCCTTCACTTTTAGTCTGTGTTATATCTTTGGGTTTGAGGTGAGTCTCTTGTAAGCAGCATATAGATGGGTCTTCCTTTTTTATCTTTTCTATTACTCTGTGTCTTTTGATTGGTGCATTTAGTCCATTTATATTTAGGGTGATTATTGATAGATATGTACTTATTGCCATTGCCGGCTTTAGATACGTGGTTACCAAAGGTTCAAGGGTAGCTTCTTTACTATGTAACAGTCTAATTTAACTCTCTTGTTAAGCTATGATAAACACCATCTGATGATTCTTTTTTTCTCTCCCTTCTTATTCTTCCTCCTCCATTCTTTATATGGTAGGTGTTTTATTCTGTACTCTTTTACGTTTCCTTTGACGGTTTTTGTGGATAATTGATTTTATTTTTTGCCTTTAGTTAGTATTTGGATGGTCTGCTTTCTTTGCTATGATTTTATTTTCTCTGGGGTTTAGCCTTAGGAGTGCTTCCATCTAGAGCAGTCCCTTTTAGATATCCTGTAGAGGTGGTGTGTGGGAGGCAAATTCCCTAAACTTTCACTTGTCTGGGAATTATTTAATCCCTCCCTCAAATTTAAATGATAATCATGCTGGATACAATATTCTTGGTTCAAGACCCTTCTGTTTCATTGCGTTAAATATATCATGCCATTCTTTTCTGGCCTGTAAGGTTTCTGTTGAGAAGTCTGATAATAGTCTGATGGGTTTTCCTTTGTAGGTGATCTTTTTTCTCTCTCTGGCTGCCTTTAATACTCTGTCCTTGTCTTTGATCTTTGCCATTTTAATTATTATATGTCTTGGTGTTGTCTTCCTTGGGTCCCTTGTGTTGGGAGATCTGTGGGTTTCCATGGTCTGAGAAACTATTTCCTTCCCCAGCTTGGCGAAGTTTTCCTCAATTATGTCTTCAAAGACACTTTGTATCCCTTTTTCTCTCTCTTCTTCCTCTGGTACTCCTATAATGCGAATATTGTTCCGTTTGGATTGGTCACACAGCTCTCTTAATATTCTTTCATTCCTAGAGATCCTTTTATATCTCTCTGCCTCAGCTTCTCTATCCTCCTGTTCTCTGATTTCTATTCTATTAACAGTCTCTTGCACCTTGTCCACTCTTTTCTTAAGCCCGTCAATCGTTTCATTTCTGTAATATCCCTCCTGACTTTCTCCCTTAGCTCTACATGTTTGTCTGTAGGTCCATCAGCATGGTTATGACTTTTATTCTGAATTCATTTTCAGGAAGATTGTTTAAATCTATCCCACCAGGCCTTCTTTCTGGGGTTGTCTTGGTGTACTTTGATTGGACCATATTCTTCTGTGTTTTCATGGTGATAGAAGTGGTCGCATGCAAGTGCCACGTGTGTCCGCTGGGAGAACAAAGTCCCTTCCTGCTTGTTGTTCTCCTTTCCCTTCTCCGCAGCCCGTGATGGTTACCTGAACTCTGGGAGGCAGTCTCTGGGATAATCCCCTGATCTGCCGTGTACGGGGCCTCCCTCAGTCTAGCCTAGAGCACGGCAGGAGGGTTTGCAGCCACCCTGAGTGCATTCTGCACCCCTTGGCTCCTTCCAGACCTTGCTCTAGCTTCCACGGCCCTTCCTGGTTAGCTGCACGCCTGCCGGTAGGAGATTCTGCGTGGTTACTGTGGGTGAGGCTGCTCTCCCACTGTTCTGCAGCTGTGGTGTATCCACTGGACCATTTGCAGCGCTGGCCCGGGAGAACGAATGGCAGGCTGCTTATTGCCATGAGGGCCTTCGGCAGGGCTGCTTTACCCAGCAGCTGGTTAGAGGGATCGAAATTCCTTAAGATTCCCAGACTGCTGTGCTGAGTGCACTGGGACGATTTTGTTCTGCTGTTGCGCCCTTGTCTCTTTAACACTTTTAAAAAAGTGCCTGCTTTTCTTTTGTCCCAGGGGAGCCGGCTGTGGGGACCCGCTCACAGTCTCCGTCTTGGATCCTGCCCTTCTGTTTCTCCAATCTCCAGTACACCATGCGATGTGTGTCTGTGCTCCCAATGCAGATCACCAGGGCTGGTTATTTAGCAGTCCTGTGCTTCCACTCCCTCCCCACTCTATTTCTTTTCCTCCCACTGGTGAGATGGGGTGGGGAAGTGCTCAGGTCCCGCCAGGTTGCGGCTTTGTATCTTACCCGCTTCATGAGGCTCTGAGTTCTCACGGATGTAGGTGTAGCCTGGCTGTTGTACTGTATCTTCTGGTCTTTCTTTTAGGAATAGTTGTACTTGTTGTATTTTCACAAATATATATGGTTTTGGGAGGAGATTTCCGCTGCCCTGCCCACGCCGCCATCTTTGACCCCCTCTGGATGTGTTATTTCTTTTTAAGAATTTATATATGATGTGGGAAAATTGAAATGTATTTAAAAATAAAGATTTATAAAACTTAAGTGTTATGCCACTGGAGGAGTTTTCATTCATAAATACAGGCAGACATACATACAACTCCTTGTTAAGTAGTTTAGGCAATAAGTGCATGTTCTTACAAGGCAAGACCATTGAGCAGGTTAGACTGTAGGTGCGAAGATGGAGATAGAGGTACATATTTGAGATATTTGGAGAGAATAGTTGAGGTCAGGGATGATTTTGATATCGTGATTTTCAAATAATCTGAAGAAAAAGTTTTAACAGCTGAAGATGAGAACAGTGCACAGCATTCTAATAAGTTAGCCTAGTCCAAATAAAACCTCTAGTAAAAGGCTGTTAAAATGATGTTAAAGGGATTATTTTTCTAGAAGAGTCTAATTTTGACTTAATGATATTATTCAAGTTTTGGTATATTTTATATATGTTTTTATGATAGACATCTTTCATTTATTCAGAATTCTAATCTTGGAAATGTTATTTGGAGTTATTTTTTGTAACTATTACAGATACTAAAATTTGGATTGTGTTCAAATGTCTGACCTTTAAAAATATAAAAGACAACAAGACTTACTTTTTTCTCCCCCCCCTTTTTTTTACTTTCAAAAGACAGCTTGATATAGTAGAAAGAGAAAGGTTATATAATCAGACAGAACTGACCCTCTTTCTGATTCCACTGCTCATAACCTGGGGCAAGCTATGTAGCTGCACTAAGCTTTAGCTCCATGAATATTAAATAATATTCAAAAATCAAGAAGTACTGTACATGCATATAACCAGAAATCAGAATTCAGGAATAGATGCACACTATCTTGGATTGATTATCTGTCTTCTGAATAATTTATTATCTGTCTCCTTTGCTTTGGATTTCTGGGTGAAGAAACAGTGCACTTAAAAGAATAGGGACATGTTTATTTCTGCAGATTAATGAGAATTTTGGTTCAGTTCCATAAATATTTATTGAGAGCTTATGGTATGGGAAGCATATCCCAGGCATAGGAGAGAGAGAGAAAGAAATGGGGTCCAAATTCGGCCTTGGTGAGCTGTGTGTGCAGTGTGGGGATGAAGGACCGCTCCGACTGCAGTCGGACAGATGGGGCCGGCCTGCCGAGAATATACCGAGAGGGATTAGGGGTCAGCCCTAACTTCTTCAACCTCCTCCAGGGAGGCCTTTTGGCTCCGTCTTGAAGAATGAATGACTAGCAAGTCGTTACATGCAGACGAGCGCCACACATGTCTTACTGCCAGGGCAGCGGGTTCGGGCTTTGTGGGGCTTGAAACTTAAATTGTTTGGAGACCCTTTTAAGAAGAATACAACAAAATTACAAATATCGTATTTATTGGAAAGGAATGTATATTTAGAATGAGGAAGGAATCATAAAAGAATTATTGGAGATTCAGGTCCCTTCCTTCTGCAATCCCATTTAAGCAGAGATGCATATCAGAAAACTTAGAAAAGCTTCCTGATAGCAACTGGCTGGTCCTCCCTACCTAAGAAACACAACAACTTGAACAACCAGCCGTTCACTGGGGGCCTCTGCAAGTGAGGGGCCCCTAGGCTTACATTTCACGCTTCCTGGCAATTTCTGCCTGGCCTAATGAATTGTTTGGAAACTATTTTTTAACAGCTCATTCTTATTAGCCAAAAGCACCATTGAGTATGTAATGTTTTACAGATAAGTGAGATTCATGTGGAAGTAGTTGTTAGGTCTGTAACACTCAAAAAGAGTTTATTGGTTTTCAGGCCATTTATTCAATAGAGAACAGAATCATTCAGGCATTTCTTTAGAAATGTTAAACTGCCAATCTGCACCCGAAATATTGTGGTTACTTTTCATTAGGAATGTTAAACTTTCTCAATTATTATTTTGTTTTTCATTGTAGCCCAAGGTGGTGGTTACAGCATCATTTGGTATTGAACCTGGAAGGAAGGTGGAATACATTCCACTTCTCGAAGAAGCGCTGAGAACAGGACATCACAAACCAGATAAAGTTCTCATTTATAATCGCCCAAATATGGTAATCTATTGAATTTGGCTCTGGCTTATGGTGATGTGCTAAGGATGATTCCAGTGTTTATCATCTGAAAGAAACAATAGACTTAGAAACCATTTAATATACTTCCTGAATGTCACTGTTGGTACAAAAAAAGAGACGTGAATGATTATTTTCTATCTTTATGAAAAACTAGCTTGAAATAAGAAGATTAAAACATAGAAATGCCTGTAATAGCAATGAATTGGATTCTATGTATAGTCTATTTTGGTGTTATTTATTAATTTAATTACAACAATACCAACATACACATATTGACTGCTTGCCATATGATTTTTAAGAGACTCTACTATAAATAATTCAGAAAAACTTCCTAATGACTCTATGGGCTAGGTGACAACATTATTCCTATTTTAAAGAAGAGGAGTCCAATGAACAGAGAAAGTAAGTTGTCCAGCTAGTAAGTGTTTTCAGGGATATAATGTGAACATGTGCAGTCTGACTGCTTCATCTCCAGCTCTCCTGCCTTGTGGGGAGGTGTGATTAATTTGTATGTAAGTTTGTCTTTGAAAGACTTTAAAAAAGGTGTTCAGTCCGGAAATAAAAGCTATGGGCAGGAAAACAAAATATGTATAGTCTAAACAGAAATTGTTCTGTTATCCATGAAAGAAGAACAAGCAGTATAATACATCACTGAACATATTTTCCAATGCTTTTCCTAGTAAACTTGACCTAATGATCACCTTCTATATCCAAGCAAATCTCCACCTATTTATAGTGGGACCAAGTTCAAATGAAAAGTTTGTGCAGGAGAAAAGTTATAGGAGTTCAGAATCATGTTTCGTTTTGTAGAACTTTTGAGAGGTTGTCTGCAGGAAATGCTTACATGACCAGATATAAGAAAAGAGAGCATTAAAATTATGTCATTTTGATTACCACCTAGCAATTCCCACTACCCCATTAATTTCCCATGTAAAGTTTTAGTAGTCTGTGGTTCATGAACTTCTGCACTTGATGATTTTAATATTCTTACTGTCCTGAGTTTTCTTTAAGACACCCTCAAGTGTAGTTTTTAAAGAGACTTGTGTTAAATCAAGGAATATAAAGTCAGCAATAAAGAAGGCTTTGGTAAGCAGTTAGAGGAAGGGTAGGAACACCCACACCACACACACACGCACACACACACCATCTGTGCTCATTATGTGAGTCTGTGTATGCTCTTCACAAAAATATGAATTCATGTAGAATGTATAAAGAACTTATGATAGTCCCAAGGCTAAGTACTTTCAAGTACTTCTTACTCAGTTCTCACAAACCTGATGCTGTTGCTGGTCCCATTTTACAGATGAAGAAACTGAATAATGGAGAAATCATAGCCCAAAGTCATAGCTAATGAGTGAACTTTGAATTCTGGTTTAATGACTTTTAACCAACATGATAAATGTCATTTCTATTACTTTGTAAACACTCTGGATATTGGCATGAATGGTTGCTGGTTTTAAATGCAGGTCTCTTCTTTTTCCTCTCAGTAGATTGAGATCCACCCCCTCCCATAACCGGCTCATTGTCTCTCCTCCCTTTTTCTTGGGACCCTCCCCTTTATTTTGACTTGCCTTTATTTTAGATGAGGGCTTTGGTTGCGTGTGTCCTTCCTACTAGACCTGCTCTCTAGGCAGTCACTAAGCCCAGTGGACCGGCTTTGCTTTCAGTTTGGAGAGACACAAATTATGAGGCTCGATGGTGTGACTCATTAACCAGGATTGCATTTTTGGTAAAAGAGACAAAAACCTGCTGCCACTCCGAAGCCTCACGCGTCAGTGAGAGACTCACAGAGCTACCGTGCCAGCTACCTCCGGCACTCGCCCAACATGGCCTCTTAAGAGTGTCACAGCTAGGAAGGACATGTTTATAGAAGGAAATGTATATATGTAAAAACTAAGGTTGATTTTTTTCCCCCTCTCATATATTTGTCAAATCTTCTTTACATAGGCCTATAGCTCTGAAGAATAACCATTCATTCAAGTCCTCATTTCAGTCAATCTGTAATTTTTGTGATTACTCAATTGACATTTTTCATTATGTAGTATGATTTTTTTATAGATATGTAATTGTGATGAAATTAGTGTGCTTATCTGATGCCTAAAAACAAATGGAAACACCTGATTTGGTCACAGCTAACTATTTTTATTTATCTAAATGACATATCCAAGGCCTATCAGAGTGAGGTTGGGGAAGTCAGTTCAGACTAAAACTTAATTCAGATTGTTATCTATCAATGGTATTATAGATTCATATAGGTATTATATTTGTGGTATACTAAGGTGTTGATTTGTAAGTGTACCCATTTAACTATATGATCATTTATTACAACCCTGATTAATATGTTAAGGAAACTGAAAAAATGGAAATGACTGGCTTTACTAAATCTGTCAGTCTGTGGGCTCAGCTCAGGGATCACCTTGCTGAAATGTAAGGTAGCATACACTTTGTAGCATTATTAACTCTGAGAGGTGTGTGGCCTTGCCTGTGCCAGCTGAACAGGTTCACCAACTGTAAACTTCATGATGGGGCATCTTGACCTTAATAAACATTTCTGAAAATATGTAGACATGCACTGAGTTTTAACTCTACTTAAATAGCTGCAACTCCCCACTGGAGTAATTTTTCTACAAGCCACTTCCATACTCCCCACCAATCTGGCTTATTTCAGTGGCACCATTTTTAAAGAGGTTCTGTCTTGCTTATTTTAAAGCCTACCTATCTCACTTATGCCTCTATTATCATGAAGTGTACGGCATAGAGCTTGGTTGTAAAAGGAAACAAATGTTTCTCCCACATTTAATGATGACCTAGATGGAGGAAAACTTGAACATTCATTTTCAAAACTTATTTTTGTTCTTGAAAAAGCAAAAGTAAATTTCTCCCCCATCCCTGGAAATGACTTAATAATCTCTCATTTGGAAAGACGTCCACAGTACCACTACTAAATGGCCCTTGTATAAACAGAAATTTTAGTGGGTTAGTTGACATTTCATTGTAAAAAAACTAGTTTCAAAGTAAATAGGCTCTGGAAAACAGAAACTATTTTATAAAGTTAATAGGGATATACATTATGGAAACATGAACCACTGTTGAGCTCTGACTGGTGAAGAAAACATGACTGCATCACACTGGATTTCTTAAGGATATCCCTAGATTTGAACAAAACATGTTCTTTTGTCAGTTTAGTTGAAGCCAGTATCAAACTGTTGGATTTCTTATGAATATTTATCTTCATTCATGACCCTGAGATATTTAGTCATACATCTGGTATTTAGTGCTGTAGAGGCCTAGATTTTCAGTCAGAATCTCAGACTAATAGATTTAGCTACTCTCCACTGTCCTCCTGATTCAATCTCCTTTGCTCGTGTTTATTCCTGCATTTTTGTTGTGCAGGAGGCGGTTCCTTTGGCCCCAGGCCGTGACCTCGACTGGGATGAAGAGATGACGCAAGCGCAGTCACACGACTGTGTCCCAGTGCTTTCCGAGCATCCACTGTATATTCTTTATACATCCGGGACAACGGGGCTGCCCAAGGTATCTACTCCCCTACGGACACCTGTTGATAGCAGCCAATTTCTCTTGTACTGAGAACATTTGATTACTGATTGAAAATGTTTGTAGATGGTACCTTGAGATTTAGACTTTGGTATTTTATATCTTCAAGAAAGGTTGAACTTAGATACAGAAAAATAGTAATTATATTTAATGTCAAATGCTTTGTATCAATTTATTTCCAAATATTCACATGTATCAGCAATATACAGTTGCTTTAGTAAGTTATTAGAATGAATACTCCACCTAAGATCAGCTGGTTTAATAAAAGTTTATAAAAATATTTTTTAAATGAAATGTTTTTATTTTTTAAATTGAGATAAAAGTTTCATACAGAATAGAATGGATTTTGATGTAGGGGAATTCAGTTCTTCGTTATACAGTCAAGTTTAAGAATTGGCCGGGACAATTTGAACAACAGGCAATTAATCTGGAGTATTGAATGGTTTGATGTGCAGCATGGAGGACACTCAGGATTTTTAAATCTGCTGTCCACGAAAGGTGTTTTGTAAAGCAAAGTCAAAAGCAGCAGTATCTATGAAGGTGTTAGATAACAAACAAAGGCTACTTTTGCCAGGTGTCTCCAAATAATACTCTTTCTTCACACAACTTCATAATGGCTTTCAAAATCACCTTCCTATTCATCTTTATTGGCAGGGGGCAGGGGTGATATTCACTGAATCATAGAACTTCAGTGCTGCAGGCACTTAAACAGTCACTTGCCTCCTGGCAGCCAGTAGCCGGTTTACTAATATTAGATCTCCGTGGTATCAGAGTCTGAAAACATAATCTGTTCATCTTAAAACAGGTTTTCTATTAGATGAAAAAAAGGAAAATTAAGACATTCCATATACTACTTACTTCTGAAAAAGAAAACGTTTAGTAGGAGAATATGTTCTGAGGATGGAGGCCAGGTTTTATTACATTTAGTCTACCATCATGCTTTATATGTAGTTGGTGCTCAGTAGGTGTTTGTTGGGTACAAAAATAAATGCATATACATAAATATATCTGTGTCAATGTAGAATTGAAGCCTTACAATTTTTTAAGTAAGTCTGATCATCTGAAAAATAAATATTCCTTTATATTGAAGACTCTAAGCCTTGTTTAAGCGGTTCAAATGATCTGCTGGAAATAATCCTTACCCGCCACTTTTTGCAATTCTGCATTATGCACCGGCCACATGGAGTCTAACTGAAGTTTGACTAAAATAAAAGGACGCTCAGCGAGTTGTAATCTAATATTGATACTTTCATATAGAAACTCCTGATCCTGAAAACATGGTATAACCTAGCAAAAACAAAAACAAAAAACAATCACTTTAGCTCCTTAAAAGTCTGAAGGAATCATATAAAAAGATTTGTGCCACCTCAAGATTTTAAATCACTTTGAAATTCACTGTGGCCTGGATGTGGATCTTATATGGGAGAAACAGGAGAGCCTGTCAGCAACTCAGAACTGCCTCTGCCAGAAAGCAACTTAAAGATGCTCTGTATAGTGAAAGTAATATTCAGAGTATTAGATCTGAGCAGTAGTGGTCCCAAGGAGGAGGGATCCTAGCTAGTCCAGGCTGTCTCTGGAACAAGAAGTTCTCCTTTGGATTCCTAGATGCCCAGACTGAAAATTATTTGAAGTTCCAGTCATTTTCAATTTCTTCCTAATGTACTTTCCTAAATATAATCTTTTTCGATAGATCAGAAATAGCTTTAATTATGTGGCACTCTCTAATCACATTGAATTCAGCTCAATTCATCCTGTGGTAAATGAGATAAACATGAGCAAAACCATAGTCCCTATAGCCTAGTGGGGTGGAGTATACATGAACACAGGTGATGCAAGTAGACTGTGATCCTTGCTCTCAGAGGGCAACGCTATTTGTGTCTCTTGAGGAAAAGATGAGATCGAGTGGTATCTGAAGGATTAAATTCAATAAATTCAGCAAATATTACTGAGCACCCAAACTACGAGTCTTGCTTTCTTTTTAGAAGTATATCCTGTGGCTGGGACACAGACACCAAGCAAATAAAGAGCCATGTAATATGTGATAAGTGTTAGGAAGAAAAATAAAACAGGGTGAGGGGACTCCATGACAGAAAGAATAAAAGTTCTATCAGGAGTGGTAGAGGAGAGCTCTGGGTAAGGTAACACTGAACACAACATCTTCACAGAACACCACAGGAGCAGGGGATTCCAGGCAGGGGGTGTGTGGGGAAGATTCCAGGATGTCTTGTGCATATGGTGCGAGTGAAGAAGAGAAATGGCTAAATATATAGGCAGGGGCCAAACTCTTAAAATGCAGCCAAGAAGTTTAGGTTGTCTTCTGTATGTAAGGGGTGGAAGGCACTAATGCTTCTTAGGCGGGAAAGAAAAGTAGGAAGGAAGGTAACCCTTGCGACATTTTGTTGGGAAGATACACAGATACACACAGTGGAGGCAAGGAGATAAGTTTTCAGGCTGTTTAGGTTTTAGGACTTTACTTAGGAACAAAAAACTTAAACGGGACGAATCAGATTTTGTCCAAGGATAGGAGTGAGGCAGAAGAGGAGTCCAAGACTTTGAACCTGATAATGTAGGAGGATTTTTCGAATATTTACTGAAATAGAAACACAGGATGGTTTAGGGATGGGGAAACAGAGTTTCAAACACTTTGAGTGTGGTATGTCTTTGGGACATTGACATGGAGATGCCTAGCCAATAGTTGTAAGTGACGGTCTGGATCCAGAAAGTACATCTGGGCTTGAAGACAGATCCTTGTACATCATCACTGTAGAGGTCCGGTGTTTAAATCATGGGAGTGAGTAGATTTTCACACAGTCAGACAGGCAGAGTGGCAAGAGAAAGTAGTCATGTCTCAAGGTCCCTCAGAAATTATTCCCCTCATCCCTCTAGTGGACTTCAGAATGTCAATTGGATTGTAATTATACACTGCCAGCAAATCTTTATGCCACTTATTTATCTGCCATATACATATTAGTGTTTATCTCCTTATTTTCATAGCAGCCTGTTCTCTGAGATCTTAGGATATACTCCATGCATCTTTGAATCTACTATTTCACTAACCTTAAAATCGGGCTATGGTAAATCCTCAGAATATTTGTTAAATGATCTCTTACCTCTCAGGTTAGCTTCCAGACTTCTATTTATTTATAAGATTCTCACTTCATTTTTGGTAGTTATAATTAGGATTATTGTGATCTGAAATTTTAATATGGGATTCCCAGAATGGAAGTATAGGAAAGATGAGCACACATGTATTTATGAAGCATTTAAATATGTTTCATGTCATTGTGTAGTATGTTTTCTTAATCTTTGATCTAAAGGAGGAAAAATAGTGTAGCACATAAAGATATTCTGTTTAAAAATGTTCATTTCTCAAAGGCACATACAATACACACATGAGGCAATCTGTTCCTTCGTTAGAATTTGTAGATATATTTAGGGCACATTTGCATCTCTGCATCTGCCAACGCTGGCTCTGTCAGGTTGCCGTGTGACAGGTTAATCTGTTAGCTGTTGCAGATATTCCAGTAACCACGACTGGGCTGCTTTGCAGACATATCCGTCTTGTTGTGGGCTTCTTTCCTGTTTGGTTTGACTACCTGTATTCAAGATACACAATAGAAGAATCCCTCTCTGGATGAGGTGTCCTTTGGGGAGTGACGGTCATACTTATCTTCCAGCTTGGTTTCGTGGAGGGACAGTGATAACAGCACAACAAAACAGTCCAGCAGCAAAGGGGAACAGAGTGAAAGAAATCATGGTCGAAGGACTAAAGGGAAGGCCTGAGAGGGCATTATGCTAAGTGAAGTAAGTCTGACAGAGAAAGACAAATATCATGTGATTTCACTTTGTGGCCTCTAAAAACCAAACAGAACAGAAACTGACTTACAGATACAGAGACCAATCTGATAATTGCCAGAGAGGAAGGAGGTGGGAGATGGGCATAATAGGGGAAGGGGATGAAAAGATGCAAACTTCCATTTATAAGATAACTAAGACACAGGGATACAATGTACAGCTTAGGGAATATGGTTAATACTATGTAACAACTTTGTATGGTGACTGATGGTGGCTAGGTTTATAGTAGTGATCACTTCCTAATGTATACAAATGCTAAATCACTATGTTGTACATCTGAAACTAGTATGATATTGTATGCCAATTATATTCCAATTAGAAAGAGAAGAAAAAGGAAGGTATGACAGGAAGGTAGTAGATAAAGCCTGTTGTCCTGATGTGCATTTCCATAACTTATGTCATGATTCTTACATGTTAGGCAACATTAATAGCCTAGAAAAAAATAAGAGAGTTAAATAAAAAACACCCTGAACTATTTTTTATCAGTGGCACAATTCTCACAGTTAAATGCTGAACTTGCTACACCTTGCCCCTTACCTCACAGTTGTTCAGATCAATAAAAAATTATGCTGCTACTAAAGTACCTTTGATAGAGTTGGCTTCAGAGTCATCTGAACCCGATAATAAGAGATTTTATGTTTGATGAAATATCCCAAATGGAATAATTCCGTTTCAACGAATGTGATTGACTAAGTTCTACTAAAGGTTTCACTTGGACAAAGAAGTGTATTTAAAAAGAGAATTACATTTTTTGCACCTGTCCTTATTCATTCGACTCATTTAATCAGTCAACAAATGTATTAAGTACCTATGCCATGCCAGACACTGTGCTGAAGGTACAAAGGCGTTCTTCTCCCAGCACTCAGAGTGGTGGGGGAAACACAGCAGTAGGTTGGGATTTTCAGTGTTGAAAGACATTTGCAGGCCCTGGGGCCACGGAAGAAGATGGGAGAGACATTTCACACAAATTGTGGGACTGGGGACAGCTTCCAGAAGACGTGGTGCTCTCACAAGACGGTGACTTGTGTGATGAAGTGGGAGCGAAGCAGGTTCAGAAACGGGGTGGGGTGGTGGCTCATCCAGAAAGGGGGTATCACCTGTAAAGCTGTTCTAAGAGCAAGAATATTGTTGATGTGTTGACTTTTTTCAATAATCAGCACCATAGCTTTTATTTCTCAGACTCCAACCATTTCTTCTCTTCAGGTAAAATACCTCCCCTTTCTTCTTGCTTTGTTTTTTTCTCAGTTTATCAGGCTGAATTGAAATATATATATATAATGTTATATATAATATATATATACATATAAATATATAAACATACATACACAAGCATATACATATATAAACACACATATAGACATATTTACATATGTATGTGTAAATAAATATATATCTCATATATGTAGGTATGTATATTTGGCTTATATAAGCTTTTCTTCCTGAGTAGAGCTGAGGAAGTATTAAGTTTTGTTGCATACTCCAAATTTCTCTTGCTTGAAAATTTTGAGATTTGCCTTTCAGATTTTTATAAATAAAAAAAAATTCAGGCTGAAGCATCACAAACCCCTAACCTTACTGCACACTTCAGTCTCCCTTCCTCTTGCATTACAACCCATATTGTTCCAACAGTATTTTTCTTAAGCTGCGGCACCCAAAACTTCTTAACATTTGACACTGTCATATTTTCTTTTTTACCTTAATGGCCCCATTTGTGATATTCTGTGGTTTTCTTTGTCTTCAAAGGCAGTTTATTAGGCTGGAAACTATAGTCATTTGTGGTGATCCTGTGGCCCCATTTCTGAGTGATCCATGATCAGCCTTTAGTTTTACTTGTATGGAGTGAATTTTTTTAAATGCTCACATACATTAAAATACAGTTTGGGTTGTTGCTTGTTTTTTAAGGGGTACCTTCGCATTGACTCTTCTCCCATTTCTGAGGTAGAATTCCTTTTTATGTCTTTCTTTGGGGCATGGAGTGTCATTGTCACCTTTCAAGTTCTTCAGAAGACTTTAAGCATTACGGCTGATCTCACAAAAACCAGGACAGTATACTGGCAGGTTATAGGGCTTTTCCGAGAATATGTTAGGTCCTCTGATATCTTTACTTTCAAGGCAGATAGACTATAAGTACACGAAGAAAGTAATGACAGAGACGCAAACAGTTCAATGCAACACTGCGTGTGTTTTAGGGGTAAGTTTTGATACTGACTAAGTATTTTACCACATTCTCAAGATTTCAAATATATCTTAGAATGCCATTTTTAGTTTTTGATTATTTTTGCATACTTAGAATAGAATATTTTTTTTAGCATGATTTATCTTTTTTCAGAGGCTGAACAAGGTTTCTCTTGCATTTTAATTAGCATTACCTGGAAAACATGATTACAGACAAAAAAGTTTTAAAAAATGCTTTATCACTTTATTTTGTCACATACTAATATTAAAGAAATGTTCTTTGAATTTAATCTTTCAATCTTTTTTAACATTCAAGCTTCTTGTAAAAGTTCTACATGGTGAACATGAAATTCTGTAGTCAATTTTTCTACACTGTAACAAATACTCAGAAAACTGACAACCATCATCAGAATATTTCAGTGGCCAAAATGAATTTCAATTCTGGATCTAAATTAATGAATGGTAAAATGATGCTTGACAGGAATTTTTTTTAAATGTGGATATCAAAGGCCAGTGACAAACAGGCGTTTGGCTTTTCTCTCTCTGGTCAACATTTAAATTGTTTCTAATGAGAATCTTTTACGGTAACCTCGAATTATTTTGATGTTTCTGTCTTTTGGGTGGTATTGGTGCAGGGGAAAATAAAATAATAATTGCCACAACTAAGGAAATGATTTTGTTAATCAGATTAAATTTTCGTATCTTTATTATTTTAAAATTATACATATTACATATATATTTAATTAAATATATATAACATTTAAATATTAAAATGTGCTTTTTAATTATATACATATAAACACTTATAATTTCATGAGCTTTTTCATACATGGCTCATTTTTAAGTGTTACCTTTGTGGGCTCAAATGGATTTAAGTTTCCACCATTTTACAGACAAAGCATTATTGGTAAATATCCTTTAAAGAAGTGAGAGGCAAATATAGATTCTATGGCCTATCCTTTACATTCTCTATTTAGTCTTACAAATGAACTATGGCTCATTTATGTTTTTCCTAGACTTTTATGTCTTTTTCTCACTTCCAGTTGACTCACCTTACTGTATGGACCATACAACCCCCAAATTTACCCACATATAATATTTAGAGTTATTGATGAAAAATGAGCTCTAACTGCAGGGACAGGTGGTGGAGAGAAAATTCTAAGACATCTAGGTGAAATGAGTACTGACCTTAATTATCACCATATGCCATTAGCATATTGTGTATGATATGCTACACATACTATACAATCAACTCAAAAAACCATTATATTCTAAGTCTGCAAAATTAATCAGAAACTAAAAATGACATTTTATAATATACTTGAAATATTGAATATGAAGTTAAGAATACTTCACTTTTCCTCTTTTATAAAAGGAATAAAAATTTTTTAGAAAAGATTGTGATTTTGAATTAATCAAGGTGTTGAACTACAGGAAAAGCCATTCTCAATAGAACAAATTAATTTGTAAAATGCAGGGAAGATATTACAGGATATACTGAGAAGAGCTGCTTAGTTGACACGTGTGAAAGCCCCTGGCAGGGGGCTCAGGATTTCTAATACTCCCGAAGTGACCAGGAGGTCCAGCTGCATGCTGACCATGCCACACGACATAGGAAGTAACTGTCACATGTCAACAGAGCTGCATGTGCTATTTGCTGAGGCCAGGTGTCACTGCTGGTAGATCAAATGTGTTTCACAGCTTGATACCTATGTTTTATTAGGGGTACCTGAAGAGAACAGTGATTTTAGTAACTAATGGGAAGTCAGTTTCTTTTTCATTCCTCTGATTCATTCATGTGTATGAAAGCTGCAGAGCTATGCCAGAAAGGTCCAACTAAAAGCACATTTATTAATTAGGGCCATGTTTGCCTTTAAGTAAAATCATTACTTTCTGCATAGAGCAATGATAATTGCTCTATTAAAAAATGCCTCAAAATAGATGCGAGTGAAATAAAACTTGTATTTCTTTCATCATTCACTCGCTTGTTCAGTGGTTCAGTCTTTTTGAGCCAATGATGATTAATGTCTAAAATGAAGCAATAAAAAATTATTAAATTTACCATCACTTCTTATTTGTGGTGACTCTTGTGCCCAGTTTCCAAATATAAGCTTGGATTAAAGTTGAATGTGTTATGAACAGCTGCTAGAAATAGATTCATTTTCAGCTGTACTATGATGTACAATCCTTGCTTTTGGCCAAAATGTAATTTAAGGCAGTATGAAGGTCTTTGATCCTATTTTTCAGGATTGATTCCTCAGAGTTCCAGAGTTCTTCATTAAAGAATTACTTGTCTCTAACACTGTGTTAGCATGATTCCCTGTGTAGATTTGTAATGAGGCTCCAGTTAGAATATGACTTTGTTACCTCTGAGAATCTTATTATTATTTAAGGAAATTAAAGAATAGACATCCTTATGTTAGTATACACATAGTTCCCTTTGACCTTTCTGTGCACATAAGTTTGAGAGTTTCCATTTTTGGTCTGGAAATATGTCTGAAAACATAATATTAATTCAGGTTACCACTGGGGAAAACATTTTATTGCATGTGATTTTGTGAAATCAGGTTTTCTTTAGAAGGTCGAGAATTGTCTGTGAGAATGGATTCTACAAATGGACTGATGTGAACTAATTATTCTGTGTTTATTATTCAAGGAGCCAAAGAAATAATGATTCAAACACAATTATATGAAAGCCAAAATAACTTGAAGCCTATAAATATAAAATACTTTCAATAGTTTTTAAGATGGACAGGATGAATACAGAGGATCTTTCAGCACACTGTTTATTGATTCATTCTTTCTCCCTTTTAGGGTGTGGTTAGACCCACTGGAGGATATGCTGTAATGCTAAACTGGACAATGTCCTCTGTATATGGACTTAAACCTGGAGAGGTAAGCATGGTTATAAATTCACATTACATGACATTCCTCTGATTCAGAATATGTATTTCAGTGTCTTCTCGTTTCTTTAGGTATGGTGGGCAGCTTCTGACTTAGGCTGGGTTGTTGGACATTCCTATATCTGTTATGGACCTCTTCTACATGGGAACACAACTGTTTTATATGAGGTAATAGAATAAAATCAATACCATTTGTAGACAGCATGTAATTTACTGAAACTTTTTGAGTAGTAGTTCCAAGTGGGAACAGAAAAATTTGGATGGGGACAGGGGACACATGTGTATCACCTTCCAGTTAAGAATATGATTTCAAAAGAGAAAGGAATATAAGGAAAACAACAGCCACTTATTTAAATTGTGTAGAACAAAGCCAGTAAAAATTATGCTCTGAAAAAATTACACTAACAAGCTTGATATCTATCCCTAACAGGTTCCTAAAAAGTATTATACCAAAGTCCTTGCAATAGAGCAAATGTTTTTATTAAAATAATAATTTCCCTTGAAGTAAACAAAATAAGCCTCAACACTAAATACAGTGAATGAATTATGATATTGGTAGCATAAATATGGCAGAGCCGAAGTTGCCATTCTAAGTGTTTATAAATATTAGGCTGCCTTTGGAACTGAAGTGCATACTATTTTGTGCATTTACCATTGGCATTTTATTATTTCTCAAGTTTATTTAAAACATGATTTTAACACTGTGAAAGGGCCTTGGTTTTTGTCTGTATCTCGGAATGATGTACTCAAGAATGTAGATGCTCTATAAATATTCGTTGTGCCAGTGAGTGAATGAAGTAAGCTACATTTTCAAATCTCTTCTCTGCACTCTGGTTTCCTTCCTATAATTTGTAAACATCCACAGCTCTCTCTGATCACAAAACAAAGCTTTTTAGACCTTGCCTGTTTCTAGTTATCCATTTTTACTTTCTTCTCCACTAAGCTCTTTGAAAAAATACCCAATGCATGTGGTCTGAACTTCATATTCTTCCAGTTACTCTTTATCCCACTGTTGTCTGATTTCTGTCCACACTGCTTCATAGACGCTGCAGTAGCAGAGGTCAGCAGTGACTTCACCAGGGACAAAGTCAAAGGGCCTTCTTCAATTTGATTGTATTTTTACTTGCTCTGTGGCACCAACTCTGCTGACTGTTTTCTGCAAGTAATTCTCTTCTCTTGAGCTCCCTTCCCTTTTGCCACTGTTCAGGCTGTTTCTGGCAAGACTTTCCCTCTGTCTTTCCTTTCCTGGTTAATTCCTACTATCCTTGAAGACTCTGCTTAGATGTTATCATCCCTTGAAAGTTTCCTCTCGCAGTCTCTGGCTGTGTTCAGTGCCCCCTTCCCTGGTGCCATTGTCCCCTGAGCATGTGTCTGTCAGTGAGCTGACCACGCTGGGCTGGAATTGTCTGTTTCTATCCAGTTAGAGTGTCAGATCCTCAAAAGCCAGTCTCCCAGCACAATGCAAAGAACACACTAAGCACTCAATAAATGCTTATGGAACTGAATTAAATTCTACACCGATGTTCTCTCCTATCTCTCTGACAGCTTGTCATCCTTTTCCTCTCCCTGGTATCTCTTACTCTGGTCCTAAACATTGGGGTTTGATGGGGTCTTATTTCTCATTCTGCTTGTCTTTCCTGGATAATGTCAGTGCAGTTGGATTTTAGTGTTACTGATTAAACCAAGGCTTCTAGCTCTTCCTTTCAATATCTGCCCTTTGTGCTGAGTACCATCTGATTGTTGGTTGGCCTCACACACGTCTTACTTGCACGATGACATGAACTGAACTGTCTCCACTCTTTCCTGCAGAACACTTCTTCCCAAGGGCTCTGCAGCGTTCTCAGTGTTGCCTGCGTCCACTCGGCCATCCAAACCAAGAACTGGGGAGTGATTCTAACTTCATTATCCTCACATATCACGCTCTACTGGTCCTTGCATTCTGTTGAATTTCCATTTCCGTTCCTATCAAAAGTATTCTCTCTTCCTTGCTGCCTGCCATATATTCAAGGCTGATATCCAGCTGGTATGCACAACCGTGTTGTTGACTGGTATATAGTGTGTGTTTGGCTTCTGCTCTGACTTGTGCCTGTGTTGTCCATTTATGTATTAGGGACTACTACTGGGTAATGAGTGTAGAGCAGATTGTAACGGATGGTCCTGTCTTAGATGTGCTTCCAGGCCCTCTCCACCTTCACTCCAATTTCTGAGCTCTCCACACATACAGTTCTCTCTCTAAAATGCAAAGGCTAACATAAAACTTTATTGCTTAAAATCCTTCAAAAGGTTGAGTTCTGTTGGGGAAGATGGATGACATACTTTATTTCTCCAAGTAGAACTCAAAGGTATTATGTCTTAAACAAACTTAAGATTAAAAGGTACAGAGAAAAAGGAAAACTGGCTTTTCCCGATGGTCTTTGGAACTCAAGGAACAACATGGTTGTTAAGGCCCTGGGTTTTATTTTTCCCTGACATACCCTAGATGTGTTGCTGAAGGAGCTCACGACCTAGAAATGCCAACAGCTACAGACCAAAAAGCTCCTCACCCCCTAAAAATTCGTGATCTCTCAAGCCAAAGGGGTAGGAAAGAGGCAGCCTAAGCAAGACCTAAGATTTGAAGACGGCTCTGCTTAACACAAACACCCCAGAACAATCCACGATTCTACTCCCAACAGCAGAGGCTGAGTGGGCAGCTTGGACTCACACATTTGTGAGGTTGTAAGGAGGAGCTGTAACCCTCCCTCCTCCCACAGGGGTGTTACCAGGGAGGTTTAACCAGGCAGCCGAGACCTCCATTCCTGCCAGCAAGCCCCGAGACCTCTCCAGCCTGCAGTCCCGGTGAAGGCCACACCAGGAATCTGGGTTTATGCTCCCGCCCGTTAGTACTGGGGAATGGGGTTGATGGAGGCCTCGGAGAGAGGCAGGACTCCTACTCAGATGTTTTCTGGCCTCTCTTCTATTTCATATTTGCCCCCTTTTCAAAGAGCCTACCATCTGCAGAATGAAAACCTGATCCTTCTCAAGGGCAAACAAATCCTTCTGGACCCTTTCCTCCTAATGTACAAATGTGTATCTTCTACATACATTTCCAGTGTACATAATGCAGTGGAACCCAGGCTTCCGCAGTGGCAGTGGTGTGGCTCAGCTAGAGACCAGTGTGCTTGAGAAACATCTCCCCCATTAGTTCCTTATGATCCTTTTTATTTCTGAGCCATCCATTATACTGTCTCCTCTTTCATTTCTGATTTTATTTATTTGAGTCTTTTTTTTGTCTTTGTTAGTCTAGCTAAAGCTCTATTGATTTTATTTTCTCAAAAATACCAACTCTAAGTTTTTATTTTTTTCTATGATTTTTCTCTATTTGATTTATTTCCACCCTAGCCTTTATTATTTCCTTCTTCTGCTAACTTTGGCTTGGTTCTCTTTCTAGTTCTTTGAGGTATCAAATTAGTTTGCTTTATTTTAGATCTTTCTATTTTTAATATCAGCATTTACTGCTGTAATTATTTTGTTGCAGCCCCTAAGTTTTGGTATGTTGTATTTTCATTTTCATTTGTCTCAAAATACTTTTTGAATTCTCTTTTGATTTTCTCATATACCCAATGATAGACATATGCTGTTTAGTTTCTATGTACTTGTGAATTTTTGTTTTCTTACTGTTATTTCTAGTTTCATTCTGTTGTGGTCAGAAAAGATACTTGGAATGATTTCTGTTTTCTTAAATTTGTTAAGGCTTGTTTTGTGACCTAACATGTGATCTATCCTGGCTATTGTTTCTTATGTGCTTGAGAAGAATATATATTTTTTTGCTGTTGGGTGGAAAGATGTTGGCCAAGGGGTACAAAGTTTCAGTTATTCAAGAGGGATAATTTCCAGAGATCTAATGTACAGCAATGTGACTATGGTTAACAATACTGTATTTATGTGTGTGTGTGAAGGGATTTTTGTTTAGTACATCTGAAAAGAATGCATATACAAAGAGTTGAAACATGAGAAAGCATTGGTTCAACCACTAATGAATCTACAAGAATTAGGAATTGGGGAAGGTGGAGAAGATTACCTAAACATTTTTAAAAATTGGAAACAGTAACCAAAATGAGCTGATAAAATCCCTATTAACACTTACGAAGAGTCTTCTAAGACTCTGCATGATTTTTATTAAATTAGAGAGACTCATTTGGCAGCTCTAGGGTTCCTCACATGCAAAACAGAAGTAAGGGGATTCCCCTGACTGGTCCCTATGTTGTTAAGTGTTCTCCCCACCCCCACCCCACCATCAACTTCTTAATGAAGCAGGTATCCATCCTCATAACTTGAAAGAGGATGTGAATCATTCCATAGACATCTGTCTTCTAGCTCCACTTCTATTTCCTCTGTGTATCAGGTCTTCAGCTCTGTTCTAGGAACACTGTGTCATACATCATTAAGCTGCACATCTACACTAAGCATATAAGGCAATGACTGACAGGGAAAAAATTGTTTTTTAATTATGTAGTCAATCGATTTGGTGTATTTCAAAAGGTGCAATACTTTCCTTCATTTATTGGTTTTAGTAAGGTGCTGAGCCCAGCTATGCAGAAAGGGCTCCGGAGAGGTGTTCCCAGCACGCACCTGCGGCTCTCCTCGGCTCTGAGGCTGCAGGGCAGCCTTTGTTGCTTCCTCCCATGCATGCCTTGGGCCTTTCCGTGTGAGTGCAGGACACTCTGCATGACTCACAGCCTTCAGGTCACCGGCCAGCTTTCCAGCAGGCTCTGGGGTGACAGGCTTCTGCTTGCTCTTGGCGCGTTTCCCACTCGCAGAGGGGTCATCTCTGACATCGATATGGGTCCCAACAAGCAAGATAGGAGTCTTTGGACAGTGCTGCCTTATCTCAGGCACCCACTTTGCTTTCACATTTTCGAATAAGGACAGAGAGGCCATTGAGAAACAGACTAGAAGCACACCTATTTGTGGATCTCTTGGCGACCGTAGTCTGTCCTGATGCTCCGGCTGCACAGTGCCAGCAAGTCCGAGAGCCCCAGACGCCGGGCCCCGCGGCGGCCGCAAGCAGGGATGCCCACGCAGATGGAAGCCTGCTGTGTGAGATGTCGGGGGGGGCAGGTTTTACCAGCAGCACCATCGCCCACAACGACGGGCTTAATCATCCGCGTTGCTGAAACAGTTTTGTATCCACTTGAAGTGTTTCAGGCTCGGTGAGGACCTCAGCTTCTCCCCCAGGGCTGGCAGTGCCGCGCAGGTCTCCACGGCTGCTGGACAGGGACCACGATGCCATATTGTATATCTGACACTTGCCAAGAGGGCGGATTGTAAGAGCTGTCATCCCGCGAAAAGAAAGAAAAAAAGGAAATGGTAACTATGTGAGGTGGTGAATGTATCAATTCGCTTGGGTGTGATTGTGGTAATAGTTCACAGTGTGCACCGATCTCAAAACATCAAGTGTGCAACAAATTTAATACATACAATTTTTGTCAATTATACCTCAATAAAGCTGGGGAAAAATAATATAAAACTGCCTGTATATATAATAATACAAAACAAGATAGACTTTGCTTTAAAAAAAGAAGAAAAGAAATCATCTTACTCTTCCTTGGATGTTATTCACTTGGCATTAAGTCATAAGCTGGTTCGGATACCTGATCTTGACACGGCAGTTGACATTGTGTAACAACAACCTCTTTGAAAGTTCTTAAGGAATGAAATCCTGCTCTCATTTTACATTTGTTTGCATCCACAAATTACTTACTTCATAGCAGCAAATTTCAATAAACTCTTTGGTATGCTCACTAGATTAACCAGGACAGTTGGCTGTCTGCTTTTAATTCAACAATCAACTTTGAAGATACAGACTAGGTTCTGCCCTCCCAGATGATACATTAGAGGAAGAAGCGGATTTAAGATTCTGAATTGTGGTATAGGAGCATAGTCATTAGATTGGAAATGGGTCATTAGATTAAATGCCTTAATCTACCTAAATGATTTTAGGCAAATTATTTCAACCTCTTTGGGTTCAACCTCTTTCTTCATTGTAAAACTCAATGGTTAACACATATTCTCCCAATTCTGCACTTCTGCTTCTGCAAGTCCATTGTTTTTCTTTTTCTAGAATAGGTGTATTATTTGGTAACATGTTTAAATTTTTTTCAGTCTGAAATTCCTTCCCATTTCTGTCCATAGTGAGTGATGCTGACTTTGCAGAAAATTTACTGAAGAAAGGTTTCATTCTAAATTAGTGAAGAATTTTAGTGTTTGAGAGGAAGCATAGCAGTTAAGACGTCCATAGTATGATTCCTAAAACTAATACTTATGGATTGTTTGGCCACAGAAAAGTTACTTAACTGCTCTCAGCCTCTGTTTTCTTGTCTGTATCAGTATTAATAGTATCTTTCTTACATGGTATTAACTTGGTTGATCCATGCAAAACCCTTAGACTAGTTGCCAGGATATAATAGTATCACAAATGCTGGATATAATAAGGCTACTGTTAATATTTAAAAACATAAGTTTATTCTTTCTCAGAATGAAATTCTGCAAAATAGACGCCAACCATTCATTGCCATACAATCCAATCCTAATGCCTGAATACTCCACATTTCTTCTTCTAAAGTTGGTCCTGCAGCTCTGATGCGGTCATCAGAGCCTAAGGCAGCCGCCTTTGGAGCCCGTTAAGTTCCCTTCCGAGCACCAGACAAAGAAACCAGACAGGGGTGTGCTCGTCCTGCGGCTTTCTGCTTTGAGGAAGGAACAGATGTGGCAAAGAACACCGTGGGCTCCCCCCTCAAAACTGTCCTTTCAGAGTAGAACTTGTGAGTGAAATAAGAGTGACCTTGAAGCCTTCCATCTATGAATAATATAGTACATTTCATAGTTCACCATTATCCAAATATCTGTAACCTTTCACTTCTATTTGTTCATGGGCTTTACCATTGCTAGTTTATAAGCTGTATATATCTTTAAAAACTTTAGTATATTCTGCTTGATGACCTTATTGAATACTCTTTTCCTAAATTCACAGGAGGAAGGAAGTGTTTAGCTGCCCCTATGTTTTCTTTATAGAATGATTAGTGTGAAAATGAGCTCTCTACTCTCCTTTATTTGTATGGAATCAAATAAGATAAAGAATGTGAAATTAGTTTGAAAGCTTCAAAGAAATATCATGATATCTATGTATGTATATATAGCATAATATGACAGCATGTACACATGTGTAAAATATACGAAATTATTAGTACTTTACATATGTGGATCAGAACTTTAAGCCATTTCCCAGTATGAAAGTGTCATGTTTGAGAATATTGAGGATACTACTTGAAACCACTTCATGGTTCTGTTTTGTGTTGAGCACTCTTGCTAAATCCTGCCCTGCGTATCTTCTCTGTGCTCACCATCTGCCTGTGTTCTGAACCGGGTCTGTGTTCTCTATGACTTCCTAGAATGTATTTTCCACACGAGGACCTTCTGAATTCTTAGCCCCTCTCAGGCTTCCTTTTAACAGTGTAATTGTTACTTGCATGTTTACAGTTATCTTCTTTTTGCAAGAATTTTGCCTTTTCACCTATGTTAGTTTTCCTCCACTTTGATTATTCCTTTTCAAGGACAGAGATTTGCTTCTTCCAAGTGCAGGCCCCTGTCACTTCCTTCTACTAATGGCCGTGAGGCTGCTGACGGGTGTGCTCCATAGGCACACAGTCGTTTTTTCCCCTTATGTAATAGAAAATGATTTCTTTGTTTTTTAGTCTAGTATATCAGCAGTATGCTTTTATGCATGTGCAGAATGAGAAAAATGATGACTAAGTTATTACCCTGATTCAGGCTAAGTAATATGATCTTCTAGACTGGAAAAGATAGTGAAGGTGACGCCAGCATAGTTTAGATTTCTCACGTGACTAGTTGTTCAAAGGTATTTGTTTTTGAGGGTTTTTTTTTCTCTGTGCGCACCTCTGTTTTATGTTGGAGCAAGTAAGTCCAGCTGTCCTCATGGCTCCATCAGCAGCATTTCTTGGTGCCCGTGGTGAGCTCAACAGCTTGCTAGGAGTTGGCAGGGAAACAGAATAAGTATCAACTATGGTCCCTGCACTGAAAGATCTGAGACTATAGCCAAGGAATTAAGATTAATGTAAAGGAGAGAAAGCAAACAAATTAAGATACTACCTAAGAAATTTCTTACACTGTATAGAAGTATTAATTTTTTTCAGCAATCCTATTGAGCCATTGCCTATGTTAAATACTCTGCACTTAATTCTTGCATCTGTTTGGA
This sequence comes from Phataginus tricuspis, assembly GCA_029783875.1. Classification (NCBI taxonomy): domain Eukaryota; kingdom Metazoa; phylum Chordata; class Mammalia; order Pholidota; family Manidae; genus Phataginus; species Phataginus tricuspis. The sequence continues at coordinate 10,984,899 of JAQQAC010008719.1, read as the reverse complement.
TGTAATTTTCTGGTGATGAAACTAAATAAGGATCAAAGAAATAAATAAGTAGCCTTAGGTCATATAATGCATAAATAGCAGGGTTTGGATTGCACCCTGGCTCAAAAATCTGTCTGCTAGTCCCTTAAGGGAAGTTTAGGACTAGAGTAGACAAGGAAAGCTTTGTGGATGAGACATACAAGTAATAATAATGGATAATAATAGCTACTGTGGGTTAAGGGCTGGGTGACAGGAACTCTTACAAATACTTTATATACATGGTTTTAATTACTTCTATCTACAAATCCATGGGGTAAATATTTTGATTCCCTATTTACAACTGTAGGAACTTAGGATCAGAGTCATTGAATAACTTTACCCATGGCACAAGAGTGATGAAACTGGGTTTGAAAACAGGTTCTCTGGCTCCAAAGTCATACTTTAGAAGCAAACACTGAGAAACTGTTGAGAAGTGCATCTGCCTGGCCAGAACCAGGCTCTCAGTGATCTGGACATTAAGGAGAAGGCAGGATACAGGTTGTCAGATGGATATTGTGAGGGAGAAGTAGGAAATAGCTCTGATGTCTTCAGCTAGGACAACTGATATAATGACAGTTATCAACTGAAGTACCACAGTAGGAACAACAGCTACCATGGAGGGAGGAACAGTAATTTTAGCTTTGGTGATGTTGAATTTAAGGGTGCTACTCAGACATGTGTTAGGATATTGAGAAACCAAGTTTGAAACTCAGAAAGACTTTCACAGTTAGAAATGTGAAGAGTTCATCATTTAAGTCCCTGAGGTGATCAGGGTACTCAGAAAGGTGAAGATTGAGAAAGGGAAGCTGTATAAATGGAGAATGAGAGACTGGAGAAGCAATGGGAGAATCATAAAAGCAAAGTGTCCTGAAAACCAGGGAGGGGAGGTTTTCCAGAAGATGGGGTATCAGCCATTCCAAGTGCTACAGAGAAATGTCTGGTAGGACAGTAACTGAAGGGAATTTTGGTGACTAGAGTGTCATTAGTCACTTTTATGAGAGCAACTTCATAGGCAGGTATTTGTGTTTGTTTTGTTTTTTAATGGAAAAATATGAGCATGGTGAAAGGTTGTTTTAGGTAAATTATTGGATGGTGTGGAGGAACCAGTCTTTGTATAACCTCTGGTTGAATTACAGCATTCATATGGAATGGCCACACTTGACTTTCTTGGAAGAAATCTGTTTGTGTGATAAAGCAAGAAGCAATTTACTTTCTCTGCTCACAGCAGTCTCACTACTCACTATGAGTAAAGAAAACCTTAATTTGTCCCTCTAGTACCAGGTAGCAGAGTAATTGTGCCTCAGTGTGGAGAAATTCAGAGGTGAAAGCAGTGTAGCTAGAAGCCATGGGCTGCCAGCTTCCCTAGTGATAAATGCTCTCTCTGACTGCTGAAAATGATAAATACGTCAGAGTCCCTAATTAGCTCAGTACTGGGTCTGCAGGTACCAATTCCAGTACTCTGCTTCATTTACTTGGCGTTAATACTTCTAGAGGTGAGCGTCTCTTCCGTGGGATGGGTGGACTCCGATGACCTGGGTGAAGTCAATGGCTTATTCACCAGGGGCGGCCTCATCACAGTGTCCTATACAGTCAACTTTCAGAGCTGGGAGAAGGCTGGGGGAAAAACCAAACCAGAAGGGATCGACTGATTGTTTTATTTTTATTTTTTGTTTTATTGAGGTATAATTGACAAATAAAATTGTAGGATATTTAAAATGTACATCATGATGATTTGATACATGTATACATTGTGCACAGATTCCTTCAATCCAGTTACCTAACACACCCCTCACCTCACATATTTATCTTTTTTCTTTCGTTTGGTGCAAACATTTAAGTTCTACTCTCTTAGCCAATTTCAATGATAAAATACAGTGTTATCCACTATACTGATCATGTTATACATCATTAGGTCCTTAGACTTTACAATATTATAGCTGGAAGTTTGTTCAAAATGGCTAAATCTAGATAGAGTTTATATAAACACCCATCTTTAATATATGTAAATATGTAGAAAAAGATCTGGGAAATTTTAGCCTTGGAGATGTCTCACCTTCTCACTCCTGGAAACTGGAACACATCCTTAACAGAAGAAAGGGGAGAATCAAGCTGGAGGAACTGTAGTTTTGTGTTATTTGCCACAGGGGGTGGTGAAGAGGGATTGCCAAAATAGCCCATTTGTAGAAAGTATTAATTTGAACATGTGAAATTGCTGATATTCAACTGGATTTGACTTACAAAAATGGCATATTCTTATAATCAAAGTAATAGAAGAGAAAAAAATAGAGGTTGGCTAGGAACCTGAGAATGGCCACTGAATTTGTTTTTTGAAATTTTTTGTAGCCCTCCAATAGGAGTGGATTAAAGGGTAGTACTAGGGGGAGGTGGCCATCCTGTGGAGAAGACAGTGCAGAAATGTTATGGTAGCTACCTGTCCATCTGCACTCTAGCATCATCCAAGTTGTTTCTCAGAGCTAAACAGAAAATCTTTAAGGATTTTCTGTGTTTGGGGAGGCTCAAATACTAGAAACCTTTTTGGACTTCTTTTCAGAATCTGAGAAAAGCCTCTGACTTCTTTCTCTATGAAAATAAACATAAACACATTGCAACTCTGGGGGGAAAGGTGTTCCTATGAAACCAGTGAAGCTGAAATAAGTCAAAGGAAAAGGCAGTTGGGAGAAAGGCTTTTATTTCTTGCAGTTACTTGAGTTTGCTAGCCAGGCCCAGCCCGCACCGTCTCCTCTGGCCACCGCTGGCCCTCTGCCACCTCATGTGCTCCCTGCCTCCTGCCCACCCCTTCCCTGAGGGACTCTATGGGTGGGTCCTTGGTGACTGGCAGATGCCAGACCAATCACCTACCAGGAACGAAGGGGAGGAGATAATGGCTGTTTTCTCTCCATCCCTTGCCCAAGCTCGTTGGGAGGCTCTGCAGTGGTAAACACCTATCAATAATGTAAATGAACTAAGGCTAGGTAGGAGGGTCTGGAAATTCTGCCATTTACCCCACACATATTAAAAAAATTTTTTTGAAATATTCATGAACTCTCCCAAAGTTCAGGTCAGGAACCCTTCATCTAAAAGACTGATATATAATCCTTTCAGGCAGTGATACAACCAAACTAAAACCCCAAACTAAAAGGTAGCTATCAAAGGTCTCTGGGCAATATTGTAAGAACTGCCAGGCCAGGGCTAATCCTCTCCTTTTGAAGAAAGGGCAGTTGTACTCAGGACGCTAGGTCCTGTACATCATGGTATATACATCCAGTCTGGAGTCTGCTTTATAGAGGAAGGCATAAAGAATTTGGAGCAGTGAGGCCCTTCTCCCTAGTCTTATTCTCAGTATCTGACCCCTTATAATCAGATTAAATTATTAGTATATTATTTTATTAATTCATGGATTGGTGCATTTATTTATAACAGGTAGAAAAAAACAGTAAAGACTAGTGTTAAGTTCTAGGCTCATATACTAGGGTAACAAGACAGGTGGGCATGGGAAAATGGCCTAACTTTGGGTCATGCTTAGTCTAAGGACTAGGCACTGGTTCTCAGATTTAATGATCTGCACCCTACCTGCAGATTACAGCCACTTAGGGGACACCGGAGATGTGGCAGTGCCCAGCCCCAGCTCAGCCAGTGTCGGTCCCTTCCCACCACTGGCCGCAGGGAAGGGAGGCAACGCGATGAATTATTGAAGATCTGAAAAGGCCAGCCCGGGGACTCAAGGCGTCACAGCACAAGAGTGGTGCTGAGAGGGCACCCTTCGTATTTATTGAGCAAATACAAGTTACCAACAATAGAATTCTGTGTGGGGGACTTAATAGACAACCATTAACTAACTCTAAACTTAATCCTTGGCAGTCTCCAGTCTCCTCGGGCATGATATCTTACATGGTATTGAAATAATAGCCAGGGCAATTAGGTCCCAGAAACTGTTTTGGTCTTGTTTGTTCTGTTCTTGATCACTTATCAGGAATTATGGGAAAAATAATCAAGTCATATATGATTATACATTTGATTTCTATACTTGATTTCTATATTAATCCCACATTTCCCCCTTATTTTTTTAATAAAATGTTTAGTAGGTAGAAATAATAAAGATTACAGTTTCTAATAGAAAGCTTTTTAACACACTTAACCTTTTCATAAAAAAACAATCTATTTTTTAAATCTTGTGATGTAAAATAAGGATGGAAAGTAGAGTTTAGTGCAGTAGGAAGGCAAGTGTAGGCAGTCAGGTCTGTGCGTATAGACTAGGTATTGATCCGAGCTAGACAAGGGCGACAAAACAGCCACGGTGCAGAAGATTTCTCTCAAAATTGGGGGGTTGAGGTTCTAAGCCTCACCTCTGATGACCCCCAATTTCTCACCTGATGGCCCCCTGCGACCTGACGGCCTGTCTTAGGTTGTTCCTCCCTTGAGGAATCTTACCCGTCTCTGGCTAACCAGCCATCTGCCGGGGCCATACAGGGAGATGTAAAGTTGGTAAGAGAGAGAAGCAGTATTCTTTGAAAAGGTTAGCTCTTCTTACTTCTTTGCAGATTTATGCCCCATGGCTCCTATGCCCAGCAGTCTTGAGGTATGTTTCCCAGCTGGAAAGATTATGATACATGGTAATTTTAAGTATGAGGCACAAATTCTACTAAAGGGCTGTATTTAGGAAGGAAAAAGAAAAGCGATAGAAGTAGCAAAGGAAGAAAATATGAGAAGATTGATTATTTCTTTGACACAACTTCTTGTAGAGTAACGTAAGCATGTATAGGTTTTAACAAACTACTAATTAAATTACATACACACATTAACAGAACAGGAATACAGATACATAACAAAAGCAGACCTACAATTACCGGCCATATCCAATGAAACCAAGAAAACCAGTTAGGTAACCCAGGCATTTGTGAAACTCATTAATAATATGATGAATATAGTCTGATTTTGAATAGTTTGAGAAAAATCAAACAAATTAAAACAACACATTTCTGGAAACTGTTCACATCCCATATGCTCTTTTAACAGCAGACAGTCTATAGTAGTGCAATTCTGAAGCACCGCAACTCGCACTTCTGCTAGCTCTTGACTGAGTTCAGATAACATGGAAGCAGTCAAATTCATTGTTTTGCTATACACACAGGTCAGCTTAGATATCTCTTTTTGTATTCCCCCAACAAGTCCAGGAACCAGCAGGAGGAATGCAGCTGCAACTGCAACAGAGGCGGGATCTAAAAGCTTCAAGCTGTCGGCAAAATCAGATGGCAGAGCTTGGAGAAGTCTTTAATGAATATTTCCAGGAAAATCTATTAGAGCAGGAAAGATGCAACCCATGCCACATATACTTTGATAAAGTGAAGAGCGGGCTTAGGGTGTGGAATTGTACCACCTGCCCTGCCCTGCCCCTAAGGTGGGCTGGGTTGTTTTCTGTTTGCTAGGGCTGTTTACAGTGAAGTCACGGGTTATGCTGAGATACTCTTCTTTATTTGTGGAACACTCAGACATTCCAGGCTGAGTTGCTCCTGGCCTTTTGAGCTTTAACTGATCTCACTGAAGAATGACTCTAGAGCTTAATGTTTAACACAGAGTTTTTGTAGGGGGTTTCCTTGCATGTAGTTACATTGCTCTGACTGCAAATATCCTGCCTTGCTTTCTCCAGAGGTCCTCACCCTATTCTCTCTAAGCTCAAGGTCCCTGTCTCATTCCCCCCCTACAGATAGAGACCCTAGCTGCTGCCAGGGAAAAAGGGTGACGACTGTCTGGCTGCTTCATGCTGAGAGGGGGTGCATAAAGGGTGCAGTTAGGTCTCCATCAGTGGTCAGTTGAGAGGGCTTTGGAAGATTGGCGCTTCTATTCTGGGTTCCATTTCTATTACTATTTGCAGTTTATGGCTTCTAGGCAAGATAGAACAAATCGTGTTATTAGGTTAAGTAGCAACATCTGGAGTTGGATTTTCCTTTTTGGAGCAACTTAACAAGATTAAGAATGCATGGCTGAATATGAGGACTAGAAACAGCATTTAGTATAGATAAGGCTGCATTATTGAAACAATACTTTTCTCTAAAATCACCCTCATTTTTATTAGAAGTAACTAGATTAATAAAATAATTAACACTTGGCTTGACTATTTGCATAAGTGCAACAAGAAGAGCAACTGATTACATAGGATCTTTTAAATGTGCTTTGCTGGAACTTTTTATAAGGAACTTCAGATTGGACTTTTAATGGCCTCTCGAGGCCAGAAAGCCAAGCCAGATTTGCCATCAGGTTTTGCCTGCAATACCTGTAGATTTGGGTGAATTCCTCTCTTCTCAAGGTCCCCGAGACATTTTGAGGTTCCTGCACCTGCCAGGAAGTGACCTTCCTTACTCACCTGGTACGGCTGCTGGGAATCTTGTAAGCAAGGTACCAGGCCAGTTCTTCCAAGGGTCTTTGTTGGCTCTATAAAGTCAACCTTAGTTCCTTAAAACTGCCTGTTCATATCTGAGTTTATGCACGTGTCTCTCAGGTATGACATTCCAGTCAAAGCCTTGGTAATATAACCTGTGTTTTTAATTGGTCCTCTTAGAAGGAAAGAAGATTCCTATTGAACTTATGCAAATAAATATACTGCCATGAAATATGAAAATAGTCATAGTTTTTAAATTATGGAGGGATTAGGTAGAGAGAAAGATAAATGTTTCAGTTCTGCTTATAAAGATATTGTCATTTACTAAACTGTTGTCAGCTTAAGAGAAAAAGCTTAAAACACTTTATCAGCAACATTTGAAACAAAAAGCCACAAAATCATTTTCCTTAGTTCACTTAATCCTATGTAACCAATACTTGTTCTACTGAAATCTAGTTCTTTACTAGTTTAAGAGTAATAAAACCATGACTATAAATGACAAAAGACTTACAAATGACAATGGTTAAAGATCTGATGAGAGCTTACTGTAAGACAGTCGACATGAGGAAATTTGGATATTTCTGTAACACAAAACATGTAATAACAAAGTTTGCATCATTCCCTTTGACAGTGCTTTCCAGATAAATATACATCAAATAAATAAGCCAAATTAGCAAAATATTTTCCGCAATGAGGAGAAAAATTCCTCTGACATGTTCCAGGGACCCGCTGGAAAGTATCAGAGTGAACTAGAGGTGAAAATCATCTTTTTAAATTTGATTTTGGAAAGTTGTCAGAAGAAAGTTTCTTTGGCACTTGCTTAAATAAGATAATAGGTTGCCATGAGGCAATACTTATCCATTTAACTAGAATGACAACAAAATACTTCAAAGGCAGATACAGAAGTTTACACAGTTGTTAGCAAAGTTTAACTTTTAATCCTTTAATATTAAGATCTCATTTTCATAAATACTCAGACAATTCATTGAGACTTTAACCATGAGAAACTACTTTGATAAAACAACTAGAAAACTTCTGCGATTTTTCAGCATTAAGAGCAGACTAACAGTTTAAGAAAACTTTGTCCTTTTATCTGAAAACAATTCTAATTTGCTGTGTACCTGATATCGAGACTCATTTGCTTTAATTTTACATAGCATGACCATATTAATTCTTCCACAAATTTTCTACGATTTTTTTTTACATTTAGAGTTCCTCTTTAAATAAACAGCTGTACTTCAGAACAGTTACTTTCTTTTACCCTCAACAAAACAAATTTCCATTCCTTATACTTTCTCTTATTGAAACACACATCTTTTCTAGCAAGCAGAGATGTTTTCTTTATTAGTTTAAATAGCTTTATTTAGAACTTAAAACCATGAGGAACTTTAATTTTCAGTGAACACTGAGAAGTGGGCTACTGTAAACTGTTACACTAACATTCTTTAGATTGACAAATTTATGAACACATTTTATAATTTCTGTAACTATGAGCTTTACAGCACAATCTCTCAATAAGCACAAAGCATGTCTACTTTACAAAGATTCTCAGGCTGTTTGTAGGTATACACACTGTAATACATTAACACACTATTATTAAGATGTTTACTTGCTCCACTTACTTAGTTTACTTATTCCTAACAACTATGCTCACAAAACTTTTACCAAACAATAGACAAAGTCAAGCCTCCCTTTAAGCATTTTTTCTTGAAAGATTTAACAGATAACCTCAATTTCAATGACTTTAAGTAAACTTAGGCAGCTGATAACTATAAGGACATGTCCATTTCAGTTTAACTTAAATTAGCATTAATGCGTAATATCTTTTATTATAATTTTCTAGAAGTTTTAGAATGCCCAATTTCTACAAGCGCTTGTCTTTTAAATCAATTTTTATTAATACCATCTGGAGGTAGAAAATATTTTTCATTTCCACACTTAGACACACAAACATACAGATTGAGACGTAATGACTACAGTTAGCAACACTTTTCATAAAAGAACATATACACAGACAGATAAACTGATACAAAGATTTGAGTAACTAATATTCAATTGCCTTCTTTCTTTTTAGCTTTCTTGATTAAAAGTATCTCAATTTTCAAGAATACACTCTAAGGGTGAGTAGTTTGCATAACTGGGTTCAAGTTTAGATAGCCCCAGACTAAAAGGGTCAATAAAGGCTCTGTACTTATAGGGACTGTATGTGTCTAGGGGGCTGGAAATGAAATGCAAGGACAATTCTAGCACCAGTTATTTAAAGCCAGGCTGTATTGCAGAATATAAATTTCTTCTGTTTCAGGGATTCTAGTTTAAAAACCTCCCAATTTTTGAAGATAATGATGAACCCAATAAGTAGAATAGATTTCCACCAAAATAATTTAGAAAACTAGTTCCATATTGTAGTCTATGGGATTTTTTGACTATTACCTTTCCTTGCATTAAAATAAATTTAGCTGCATAACTTTGTAATATTGTATACTTCTCTCAGGGGCCAAGCCTTTCTAATAAGAGACTTAAGATTGGTAGCCACTCATCTTTTAAGTGGCTAAGGGGTGCCCAGACACCTTTTATGAGATGAAGAGTACAGCATTTAGTCAGGAATAAGAGCAATCTCTTACCTTGCAGTGGTGTGCATCAGATCCCGTGACACTGATTAAGTTAGGAGAGAGTTAGGAACGTCCCCTGCCTCACTCAGAGGCCAGGGCTGCCTGAAAAAGCAGGCTGGAAGCCAGAGACAGAAATAGAGACATGCCTCATGGATACCCAGTCAGGTTGTTGGGGTCTGATTCCAGACATGTGGACCTTTGAGAAACTGCTGAAGTGTAGCCTCAGACTAGACTCTCACAATTGCCCATGGCTTTCCTCAGTCCCTCACATCTGAGGAGATGCCTCTGAAAGGGAATCCTGGCCTCCACTCAGGTGACTTTCCCAGCTCCCAAGGGAGAGAGGGAATCCACTGAGGGAGATGCAGGGGAACCTGTCGTTGGAGACTTTGAGATCGGCAACCGGGCTAGTCCCGTTTAAGAGGCTGATGAGCGCCTGATGTTGTGAGCCATAGACGGCCTCCTTCTATAAGGACAGTGAAAGACAAGGCAGGCTTGGATGCTGATACTCACCTCCGAAGTTATCCCGGACGAGCCCCCAAAGATGATGCCGGGGTTCTTGTTTGCAGAGTCGAAGAATGAACTTAGCAAACAGTTAAGGTAGGAGAGGCTTTTATTTAGAGATAAAGTGAGAGGACAGGCACAGCTCCTGGCTCATGCCAGGACGGGACAAGAGAGCCCTGTGCACATAATTTTAACAAATTGTAGGGCTATTTAACATTCCTTGAGGAAGTACTTTCTATTGGAATCTTTCTGAAGGACCTTGTAAATTTAAGGAGGGAATAGTAAAAGCAAAATTTTCCCTATCTGCCACAGCTAAAGGAATTGTAAAAGAAACAATCTTTAAGATCGATGATAACCATGTCCCAGTCTTTCAGAATCATAGCTGGAGAAGGGAGGCCTTGTTGTAAAGGACCCATGGGGTTAAGGACTGCATTAATTTGTCTTAAGTCATGTAAGAGTCTCCATTTTCTGGACTCTCTTTTATAACAAATACAGGGGAATTCCATGGGCTTGTGGAAAATTCCAATCTACCTAGCTGAAGCTGTTCTTGAACTAATGTGTGTAAGGCTGCCAGTTTTTCTTTATTGAGGGGCCATTGATCCACCCAAACAGGTACAGGGATAATGTTTCCCTGTCCGTGAGCCTTTTGAAATCTCTTAATACATTACTCCAATCAGCTTGTCTCAGGGTTCCTTGTGGCAGCAACCAGTAACAATGTTTTTTAATATATTTATGAAGTTGAGCAAAGTCTTTTTAGAAGTTTTCACTCCTGAGGTTTTTAGGAGGGCACAGAGTAATTTTAAATGATCCTCTGGTTTAGCTGCTTTAGTTTCATGTTGGTCCATTATAGTGTCCCTGATGGCTCGACCCTATCCCTACATACGCTTTCCTGGAGTCTTACCGGATTGACAATCTTCGGAGCTTCCCCGCTCTGAGCTTCAAGTGTCCCTGTTTGGGCGCCACTTGTCGGTCCCTCCCCACCACCGGCTCCCAGGGAAAGGAGGCGACGCTATGAGTTATCGAAGATCTGAAAAGGCCAGCCTGGGGACTCAAGGCGTAACAGCACAAGAGTGGTGCTGAGAGGGCACCCTTCATATTTATTGAGCAAATACAAGTTACCAACAATAGAATTCTGTGTAGGGGACTTAATAGACAACCATTAACTAACTTTAAACTTAATCCTTGGCAGTCTCCAGTCTCCTGGGGCGTGACGTCTTACATGGTATTGAAACAATAGCCAGGGCAGTTAGGTCCCAGAAACTGTTTTGGTCTTGTTTGTTCTGTTCTTGATCACTTATCAGGAATTACAGGAAAAATAATCAAGTCATATATGATTATACATTTGATTTCTATACTTGATTTCTATATTAATCCCACAGCGAGTTAGGTCAGAATCTCTGGGAGTGGGGACCAGACATTGGCACCCGTGAAAAGCATCTCAAGAAGTTCTAATGTGCAGTTAGGCTTGATAGTGACTAGGTCAGAGTGACCTTGGATGGTGGTGTGGATAAGAAGAAGGAATGCAAGACAGCAGCATGTTCTCACAGATGAGGCCCAGGGAATGATGGGAAATCTCTAGCAAATAAGAAGCCAGGCAATGTGAATTCTTAGTTAACAGACTGCACTGATAAGTTAAGTTTTTACTCCTTGAAAGAGTCTGCTACAGTAACACAAAATCCTAAGTCTGACGGTCTTAAAGCATAGGGCAATTACGCCATCTATCTTTAAAGCAAAGGTAATGTTTTTGAAAGTGTGCAAGATAATGTGATTTATTGAGAAAGGGACTTTCGGGAGGAAAAGTCCATTTTTAAAAGAAGTTATACATTTGGTTCATATTTCAAAACTTACAAAGAAGTGAGGAGTGCAAATCCTACTGTCTGTCCCCTATTTCCAGTGTCTGATTTCTCTAACTTGGAAGAGTCAATCTTATGTGTACAATCGTTCATTCGTGTACAAGCAATATATTTCCCCTTTTTTAATACAAACCACAGTGTACAAATGATATGCACACTATTCTGCATTTTGCCTTTTTCACTAAACAGTATATCTTTGGGTCTAGCTTGTGTTTTAACAAGTCTCAAGTTTAGATGTTGCACGCCCAAACTCTCATCCCTTGAATAAGGTATGAGGCATGTAGTAGGGACTCAAATGCTTTTGCTAGTTGCATCGCTCTTCCACAATAAAGAGGCCAACGCTGCTATGCCTTTCCACTAGAATGGAATTCAGAACTAGTTCATAAGAGGCGTTGCTCCCTTTATCTTCGAACTATAGGAGAAACATGCCTTCAGTGATATTCTCAGAAGTAGTGTTCAAAAAGAGACCAGGTGTATTTCTGATCCTGCCACAAAAAGAGGCAAAAGCTGCAGTTGTCAAAATTTTTATGTCAAAGTTTGAGAAACTACAAGTAGTCTTGACACCAAGCCTTGGATTAGAGTGAAATGATAAGATTAATAATAAAGCAAAATATTTTTTGCTAAAAGATTGACCTCTAGTGTTTGTGTACCTTTGTTTTCCTAAGTTGCTGTGTTTCACTACTATCATTATGTTGAAAACTTAATCTTAGTAGGAATTATGGGGGAAGTTGAGATATCTCCTGGTTTTCTAACTCAGGACTTAATATTTGCAGACATGAATATTAAAACATTGAATCATAAGTGGAAGAAAATTATACATGCAAATTAACTTTAAGGTATTTCATTTTCTTGGTGTCTATGCTTTGTACCATCATTAACCACATTATAAATATTAGCAGTTGATATTTTATAAATCTCTGATGTCATAAATTCATGATTTATAATAGATGACAGATTAGAATCTCTGCTCACCAGTGCAGGGATTGCTTTCTGCCTTGTTTTCTGGGCAACAGTCAACACTGTAAACATTAGTTTGGGAGAGAGGAATAAAAGCAAATGGTAATGACATTGATTTGAGTTTTGAAGAGTTTATAAGTTACTGTTTCCTTTGAGCTGCATTCTTTGGTGTGTGTATTGTTTGTTAAAAATCCCTCCAACCTTAGACTCCTCTTATTTTTAAATTGAGCTCTTGCTTCTTAATGAATATGCAAGTTCTGGGCTCATTTTCTCCAGGCAGTTCAGCATGGTTAGTGTATTACTGGTTGCTTTTAAAATGCATCGTAAAGGGATTGTATTACCTTTGTGTGCATGCATGTGTGTGCATATACACCCAAACCTGTGTATGTGCAGGAGGGCAGGGGAGGCATGTTTCATAAAATCAATAAGCCATTGAGTCACTTTTATTTGGAGTTCATAATGGAAGAGACAGGTTTTGCTATATTTCTGAGTAGTGAGAGGTGCTGAGACTATATGGGTCCTATGTTTATGACTGCATTCCTTCCCTTTATTAGACACAAAGAGCTTGTAGCACCTGCTATGTAGTTTTTAATGTTATCACACATACAAACATACACACTCGAAATTAATAGAATGTAAGTTTCACTGGAGCAGTACCTTATCTGGATTCTTCACAAAATTATTTCCAGAATTCAGTGTCTAGCCCATAGTAGATACTCAATCCTTGTTTGTTAAAGGAATGAGTATAGTAGCACTGCATAATTTTATGACCTTTTGGTATGTGGACAGTGGTTTCTGATAAAAGACCTGGCTCTGTGCTTTGTTAGCTGAAGCATTTACATCATTCAGAACTTTGTTGTTCAGCAGGCTGTTTTGAGGAACAGTAATTTCTTGGACATCTCATAGCTTATGTTTTAATTGAGATTTGATATCAAGTAGAAGTTCTTAAGAAAAAAAGGAAAATGTATTAATATTAACATAATTCTTAAATAGTGAAACATCATCTTCATAGCTTTGGATGATCTTGTGAGAATGGGCGATAAAATGCAAAGCCACTGAACCTTTCTGAGTTCAACTGCCTTACAAAGGGACATTGTGAGAGTTTGCATCACTTCATTAAGTGTCCTAATAGAACTGTTATGTTATGATTTGTATGCTCAGTAAATATAATATTGATGGAAATTTGTTTGGTATAGGGTCAGAATTGCATTAGTAATTATATTATTTATAATTTATAAATTTTATAAATATTTATAAAAAGTAGGGTGCAGTTTTTAATTAGTATTTCAACTATTATTATCATTACACATAATTAATTGAAGGCACTGTAAAATACATCAAGCTCTGTCATCTCTGTAGGCAGTCATTCTGGCTTAGCATTTCCATCATGACATTAATGTTGCCCTTTGGGGAGTGTGTTAGCATTGTCCTATGATGCTGGTGCTGTAGTGGAATTCAACTCCAAATGGTTATAAAATATCTTTTTTTCAGGGGAGGTCAAACTACTTTAAAATATTATCTTAGTGCTTTGAGTTTATTGAGGAAGTACTGGAAAAGTGATTTATTTTTATTTAGGCAAGAAAATGGCAGCATAAACAGGACAAGTCAACTGCATCACGTCAGTTGATAAATCATTTTTATGTGGATGAGATCATTTCCCAAGTCACAATCTCATCCACCAGGGACTGGTCAGTGCCTAAGGCAGATTGAAGGGAAAGTCAAATGCTTACATCACTTGGATAGAAATAATAAAGTTGCAGATTCATTAGACTGATGTGCTTAAGGTTTCAAAATTTGTGAGTCAAATTCTGTGCCAGGGTTGTCAGATAGTATCTGGTAGCTTTTTATGCTATGTTAGTGTTTGACCTGTATGAGGTGGTTCGAATGAAATAAATTGAAATCAAGCATTTCGGGATAGTTGTGATAATAAAAATTAATTTCTATTTGCAACAAATCCTGGCATTAAAACAAGAGAAAAAGCAATGGAATATTAAAAATATTACACTAAAGAATACTATGGGCAACCATTAAAAAAATAAAAGTAAAAACTAAATAGTGCCCTTCAAAGATCCATTTATGAGTAGACAGTGAATCTAAATTATTGGACAGCTAAGGTCGGCATCATATTGTCATTTACTTATTTATTGCTTTCTGTTTGTGGAGATCTCTACATTTGCCACCAGCAAATTCTTTCTTCTTTTTACCTTAATTCGGGGTTTTCCCAAGTGAATTTTCCAGAATGTAAGATCCATGGGATATGTGGACACAGAAGTTTAGGAAATATTACATGCAGTTACTTGCCTGTTTGGAAATTCCTGATGTATTTTAAGCACTTTTAAGTCTTCAAGTAATGGTCCAAAATAAGAAACCTGTTTTCCTTTGTTTAAGACCAGCCCTTTCCAAAAGGATTTGACTGTGAAAATACACATACAATTTCAATAACATATATTAACAGCATTCCAGGCACCCTGCCTTAGAAACAGAGGAAGTAACAGTGATAAGAATGGCTGAGGAATGAGGGGATGTGGAGGGGCAAAGCTAGATTTTATGGGACGCCTCAAATTTTTGTAGATTACTGATTTATTTATGCCACTTTCGGAGACATCGATTAAAAAATGCTTTGTGTCCTTTTGTATAGTATAGTCTCTAAAAAGCGTTAGATTTTTATGTGTGGATTTTCCACTGAACATGCACAATGTTGTTTTGAGGCTGTTAAAACCATGCATTTTGGGATATCTTACTCGATTTTTTAAAATTCAGAGCTGCTTTCCTTGGAGTGAGACATTTAATTGAAAAGGTTATTGCTTGGAAATCACTGGGTTTCCAGATTTTTCTCTCTTCTTAAATATTTTGAGAATTGCTATTTTTACTTTTAATAGTGGTCGTGAAAAAATAGAATTTCATAACAAACGTATTTCTCATGTAGTCTACCACACAAAACAATATATTTAATCTCTTGGCAAATAGTAGACTGTTTTACAGTATTAATCTGAATGTACTATATTTTGGTGCTCCCTTATCTTTCAAAACGTAAGAAAAATTGCAATTTGAAAAGTGATGTAATGGAGCAAAGGGCCTCTCTATGCTTTGGTATTTGGTTTGTTTTATTTATGAGAGAATATGGGGCTACTTTAAAACTAAGATATGTTGAGAACCGCATTTCATTAATATAGCTGTGTTAAATGTGTAAGTATTGAACTGTCAATGAAATATGAGACATTTTAGCAGGTGACACTTTAAATGAATCTCATTGTAGGGGAAGCCTGTGGGAACACCAGATGCTGGCGCTTATTTCCGTGTGCTCGCAGAGCATGGAGTCGCTGCTTTGTTTACAGCGCCGACTGCAATTAGAGCAATCCGTCAGCAGGACCCTGGGGCAGCCTTGGGGAAGCAGTACTCTCTGACAAGGTGAACTCGGGATGCACAGGGCAAATGACATTAAAAATGGCAATCAGAATAAGGAACTGAACATTTTATTTTTTTTCTGGCACTGCGATACCTCTATAGACAGAGCCAAAAGATTCTGAATGTTATTAAGAATGACTGTTCAAAACATAGCTTCAAAATAGTTGAGATTTTAAGTATATTGTGGGCATTTTTAATATGATATGTTAATTTCAGCTCCAATCAACTGAAATATTTCTCTTTTTTAAACAACCCTGCTTATATTTTCCTTACAGTAAAATGCTATGACCTAAAGTGCATTTATATATATACATATATAGATATAGATTTCATATATACAGATAAAATGAAAATTCTAGTCAAATTACTAGTGTTGAAAGAGTGAAATTTTTTCTGTTTTGTAGAAATATGCTCTGAATGGTTTAGCTATTTTTATGCTGATTTATTGACATCCATTTTAGTTCAATAATGTGTATACACAAAGATAATTATAGCAGTTTGCATCTTCTAGGCAGTTTCCAGCATCAATTCCTATTGAATCTCTTTGAAATGGGTTCACAGCTATCATAAACTAAAAGAAGGATTTTTGTAGTTTCTTCAAGTCAAAATTTTGTTTGAATTAAGTCAGCCTAAATGTTTTAAGTTAAATGCCAAATGTTATGAATTTTATGTTGCCATGACCCAAAAAGGAGTTCAAATAGATCATACACCAATTGCAAGAAGCTTTCAACTCAGACAGGTCAGTGGTTTAGTTTCTTTCTTTTTCCTCTGTTTTTTATTTCATGAGAAAACAAATCTGGGTTTACACAAAATTTTACCTATGATGGAAAGAATACACTCTTATTAAAATTAGACAGTGTTTGTAAAATGAATCTTCCATTCTAATATTTCTATTCAACCTTTATTAGTTCATTTACTACAGTTCCATTTAGTTTCCTTCATTTCAGTCAAAAGGATAGAAAATGGAATTTGGTAAAAATATTTTATGTATAGTCTCCATGTGTTAAGACAATTCCAGGGACTTCGGAAGAAACAGCAATTGTATTTCTTTGCTGACAAATACAGGAAGTTGTGTGACCAGCAGGCTGAGACCTCATTTGCTACATCTTCTTCTTTCCCCATTTGTACATGGGTTTTAGATGCTATTCTTTGCTGTGCAGACAGGAACCATTTCTGCTTTGCCTGATGCATAAAGCATCAAACAGTACTGAATGCCTATTAAAATCATCACTGTTTTCCAACTACAAACTAATACAGATAGACATGGAGTGTGCAATTTTAGTATAAGAGAAATTTCAGTCACTTCCCCCTGATCACGTCCCTGTGTCTTTGGGCAGCTGAATTACTCATGGTAATGTGGATATGTTTTTAATAGTTATCTTAGAATGAATGGCAGACTGTGCAAATACCATCAACTACTCCAATTACTGCTATTAATAAATTCAAACATCTATGTGCTAGACAGAAGGAGTTTAAATTTGTTATCTCATTTAATCATCACAATAAGTAGGAATTGCCATTATCATCATCTTACAAATGAGTTAAGTTAGTACCAGGAGGCTTAAGTAACTCTTTAGAAAGAAAAGAACTCAGGCAATCTGACCAGGGCCCGAACTCTTAACTAAATGCTGCAGACATATTCTTCCTATGACAGATAATTTAGGAAACTAACTTGACCCAGAGATTTTTATCCCACTGATGCTTTTCAAATAGTTTTAGTCAATTCAAATCATACTTTCACCAACTCCTTTAGTAGATTCTCACTTGTGGTCTAAGAGAATGTAAGAAACAGAAGGGACCTCAAAATCCAACTGTCTCATTTTAAAAGCAAGGAAATTGAGGTCCAAAACGTTAAGTTTGGCTTACAGACAGAAGAAAGACCAGAATTCAAGTCTTCTCATACAACAGTAACTTTAGTTTTAATATTTATGTTTAAGACATTTCATACTTATTGGATTGACATTCACTCGGTATTATAATTGTGGGGATCGTGATTTATTTGTAGTTTGCTTATCTCCTTATAAAGCTTTTCAAATGATGACATTTTCTTTAAAAGATGTGTATTATATCTCATTAAAGACTGTTTCAAAATAAATTTGGACATTTTCCAAAACTTTCAGCTTCCAAAACAAATTGAAGAGGGTGCTTTGAGATAGGGAGCTAACCAGAACTATTAATTCATTTTACCATATAGGATCACTGGCTAGAAAAATAGATTAGAGGGTGTCGAGTATAATCATCTCATTTGACAGTTGAGAAAAGTTTCTCACAAAGAGGTGAAATAACACTCCCAGGTTTACAGAGCTACTTGGGGGCAAAGCTGGAACTAGGCAGTGTGGTATGGTAGTTAAATTCTCACTTTGGAGTTAGATTGACTGGGTTCAAAACTATCATACACTGGTTGTGTGACATCAGGGAAGATACATAGCCTCTCAGTTCTTCTTTTTCTTTTTCTTTTTTGTGGAACATAAGGATAGTAACAGTACGAGAATACAATGAAATGTATGCAATTCGTTGAAAGCACTTGGAACAGTTCTTAACATAGAATAATTTAGCTATTATTATCATCATCTACTTTCTAATTCACTGCTTTTTCATCATATCATAGTGATTTATTTCCCATGATCTTTTTTATTTTTCAAAATATAGTTTACATGCAATATTATATTGGTTTTAGATGAGCAACTTAGTGATCCATGAATTATATATATTACTAAATGCTCACCAGGGTAAGTGTAGTTACCATCTTCTCGTTCAATGTTAATCAGATTAGAAAAAATTAAGTTCTGGGACTTACATTCAAGATATCACAGTCTCATACTTTGATGTAGCCTTTCTTTTCCAATTACATACTGATGAGCGGTCATACAAAAGGGAAAAAGTAGAGCATCAGAAATGAGCTCAAAAGTAAGCATTTCTGTTGATGGGAAATGCAATAGATCTGCAGCGGCGAGAGTGGCTGAAGCCAGAGGCTAGCTAGGTGTGCAGGCAGGCATTGGCAGTGCAATGGACTCAGTATTCCTCTGCTTCCGTTGTGGAGTCAGGGCCAGCTCAGCGTCTGAAGATGGGGTGGCATGTTACTCCTCGCTCGTGAGAGGAGGTGGATAATAATGGCCATCAATTGTTTTCTGGGATGGTGACATATAGCAAGCTTTGGCCAAGGGGTCTGAATGAGACAGAACTTGCCAGCAAGCAGAGACTGAATTAAGCTACCCATTTGTTGTCCTGGAGTAGGATCTTTGATTCTCAAGTATATTTGTGGATTCTGGACTATCATTATGATATTGAACCTCTGGAGGATCATTACACCAGCCACAAACAGAGCACAGAAGAGAGAGCAAGAGATAATAATAAAAACAAAGAACCTCTTTTTCAAAAAGAGCCTGAAAAATATAGTCTACATGGAATTGATTTTTGTGTATGGCATAGGGTTCAAGGGTCACTTTTTTCCTTAAGTGTATCCAGTTAATCAAATTACATTTGTTTAAATGGCTATTCTCTTCCACTGCTCTGCGGTATGATTTTTGTCATAGAAATGCCCAAATTCCAGAACACACAAGAAAATCTAAAGTTAATAAAATCAACAATCAGAACATAGATTCATTTCAGATGAGATGAATTTTGTAATATAGTAAAATCAAACTCAGAAAATTTTGAAAAATTACTAAAAACATTGTTTTGTTTTGTGGATGTACAAATAGGCTGAATAAACAAATGGAAACGAAAATCTCCATGTAATGCTAATTACCTCTGGGGCTGGATGGCTGGAGAGATGGTGGAGGAGAGAAATGAGATTTAGGTAGAGTTTGGGGAAAACTCAATAAAATCAATAATATTTTACTTCTTAAGTGAAATAAATATGGTAGAATGATAAAACTGGATGGTATGCACACTCATAGGTTCACTATATTATTCTCTACTCCTGTGTTTCTCAGGAAAGTTATAAATTTCACAATAAAAGTGATTTCCCTTTTCTTTATATGCTCACTTGATATAAAATACATGAACCCCTTTGATAAATCAAGGATTTCGTATTATGGATATGTATTCGTGAGTGGTAAGGGGAGAGTGAGTGTAGTGTACATGTTTTGATACTCTCTTCATTTAGTTTACCATAGATGATGATGGCTGAATACTTTCCTACTTCGGTGACTACAATTATAAAATTTAAATGAGGAAGAAGTGCTTCATACAGAAACAAAATGTCTTCAGAAAGTTGCCAGCCCCTTTTTCCTTCAAAAGCTTTCACAGATCTCCTTCATCTGACTCACTGCCCAAATATGTGTTCTTCTGAGTCGTGGAATAACAATAACTTTGTATTTGACTGTCTTTGGGTTTGTGGTGGAATTGCATATAAGCAATATACATATCCAGCTTTCATTATTGCATCATTTTATAAACGTGGCTACCAGTTATCACTATCGTAGTCAAATCAGAAGAGTAAATAATTTAAAATCGTTCTGTGAAAAAGTAAAATTGTAATGATCTATACAAGGTAGAAAAATAATACATCTGTCTGCCTATTGTGTTTTAAAGCTTGTTGCTTTTTCATATTTCACTGACCTTTTGAAGATCCTATTTTGTGAAGTGTTTGTCCAAGACTTTGGCACATTTTAATTTTCTTTTTCTTGTTGATTTGTAGCTGTTCATATATTTTTGATTCAAGTCTTTTATTGATTATATATATTACAAACAATTTTCTCCAACTTGTGATTGGAATTTGCCTTTCACTTCTTACTGGTGACTTTTGATAAAGAGATATGGCTTTTAACTAATATTTTCTTTATGGTTAGTGATTTTTTTGTGCCCTATTTAAGACATTTCACCTATTCTAAGGTCAGGAGTTATTCTTCTATGTTATTTTCTAGAAGATTTATTGTTTTACCTTCCATATAGTCGACCTGGAGTTGATTTTTGTGTATGGCATGAAGGGTTCAAGGTTCATTTTTTTCCTTATGTGTATCCAGTTAATCAAGTTAACATTTGTTTAAATGGCTATTCTCTCCCACTGCTCTGTGGTATGATTTTTGTCATAGAAGTGCCCACAAATCCTTTTCGTTTCTTGGTTCCATTCTGTTTGATTGTCCTATTTGTCTATATTTGTGCTACTCTCATATTATCTCTATCACTACAGATTTATAACAGATCTTGACATCTAGTAGTAGTTGTTCATAAGTTTGCTCTTTTTCATATTTGCTTCGGCTATTCTTAGTGCCTTATTTCCATACAGATTTTATTATTAACCTGTAAATGTGTGTGTCTGTCTCTATAAGTACATATACATACATATATGTACACACACACACATAAATAGATACACACACACACAGACAATGAGAGACAGAAAACTGCCTAGAATTTTGCTTGGGGTCACTTTGAGTAGATGGATATAGTAAATGCTGACATGGTAACATCAAGATTTCCAATTCATAATCACAGTATTATCTCTTCATTTATTTAGGTCCTTAATTTCATTGGTGCTCTTTGGTTTATTGTGTGAAAGACTTACGTATCTTTTCTCAGATTTATTTTAAGAAATTTTGTTTTTATGTGATGGTCAATGGTATTGTTTACATTTGCATTTTTCATTGTTTGGTTCTGACAGATAGAAATATAACTGTTTTGGTATAATGGTCTACTTTATAATAACTTTCCAGAAGTCTCTTATAATTTTAATAGTTTTTCTGCATATTTGTGTTTCTTTTATTATGTACACAATCATGTAATCTGAGAATAGTTTGTTTTACTTCTTTTTTAAAAAAACACATATGCCTTTTGTTTCTTTTTCTTAACTTATTGCTATGTATCTCCAGTACAGTCTTGCATAGAAGTGGTGATAAAAAGTATTTTTATCTTATTCAGTTTATCAGGGGAAAAGTATTCAAATTCATCATTAAGTAACATTTTTTAGTATTTTTATTAATATATTACTGGTATTATTTTATTACTGTTTGTTTTATAGAAACTCTGTGAGATTAACAAAATTCCTTTCTATTCCTGGTGTTCAGTATTTTATCAAATGATTTTCTTAATCTATTAAGGTGACCACATTATTTTCCATTATTCTGTTGATGTGGTGAATTATGATTGATATTTCAAATGTCAAAACATCCCTGTGCTCTTGGAGTAAACACAACTTGGTTAATATATTATGATTTTTAAATATAGCTGAATTCAATTTATATTTTGTTGAGGATATTTTAATAGCCTTTATTTTTAGAACAGTTTTAGGTCACAGCCCAAATTAGTTGAAAGTACAGTAGTTTCATATAACCTCTGGCCCCACACATGCACAGCCTGCCCCACTACCAATATTGTGCACGAGAGTGGTACCTTCGTGCTATAGACTGAATGTTTGTTTCCCCCCAAAGTTTATATGTTGAAATCCTACCCCCCAATATGATGGTATTTGGAGGTAAGGCATTTGGCAGGGGTGTGTGTGGTATGTGTGTGTATATGTGTGTGGGGGGCATTCGTGAATGGGATTAGTTCCCTTATAATAGAGACCTCTAAGAGTTTCCTTGCCCCTTCTATCATCTAAGGACACCGTGAGAAGACTGCCCTTTGTGAACCAGAAAGTGGGCACTCACCAACACCAAATATGCTGGCACATAGATCTTGAACTTCCCAGCATCTAGAACTGTGAGAAATAAATTTCCATTGTTTATAAGCCACCCAGCCCATGATATTCTAAGAGCCCACATGGATGAATACATTATGTTACAGTCAATAAACCTACATTAAAGCATCCTTATCATCCTACAGTGTGCATTAGGGCTTACTCTAGGTGTGGTACAGTCTATGGGTTTTGACAAGTGTGTAAAGACACATATTCATTATATCATCATAGTTTTATTGTCCTAAAATCCTCAGTGCTCCACCCAACAAGCACTCCATCACCCCTGAAACTGAGGATTTTTTAAATCTACATTTATGATCAAGACTGGCCTCTAATTTTCTTTTCTTGTAGTATCATAGGTTTTGGTTTCAAGGTTATTCTCGCTTCATAAAATGAATTTAGAGTTGTTTTGTTTTCCTCCCTCTTATCTGGAAGAGTTTGTGTAAGATTGATATTATTTCAATAATTTCTTTGAAGTATTTACAAGTGAAGCTATCTGGGTCTGGAGTTTATATTGTAAGAAGGTTTTGATGGATTCAATTTCGTTTGATTCAAACTACTTATGGCTCGATAACCTTCATTAGTTTTAGAAACTTTTATACATTATCCCTTCCAATACTGCTGCTATCTTATTCTCCCTTCTTAGTTATTGACACATTAATGACACATATGTTAGGACTTTTGGCCATATACTTACATCTCATATCTTCTATTTTATGTTTTTTGCTCCTGTATTCTTTCCAGTTGGAGTTAATTTTCTTCTAAACCATATTTTGGGTTTCTAGTCTTTTGTTCAGTTGTATTTAACCTTTTGCAGGTTTTAAGTTGAATTTTTTCTTGTATTTTCCAGTTCAGAGATTCATTTGATTCTTTATTATAATTTCTAGTGCTCTGCTAATAATATATGTATATTTCATGAACATATTCTTCAAAGTTATTTTGAAGTCTGTGTCTGATAACAAGAATACCTGACTTTCTCGGTGATTTTTTTTCTGGTGTCTTTTTTTTTCTTTGCATGTTGATCATACGGTGTTGTATCTCAGTACGCCATTGTGTATGAAAAATTGTACAGCTGCTTTGAGACTGGATGTTATTTTAGCCTCACAGAGTAAACTCTTATTTTGGCAGGCAGTTAGCATAAGGGAAGATCATTTTGATCCAGTTAGGGTAATTAGCTGATTTGAAACTAGACTTCAGTATTTGAGAAGACTGGTTTCTTTCCAGTTTATCTCTGTTGTTCGGATGTGCATCTTCAGGTGTCTCAACTGAAAGCCTAGGTATTTCAAAATATTCTTTTCCTACTGTGGGTCTTGAACTCCAACTTTCCTTTTCCAAGAAATTGTGATGGCAAGAATTACTGTTCATTTTCTGAGCCTCAGACGCAGAGGTTTTGTTCAGTTTCTCAGCTTTTCAACTACCGTTTGCCCTGGCAAATATCCCAAAGGGGGTAAGCCTACATGCCAACGTCAGACTTAATTCACTGCATGTTTTCTTTTGGGTCTCAATGCCTCCAATGCTCACTGTCCTCTTAGTTCTCTGATGCCTTCAAGAGATGTTTCATTTTTATATTTTGTAAAATGTAAAACCTTTTCTGGTTGTACTTGAGAGAGAAATTGGTAAACAAAAATTAGTTGGTCATTAAGAGCATGACAAATGCATGGGCAATACTAACACTAGTATCTTTATATTGTAAAAGTGAATTCTAATGGGGAGCAAGTAGAAGAAAACAGAATGAAGGAAAGGTGGTGTTAACAGGGACTTTGACAAAATATAATGATGTTCTGTGAACCAGAAGTTGATGAGGCAGCACTGAAATAATCTGTTTTTATTTAACTTCTGTTGGCACAAGTGAAGAGTAATTTTCACTTGTTTGGCAGTTTATGGACCTTGAAAGAAATATTCATTTTAGTTTTCTTCTGCCTCTACTTTATTACCTAAAAATTATTCAAAACAATTAAGCTTTTTATCCATTTCCCTGCAGCTTCCCTTTTTTTTTGGAGTAAAATTAATGTGACAACATTACCATTTTTCAGTTTCCCTTTGGCTTAATTTTTTGCTTCATTTGAGTCCTGAATTATGCTCAATTTTATGTAGAATTGTGAAGTTGCATAGGTCTTGAACCAATTAATTCCCTTCCACATTTACTGTCTCTTTTCTATTCTAGTTATTCTAAAGAATGATTTTGTTTATGTTTTTAACAATATGCATTTGGAAGAAGATTCATCTTTCCCTGTGTTGCTATCATCAGAAAATTAACCATATTAGTCTATAATAATTAGTCCATAATAATCTAGGGCAACACTATTTAATAAAACTGAGTTCTACTATATGGCAGGTACTAGTCACATGTGACTACTGAACTCTTGACAAGGGGTTGGTTAATACTGTGAAGAAATTGATATTTAAAAATTTTCAATTTTAACTAAAAATTTAATTAGTCACATGTGGCTAGTAGCTACCACATTGTATGCAAATATAGAACATGTATAATTAGGTAATCTAGAGAGTCCAAATTACTGTATGAAATAACTAATTTTAACTTTTATAAAATATATTTTTTAAGCAAAAATATACTTTAAAATTTTATAATGTGGGATATTTATCCCCTTGTATTATTAATAAAATAATAGCAAGATTATTAATGAGAAATTTAACTTTTGAACAATGTTACTGTTCCTTTTTTGCAAGCCACTAAATGTCCTTTAAAAAATAAAGACAACTTATGCTCTTAGGCATGTGTTTATCTTTAAATTATCTTTTAATTTATCTTTAAATGATAGATTATACTAAGTTTTTTTATTTTAGTAATCATTTTGGTTACAAAAATATCACTCCACATACAATGATCTTATTCACTCTGAAGAATTTGGAGTTAAGTAATTTTTGGTTAAATATGAAAACATTTAACATTTTTTTAGTAGTCATGTCTTATTTCTAAATCTGTTTTGGTTTATAATATATTTATGTTTGTAACATTATACAATAAGGAGCCTATAATTGATAGAAATAATACCTTTGGGGTAGTTCCAGGAATTTTAATAAAAAATAGGTTGATAGTTTCTAGTGAATTTAAGGAAAAGAATCATCTGTCATACTTTAACATTTTTCTAATCACCTGTGATATCACAATTTCCCTTTTACTTTAGTAAATATAAGTGATTTTAATGGAAATGGAAGAGAGTTTCTGCCAGGCAGAGAAGATGTCACTTTTACCATCCACTACAGATATCCCTTTCTAGTTTGCTTATTTCTGCCAGCATAAAGATTGCTACCATGAAAGGAGATAAACAGTAGACTTGTACTGCAAAACCATAATAATGACTACTAAGTTTTAAAGTATATAATGCTGAAATTTGCCATCAAATGAGAACTCAATGCTAATTCATGGTTTATTATTATATTCATTTAGGTTAATTATAGTTTACTTGGCTATGAAAAAATGCCAGTAACACCAAGATATTGGTTATCCTTTGATTAGCCAAAAAATATTTGGTACTGTGTGCTAACATTTTTAATTGACAATATTTTGCATCATGTTTCCAATAATATATATTTAAAAAATTCTAGATCTTCAGTTTCATATGTAAACTAAACACAGCTGTTTGATGTCATTTGTGGATTGATAGATGATGGAAGTGACTTCTGATATTGATAGAACTCATTTGTTTGGTTGTTCTTTGCCTGTACTGTTGCAATCAGTCAAAGCTATCATTTTATAAATTTTAATACAAATTACATAAGTGCGTAATGTTCTTACATCACAGGTGTTTTAAAAAATATCAGGAGCTGATCTTGTCTGGGTATCTTTTTATCAGCAGATAGTAATCTTTTTAAATTTAACAGAAAATGTGTTGAGCAATATTACATTGTTTTACACAAATTTACTACAACTTCTTTTGTGACACCCTTAGGTATAGATAGCCTCATCCATGGTAGTACTTCAAGGGTAGACATCACTTATCAGTGATTCATTTATACTTAACCATTAACTAACACATGTTTTCAACAGCTTGTTTGTAACCAGGATTTTCCATAGAATAACTAAACTCTCATTTTTTCCCCACTATTGAGGCCAAACTGTACCTTTGTGGTCATGATTATCTATAAATTTAGGGAGGATGTTAAAGTAAAGTTGATTACATGAGAACTGGGTCATTCTGCACATTGAATAGCCCATCTTCTAATAAAGTTCATATCTTCTAATTGTAACACCTTCTCTTTCTCTTCAGCAACTTCAATGAGGTCACAGACTTCCCCACTAGTCTCGACTGCTACCATTCTTGAGTGACTTTTAATATCTTGATAATAATCCTTCTGTCAACAGAGTCTTACTTTCCCCAGTGTTTTTTAATGTTAGGTTTTCTCTTCTACTGTAAACACTGTCATCCCTCAGAACAGGCACATTTTAAAGACCTCAAAATTTGAAATTGCCCTCTCCCAACTATCTCTTGTTGTTTTAAATGCATAGTACCTTTTCCTTCACTGATTTTTTTTTACATCTTCTGTGACTTCTAGTCCCATACTCCACTATTTTTACATGTTTCTCTCCAGCACAGCTATTCCTACCTCACTCCCTGTTTTTCTTGCCTAATCTGGACTCCCTACACAGCCCTTTTAGCACGATTTGCCCTACTTTCCTTTCTGTGTTGTCTCTACTTGGTCTCCTAGACTCACTGAGTTTATGAAAGCCAAGTGGCCACTCTTCAGTTCTTTCACTTTTATGTTAAGCATTTAAAATTTCCTAAAATAGTCAGAACCTTTCTGTCTTCGAGTGTTCGTCAGTTTCACTCTTCCAAAACCACATGCCTCCTCTTTTACTTACAAAAATGAGTAAAGCTGACATAAGTTTTGCCAACTCACCACCTCTGTATTGCATCTTTCTAAGCTTCTAGAAATGTTTAAGTACCTACAAAACCCAGATATTCTGATTAATATTGAGGTCATAAGAATGAATGTTGCTAAGTTGTTCACAGTCCACTGTGGCAAATAGACAGGAAACACAGAAGTAAAGAATCAGGGACATGTCCATAGAAGACACAGGAACACAGGGGTGGGAATGTGTGAATCTCTGTGGTTCTTCATGAAATGATATGAGAAGTTAAGGGTATGGTAAGAAATATTCTGTAGCTGTGTTACATTGTTCAGGATGGGTGGACAGGTTTACATATGTTTGACTGCTTTTTACTTTGATGATAATGAATTAACTCTTCATATACACATTTCTTTTTTTTGACAGAGAGGTCATGGGAGCATTAAGAATAGAAGAAAAATAGTCATTCTCTCAGTCAGCCACCAGTAATGTCAACCCAATTCTAATTTTCTATTTCACCCTCTTAATTCTGTGGCACAGTGCTCCCTGCCAAAGATTCTCATCTCTTATTCCTTTTGATAAGAGCTTTTTTCATCTGAAAGGCCACAGTGGTATATACTTTCTAGTGACCTATTTTTCCTATATATAGGAGATAGGGAAATATATACTTGAAATCAGAGTAGTCTCTACCAAAGGAACTGTCCAGAGGAACAGTACATCATATTTATGACATTATTTGTTGCCTTAACCAATACTTGAGAGTGTGTGTTTATTGTGTATGGACTCAAGTAGAGAACAGCCATCAAACTTGGAGCTAAAATTAGCAGAGATAATGTTAAGGAGGTTTTTCATCTTTGATCAGTAGATGAATATGACAGATATACAGTTGCTCTTATGAGAACTTATAAACTATAGCTGTGAATTCTACTTTCAAAGTACCTGTCTCAAATGCTGTGATGTACATTTGGTTATGTGTGGGTTAAAACCAGTAAAGCCTCTCACCATTCTACAGTATGGATTACTGGTAATATGGCTGTTTTTCTCTGACAATTAATGTGGTTAAATTCTACAATGTCTAAAAGAATGTTGGTGAAACTATTTAGATTTATTTTCAATGAATAATTTGAATTTACTGTTTCTCTTATATTCAGGTTCAAAACATTATTTGTGGCTGGAGAGCGATGTGATGTGGAGACCCTGGAATGGTCCAAGAAGGTCTTCAGAGTACCCGTCCTAGACCATTGGTGGCAGACTGGTGAGCATATTCCAAGCACATGCATCAACATTTTAGCAGAAATGCTAAAAAAAAGTTCTACAAGGGTTGCAGGAAAAATCAGCCACAAACTCAGGATTCAGGTGGTTCTGGTTTCAATAGAAATAAGCAGTTCTTTAATTATCCTATTATTAGACACTGCCGTAAATGACACTGATATCACCATTCTCTTGGTCCCTGGCTATAAAGCCCTGAGCACCTTCTGTTTCTCCTCCTCTTTGTTTCCTATATCCAGTAAGTCGCTAACCTCAGCTTTTCCTTTGAAGCGTCTGCCGATTCACCCCACTTTCAGTGCTCCCAGTGCCTTTGAGCTGTGGCAGCCGCACTATAATCTGCCCTGATTTAAATAATCCTCGTCGCTCATCTCTTTCCTCTGCTTTTCCTGTACACCTTGCACACTGCTCCCTGAGTTCATTTTTTAAAGCACTATGTCTCTCAGCTTTCCTGAGGTCCTCAGCTCCATTCCTGTGCTCTATAAAATCAAAGCTCTTCCACCTAACATTCAAGGCAGAGAAATGTATTTTTCTCTAAAACACTTACCATTGTGTGTGTAATTTATTTATTTACTTATTTTATTTTCTATTTTCCTCCCACTAGGTGATCCTTGGGAAACAAATTGTCCTATTAAGTGGATATAAAATTTGTACAAACAAAAAAATCCTTTCTGCTTCTTCTTTTGAGGGAAAATTGTACCTATGTGGAAGTAAGCAGGTTATTTGGAATCCGCTACCCTCCTCCTTGAGTGTAGGGATTTGTCAGGTTCTCTTCTGACCCACTGGAAGTAGCTCGGAGAGCCTTGTAGCCTTCCTGTGTATGTGCACATTCCAGTTCAGTGTTACTTAGTTCAACACATTAGATCAAGACTTTTATATTAGTGTTTTCAGAATTCCCATCTTGTGAGCAACCACGGCAGTAGTACCAAGTTTGGATGAAAAAAATAGTAAAGTTTTTGCAAAAAGTTGGTCTGCTTTTAAAAATGATGAGAGTGTAGAAGATCAAGTGACTGAAACTGAAGGTCAGTGTTTACTATTTTAGGGCTCTTTGACTCTGATAAATTATAATTTTTATATTCTTGGATATTGCTCTTTGGAAAGATGTGTTGTCTATATCCTTTGTAATATGAAATATAAAATGAATGACCAGAACAGAATACACATTCCTTAAATAACATGAAAATCTGAAAACTTTTGTATTCTGTCTACTCTGATTTACTAAGGGAGTCATTTCTTATCTATATTCAATGTTGTAGCTACTTAGGAAATAAAATAAGACTGGATTTGGAGAAAGAGCAATGCTCTATGTGGAAATACGTAACAACAAATGAAGAATTATTGACCCTACAAAGAAGAGTATAGAATTGATGCATCCCCTATTCGCCAGGAAAGTTCTAGCGGTTATTTTCCTGGGCAGGACGAGAAACATATCTTGTCACCTTTCAGGTGATTTTCCTTTCCTGGTCAAAATGGAGAGATTCTTTCCAACATAGTGACCTGATACAAATGTTTGGAGAAGAGTTTTGTTTTCCCCTACTAAAGGTGACTATGATAAAGCTTGTTGAAGGGAAACCAACACATGAATAAATAAAGTTAATGATTCTTTTAGTTTTTCTTATTGATATCTTTGCATGTAATAGCCTGTGTACATCTATGTAGTTAGTGCATCCGGGTTTACAGAAAAGCTCACTGAAGCCTGACAAACAAGCCCATGAGGTCCTTGGTGGGTGCCGAGTTTCATGTGAATTTGCTATTTTTCTTTAATATATTGTTCAGAGGGAATTAATAGCTACATTATGTCAGTGTGCTGTCACTTTAATCAGGTTTGAATGGTTGCTCATTACTGTGGAAAACAGTGGATTTCTTCTAATAATGACTGATTCTTGCAACCCCCCCCCAATTCAAATCCACAGAATTTGATATTGTGTCTAATTGAAGTGTACAACTACATGCATATGGTTAGGTAGGTATCTAGCTGGCTAGCTAGTTTTGTACTTCATAAATAATAATTTATTCTAGGTGATGCAGATGTCAGTTACTAACAAAATCTGGTCAGAATCTTTATTCATTAACAGAAGAAATCAGTTCGTGATCTTTAATGTCACGTGTTACAGTAAGGAACTGCAAAGTGATAATTGAAGTCGAACATTTGCATCTGTTCAGGTTTCTTACAGTAATATCAAATTCATCTTAAGGTGAGAGCAAATTAATGTTAAATCACTGGGGAAAAGGGCAAGTACTTTGTAGGTTATTGTTAACTCTTAGGAAAAAGAATGAAAAATTCGATATTTCTAGTACATTCATGAACTTCCTAATGTTTTATATATCATATAGATCATGGTGCACTCCTCCAAAGGGTATGCCAGTAAAAACTTGATAGCATTTGAGGTAATGTTAAGCTTTTGCCAAAGGAATATTTTTCTTTATTTAAAATTTAAAGTTTTCTACAAGGTCTCTCTAGTTATTGACTTAGAAATTGATTTTTTTATACAATCGCACACTTTTATGAGCCTTCCATATAATGTATAATTTATGAATTTGCTCTCTGATTACATTAATATATGTGTGCAAATGAACTCCTTAGGAGCTGTGATGTGTGATTTGGAATTAGTAAGGGGCATGTTAAGTAACTGAAATGTATGAATACAAATTGATTAGTTCTTGTGATGTGAGTTATAAGAAGGTACTCTGCAGTCAGTCCAATTTATTACTATGTTGTTTTTGTTATGCAAGTGAAATTTGTGTTAGCAAAAACAGATTTCTGGTGACTAACATCCTCTTTTGACTCATTAATATCAACACACTTGATGTCTGATTTAAATACCTAAGATTCTAAGTCGAGAACTAATCTGGTAAATTCAAGAACAGATCAACTCCTTGTAGGTACACTTTAATAAAGACTTGTCACTGTTCAATATGCAGAAGCATTGAGCCCCATTGTTTTGGATTGTAATAATGTATACATTTAATGCTCTCATGGAGGAAATTGGTCCTGCTAAGTTTGTATAGGAGAGTTCTATTTGATTCATAAATCTAGATAAAAAATGAGTTATCATTCACCCAGATGTTTTCTCTTCATAGTAACTTGCCCAGAGGTGATTGGAAATACCTGGTTTGTTAACTGAGTTTTTTGTTTTCTTTTTTACATAGAGATAGAGAAACAGAAGTACCAAAATGATAATCTAAAAAGAGAAATTTCAGGGAATAGATAATTTTTCCATTAATATATGGTAATTCATATGCAAAAA
Source organism: Phataginus tricuspis (assembly GCA_029783875.1). Taxonomy (NCBI): domain Eukaryota; kingdom Metazoa; phylum Chordata; class Mammalia; order Pholidota; family Manidae; genus Phataginus; species Phataginus tricuspis. The sequence goes on along the minus strand of JAQQAC010008719.1, from coordinate 10,953,240 downwards.
AATAAACAGAACTTCATTATCCTCAGGTGTGCATCACCAGATAAAACATTTTACTGTTATGAATCACTTTTAGTTCTATGAGCAGCTTTTCCAGAAATCAGACAGGTAGCACGATTTTAGAAAGAGAAAACTCTGAGTGATGTGCATGGTGTCCTTTCAGAGGCTAATGACCAAATAGATTTTCAGAGATTAACTATCAAAACCCAAAACATAGTAACTACCAAAACCTTATTCCTTTGGGAGGTTTCCTTCTCCTCATCCCCCAACCCCCATCACACGTCTGTCTTCTTCTTTCCCTTTCCTCCTATTTACCATAAGATGTGGTTTAGAAATGGTTGTAGCAAACAGCTTGGCATCCTACTTTGTAATGTTACTTAAAAAGATGAAACACTCTATTCTTTGACTTGCGATCAGTCAAAGACAATGACTGCAAAGTTAGAAAACTCGAGCTCCACAAGGCTTTTATAAAGGACAACTTGGTAAAGGGTTTGTCAAAAGAATCCGTGATTCTTTCCACCTGCTGGCAGAACATATCCGTGTGGTTCCCATCAGAAGATCCAGAGCTTACGCTGGACGCGCTGCCCGTGTCCTTATGTCCAGTGGTGATGAAGAAATCACAATGACGTAATGACCACCAGTTTGAGCAGCACTGGGTGATTTTGTTGTTTATTTGCTCATTTTGTTTCTGTTACTTTAATGGAGGAGTACAATTCTTCAAAGAATTTTAAAAACCCTACAGAAGGCTTTCAGTGAGAACACAGCCACCCGATGGATGGAGACTTGGGCAATGATCGAAGTTATTGATCTTAATTTATGTGCCTTGAGCTCAACTCTGCCTTGAGTTTTTATATCTTAGAGCAGTCACAGTATTTCTTACCCTGTTTATTGAAGTGCTGTGGTTTTGATTGCAGTTGCCAGTTCTGAAGTAACTATATTCTATATATAGCCCATATTCTCTTCATCTGAGGAGGAATTTGATAATTCTGGATTTTATTAAAGTGGACCCAAAAGTTCCAGCAAACTTCAATCATGCCAAGATCATTGATTGTGAAAGCACACACACCCTAATACCGTATTATTAAAATGTGTCAAGGCTACTTGACACCATAATCCTTACTTTTGCAGTTTGGTAGGATATACTTCCTGAGAACGGACAATTAGGAAAAAATTTTAACCACAAAAACTGTCTAGGCTGACGTGATTCAGCCCTCACCTTTAGGCTTAATGGGAAAAGATCCATTTTTAAAATGGGTTATTAAAAGATAGCAACAATTTTATTAACAAGAATCAAAACTACAAAATGGACTAACTAATCGCAATTTAATAACAATTATCCTACGCAGAGCTGTCTGGGGGAAATGACCCAGGCTCGGAGAGAGGAGTCTCATTCCTCCTAAGCAGACTCACTGCGAAACGCTTAGCCAGGAGCGAAGATTAAGTCACTTTTTTCCCTGGATCATCCTCTTCCTTTGTTAGCCTTGCACTCCACAGTCATGTATCTGACTTATTACATAATTGCAGAGAGATTTCAACCAGTCAGTCTGCAGTTCTAAGTTTAGTCTATGTGAGGGAATTTTCATCATCCCCTTAATTCAACATTGGAAGCTTTATGACACTTGTTATTTCTGCCTTTTTTTTTTTCAACATTTTACAACTACGTGCTAGATGTGTGACTTTCTTCTAACTTAAACATACATAGCTTGTGCCCCACGTAGAATCTTGTCTATTTTACAGCAAAATGCCTTCCTAAGGCACAAGAGGCTCTATGTGGCCGACATGGCAGTCAGGGAAGCATCTTTTTGGTGACTTCACCTTGAGGACTCTGTCTTATTTTCATTGAAAACCTATGCTCTGTGGCTTGAGTGCCTCTGGCTGCAGATCTTAGAGTAAAATATTTGTACATGCAACCAAATGCTGCCTTCCTAGGTTTTACTTTTCAACGTTTTGTCATTTGCTACTTAATTTCTGAGTCCATCAGATGTAGGCGTTGGTGGTAGGTCTGCATAAGGTGCAGGCCTGTATTTTCATAGACAATAGATTTCACTGGCCCCTTGACATGCACGCTGTGGAACTCAAAGTGCTGCATTGGGCTGGGCTGGCAATGCCACTGTCCCGGGAACTGTGCTGTCCAGGGTATGCCCTGTGCTGCTTTCAAGTAGTGGAATGCAGTCTTTTGTAATGTCAGTGAATCACTGCTGTCTGCTGCAGTTTTTGTTTTTTCTTGGAGTGTAATGGTTGAAAAGGAATTCACCTCTTTTTTTTTTTTCATTCATGGAAAAGAAAACTTCTGTAGTTTAGCCTGAGAAGTTGTGATTGGGGAAAAAAACAGTTATTTATGCCCAGTGTCATCTCAGCAATGTTGAGCTAGTGATGCTCGCAGCATCCATCTGGTAGAGAAAGGAAAAAAAGTCCTGATGTCTGACTTTGTTGCCTGGCAACGACACTTTTTTCTCATTTAGGCAGTCTCGTGTTAGTTTGAAGTAGGTAATTTTTACCGAGAATTAAAGAAGCAGGAGCTTAGAGGTAAGCTCTGTGAATTTGGTGTCTTTTGTCAAATGTAAGGCAGGCTTGCTGAGGCTTTTTCCTTTTCAAAGTGCGTAAGTGTTTACAAATTGTTAACCCATCAAAATGAATTCCCTAATCAAATAACAGTCATTGAGTCAGACATTTTCATCTTTATAGCATTATAATGTAGAATCAAGTTGGGTTTTTTCCCCAAATATGATTGTTATACATGAAATAGTTGGGATACATATAATTGCTTTTCTATTTGTGCTCATTATTACATTAGTGATCATGTTTTGATAAGAGACTAAACACCGAGAAACCAACTAATCATACGAAGTTCAGTTTGGTCTTTGAAATATCATCTAGTTTAATTCCCCTGCCCTTGGCAATAATCACATTTAATCTATTTTAGAAAGGTGAAAATTCATCATGTTTTTGTAGATCTTCACAAGAAGAAGAGTTTCTAAATCCTCCCTTGACAAACTTTACTGTCTGGAAATCTGATTTTCCCGCTGCTGCATGTAAACCCTGCACTGAGGCCCGTCGGTTCCACAAAGTTGTTCCCATTTCCTCTTGTGCTGTAAGTTCTCATTTGGAAAACAACCGGTGACTATTCTCCTGGGAAAACCAATGCGGGAAGTGGCAAGTGATGCAGAATCCTAATGGGACTGCGCTTAAACCCTGGCCCAGCCGCTTACTTTATAGGCACTGCAAGTCCTTGATCCTCTGCTCATGCTTCCCTTCAGGGGCTTGTAGAAATCTTGAAATGAAGTGAAATATGCACAAACAGTGCACTGGAGTTCCTATTCTATAGTAACAATCAATCAATATTTTTCTTTAATTTTCTATAAATAACCGTTTATGAAAGTAAGGACCACCTTTAGCATCCTGGCCTGTAGATAACCCAGACTCAAGAAAACTTGCAACCTAAGAACTCAATTTATACTTGAGAAAAGGTAATCAGAGAGAGTTTAACTTCCCAGAGTCAACTAGCTAGCTATGATTAGAACCAGAAGTCTTACTGTTCGGTGTTGTCCAGAATCCTCTCTTCATATGTCTTACCTTATGCCTTCATTAGTTCAGCATTTCTTATTTAATTCAACTGCAGGTTGTTTGTGAGTTTCTCCACAGTTCGAGGCAGTGAGCTGGTGAAGGAGAAGGATAAGGCTAGTGTCTCACAGCTCGAATTAATTGTCTGCTTCCAGTATGAAAAGTTAACACTGCTTTGAATTAAGTATTTTAAACGGTAATCATACCATCTTGTGAACACAAAGATTAAATTGATTTTCTTTCACTGTTGTACATCTCACTGTTTCTGCTTTCTTTCTGCTACCACCATTCAAGTTATTTATAGCTCGCCGTATAGATTCAGAGGTGGAAAGAATGGTTTCTTTACAAATTGCTTCTATCCCCATCATGATGCTGTGATTAATATGACTCAGCGGTACCAGGCTACTGGATTGATTTATTTCCAGGACTTGAGCTCTCTGCGTGGGCCACCAACTTCTAAATCCATACTGCTTAAAGGTGATGTTTCTAGGACCACAGTGGGGGCCGAATGGCAGATTTCCAGAGGCAGCGGGAGCTCTTGTTTGCAGAGCTGGGTTAGGGAACCTCATTGTGTTCTTCGTCTTCAGCCCACTCAAATCTACTCTTCTTTCTGTGGTACCTTCCATTTGTGAGCCAGAACCCTGGGGGTCATCCCGGACTTCTCCCTCTTGCTCTTTTCCCATATCTAAACAACCACCAAGACCTTTGCTTCTGAGTACAACTCAGATTTGGTCTCACCTTCCACTACTGCTCTGACCACCATCAGGTAGCTGATTTCTTGCTCTGGGGTTGGGATCCTCACTTTAATGCGCCAGTTTGCAACTGAAGAGATTTTTCTAAAATGCAATTCAGAGCAAATTGCCTTTGTGTCTCCCATCATTCCCGGAATAATTTCCAAATTCCTTAATGTGGCCCAGAAGGCACTTCATGATCTGCCTCTTCTTCGTCTCTCTTACTCTGTCTCGTGTTATCTCTCTTGGTTCACCCACCACCCCAAGCTTTGCTCTGCTGAATAACTTGCAGTCAGTCCCTTGATGGTCTAACTTCTCAACCTTTGAATATGCTGCTATTTCTGTTCAGCATATCTTTCCACCCTCACCACTTCTCTCTCCCTAAAAGAAATGCCTTTCAGTGAGTAGAATATACTCAATAAATATTTATTGAAGGACTGACCTTTGAATATCATTCTTGGGATAAGAAAAAGGTTGTAACAGAATTATAACAGTAACTTACAGTGTTTTTCTCATCCCTGAGTCCTCTATTTCTTCTGTTTCTCTGGTTCATTTTGGGACTGCATTGCATTCTGTGATTTGCTATTTATTTTTTAAGAACTCTGATCTTATTAATGGGAAGTAGAGCCTGAAATCATGTAAGAAGTGTGTGTTGACTAATCAGCAAACATTTCCTGAGCATAAAATGTCAGGAACTGGACTGTGTTTGGTCCTGCTGATTCAGAAGACTCTCAAGCATACAGGAAGAACCTGATTTTAACTGCAGGCTAGGAGAGTGTTTTCATATAACAATATACACAGTTCTTTTTGAGAATTGTGTTAATTCTTTTTTTTGAAAGACTTTGTGATTTTTCTTTTAATGGAAAATGTTCCAAGTATCTGTTCTTGTGTAAAAAAAAAAAATACTCCCAAACCTAGCAGCTTAAAACAGCCACTATATCTCATGCTTTTGTGGGTGAGGAATTTGGGCAGAGATCAGCCAGGATTTGTGCTCCTTGTACTACTGATCAAGGCAGCTCAGAGAGTATTTAGTGGTGAAATTGGCTGGTCTGGTGGGTCCCAGATGGCTTCACTCCCATGTCTGGGAATGGCTGGGAGGCTGGATTCAGCTGGGACCATTGACTGGAATGGCTGCAAGTGGCATTTTTATCTTGGAGGATTTAGAGTAGAGGGCTGCCTTCCATGGCAGTGCAGAGGTTCCTGAGCCAGTGGACTAAAATTCTTAAGGCCCGTGCCTGGAAACAAAGCATCATTTCCACTCTTTTCTATTAGACAAAGCTATTAAAAAGTGGCCCAAATTCAAACAGAATTTGGGTCCCACCTATTAGTAGGAGGAATATCAAACAAAGAGCAGCCACCTTTAATCCCTACCATGGGCAAATTTCAAAGCTGTGGATGTATCCTTTGGACTATTCAACATAATTTCCCCTCTGCTCACCATTCAGAAATACCTTCTATTAACATTTTACTACATATCTTGCCAAGATGTATATTTTTATTCAATGTGTATTATTTACCAAAAAAAAAATCATATTGTGCATCCTGTTTTACAAATTTTCTAATTTGTAAATATTTTGTGAGAATTATTTCCTATAGACATTTTTCTATTGTGTTTGAATGGCTTACTATGGAATAACCCTTATTTGGGGGCACTATTCTAAAGTCTAATACAAATAATATTGTGATAAATGTCCTTGATGCTTAATATGTTTGAACCCCTACAAATATCTCCTTGTATATATTCCTTACAGTGGAACACCTGGGTGAAAGGGTATGCATGATTTTAATAGATTTTATAATTGCTGAAGATCCTTTCAGACATGTCGTATTGATTCATATACAGACTAACACTATATAACCAAAGTCACTGGTTTGTGTGGGCAGCCTGTTTTCCCTGGACCACCCAGCTGGGTCTGCTGAATTCTCATGTTTCTGATGTTCAGGAAAGCACAGGAATCTTTAGCCACCTCTTCTCATGAAGCTCCGTCTGCCCATGCATTTATTCCTTCCCACTCATCTCTCCCAAAACCCTACATAAAATAGACCTTGCATTGTGATTCATTAACTTCTTTGTTTAAAAGCCCCCATTGGCTTGCCTATCACTCCGGCGAAATGCTTAAGGTCTTGGACTTGGAAGCAATTTCTATGATATGTCTCCTTCCTAATTCTCTGAGCTTATTTCCTAATATTACTTCACTGATTCATTCTGCTTCAGGCACACTGGCTACCTTATTGTTTCTCAGACACGCCAGAAACAAGCCTACCTCAGGACCTCTGCCCTCGCAGCTCCTTCCTCCTGGATTCTTTGTCCCCACACATAAACGAATGTGCTCACCTCTTCCAGGTCTTTACTCACCTGTCACCTTCTCAAGGAGGTCTTACCTGGCCACTCAGTCTACAGCTGCAGTCCCTCCCCATCACATCTCAAATCCGGTTTATGCTTTCTTTATTTTCCTAGTGCTTTTCACTCCTTGACATGCCATGTGTTTTACTTTGTGTGTTGTTCACCACCCCAGCTGGAATGCGAGCTCCACGAGGGTAGGAATGTTAGTCACTTTTGTTTATTACTCTATCCCTAGTTCTAATGAGAGCATCTACACATGATGGCTGCCCAACACATATTCACTAAAAAGTGATATGTACCACCATCACTTCCATTCGCAAATATGAAAGACTGAGCTCACTCCCTGCCATGAGGGCTTTTCTTCCTTTGAGTCACAGTCTGGGCGGTTTCTCTTCTCTTCTAATCCTCTCTATTCTACATGAGAACCTCACTTGTCTACTCCATTCTTCTCCTTCTCTAAAAGAACTATGTGAAACCAGAGCAAATGGTTTAAAATTTCTAGGTTAGGTCTCAGTATTCTTTTTCATAAAAAGAATATTCCCTTTTTCCATGTTGGCTTGTAGATGGACTAAATGCAGTAATATAAACAAAAAGTATTTAGCATGGTGCATAGCATAATTCATACTAAAATATGTATATTCCCTTTCCTTTTCTTCTATTAGAGTTACAAGTTTAGAGGAAAATTCATTTAGGAAATAACTGACTAATGCAGTCAGATGGAGTGAGGCAGTAAAGACTAAAAAAAACAATGTAAAGTGTCCGTATTAGTTTCTGATGCAGTATGAATATAAATGTACCAATGTAACTGTTTCTTTACAGCCTTCAATTCCCTGCCATCTTATTCCTGGCTGTCTCTTATCTACAGAAATGATGCTAATGAATTGCTAAGTGTCATGTGTTTCTAAGGTTAGGTATCTTGGAAAGATTTCTGCAAATGAAACATCCAATTCTCTTTTTTAAAGATAATGTTCTGGTTTGTTTAAGGCAGCTATTTCCTAGTCTCCATGTGACATCTGGATTTCCTGTCTCCCTAGATAACTGCTAGCCAGTTAATTATAGTCTGGGCAGTGTAAAGCAGATGTTTATAGAAATCTTTCAGATGGGGCCTGAGGAGTCCTTAGAAGTTTGGTTAAGAACTGCCATATGCCTGGGGGCTTCTCCACGCCGGAAGCTCATACTGCCCGTGGCGCAGCTGGAGCCGCCTCCGTGCCCGTGGGCCTGGGCACACGCGCACGTGCCCCTGGAGCAGCCCCCGTGCCCGTGGGCCTGGGCACACGCGCACGTGCCCCTGGAGCAGCCCCCGTGCCCGCGGGCCTGGGCACACACGCACGTGCCCTGGAGTAGCCCCCGTGCCTGTGGGCCTGGGCACACGCGCACACGTGCCTGTGGTGCATTGGGATTGTTCCTGGCTCTCACAATGGCCAGAGGCATAAAAAGAGAAAACCAAAGTTTCTGTACCAAACCACTGGTGTCCTAACTATGTCTCCATATTATGCTTAGAGTCCTAGGAACTGTCATTTTGTGTGATTGTACCCTTTGCCTGTCACTGCCAGCAGTTCTATAGTTCTTTTTCTAATCCCTAAATGAGTATCATAGTAAAGTCAATGTCAAAAAATGTAGAGTTTGAACTTCAGATGACTGAAGTCCCTTTGATAAGACACACCTTAAAATAGCAGGTCCACTCTAGCAGCTGCTTCCCAGCAGGGCTGGAGGGGATCAGAAGCATCCTGCAGGGTGTGGCTCCTTTCCTAATGCGTCCTAGTGGCGTCTGTCCCAGTTCCTGCCTTGTTTAGTCTGCGTACCTTCCTAAAGCACCTCACTACCCAGGGCTGTTTCCTGTCATCCCCCCTCTTCTCTCTCCCCTCGGTTTTCAAGGATGTGAGGCAAGTACTTAAACAATCTTTAAAAAACAAAGGGGACAATCGGCCCACCATTCAGGGTGATGGACTCTCTATCCTGAAACTACCTACGGGCCACTTAGTAACCTCACGGAGAAGGCCCTGAGGCTGGTAAACCCCGCTGTGACTTACTCACTCGAAGCCTCCAATGGCCACATTTCAGCACTATACCCAGGTTGAGCTGATTCCTCCACCCCCTCTTGAGATCCCTACAGCTCTTCAGAGCCTGAAAAAAATAGTCGAGTGCTTAAACTGGTAGCTTCAAATGGCTCACAGTTAAGGAAGCTCTGCTGAAATATTTGGTGGCCACTAGGGTGTGTACGTGGTTTTTTGTTGGTAAGATCTTAGGCAAGCATGGAATCATTGGTTATAATGTCTGAAGACCAATCTTTAGCATCTGTTTATATTTGGTTTATATTTGAGTGTTCTCGGACCATGTGTAATCAGACTTACTTGAATAAAATAAGGTAATGTATCAAAAAAAAAAAGGGCCAAGAGAAAAATGCTGTTACCCCTTCCAAACATGTGGATTTCCCCCCGTGCTTTGACTGTGCTGTCAGGAGAGTGGAAAGGGATATTGCAGGACTGATGGAATGCCATTTCATAAAGTGCTGGTCCAGTTTCGGTCATGATTTGACCATATGTGAGAAGTCTTGTTAAACAGCAGCAATGCTGGGCCCCCTCAGCAGTGACCATATGGCTCAGCACCTTAAGCGCTGGACTGCGACTTATGGACTGTGTGTGAACGTTCAAGGGGCCATCTTCCGTTACTGATGTCAGCTGAGTCACCAGCCATAAAATGTGAATAATAAACTGAACTACTCTGGAAAGTAAACAACAGTAATAAATTCTTCCCGTCATCCTAAAGTGATAGAAATGTATGATAAATTCTGGCAGAGACCACAGTGGAAGGGCTACCTTCTGCATCCTTAGGAAGATAGATACTTTTAATATTTTGGTTTACTTTGGACCTGATTGTTGTGGCAGTTAATCCCTTGGGTGTATGTTTGTGTGTATAATATTAAGCCAGTAGTTCCAAAGTTTTTCCCTATCAGTGCCCTATCCTGCCCCTCCACAGATACAAATCTTATATTTAAAAGACTCTGTTATCTTTAAGCTTGTATTTACCAATAATAACAAATGCCTTCCTCCATGAAAAATAATCATTTCCAGAATGTATGGTTATCATGTAATAGCTGCACATAACAGCTGCTGACTGTTACAACTTGAGACAGAGAAAACAAACTTAACATTTTTGTTAATCAATGTAGGCTAATTGTGGGTAAGTATCTGTTCTTGATGAAATAATCAATACAAATGTCTTACTATATTTTGGGCGTTCCAGAAGTCCGGAACAACAGATGACAGTAATTTGATAAAGCCTTGGTAAATTCAGCTTTAGATGCAAGGTCTAGGCAAGTTTGTTCTTTAAGTATTAGGGTATAATATTGTTCATATGCTTTTAAAAAATCTTTGGGATACTTATACCAGAGACTAATCTATAAATAGAGGAAATATTTTGGACATAGCTGTTAGTTACCATCATAAAATAACTTCAGGTCAGTTAAGAGAAAGCATCTTTTCTAGAGATCATTTAGCTTTTAACATGTAAAACCCTCAAAGTCATACAATTTTCCATTCTTCATGCCTGCTAATCTATAACTGAGAACACTAGAGAAGTCTTTCTTTTCTTTAAAAGTAGCACTACTATATATATTATTCTAAATATGTGTACTTTAGTTCTTAAAGTGTAGATATGGTATAAATGACTGGACTTTTTTTCATTTAAATAATACATTTGCAGTATTCTACTTCTCATGGGACAAACTGAGGGAAGAGAGTCAGTGCATGCACCAGAGAAGCATCATGCTCTCCAGCTGAAACATTAAACAATAAAGAGTATTCTTTTTATTCTCCAGAGACTGGATCCCCAATTACAGCATCATGCATGGGATTAGGTAATTCTAAAACACCTCCTCCAGGACAAGCAGGAAAAAGTGTTCCAGGATACAACGGTGAGAAGTGGCCCTGATTATTTGATATATCTGTAAACGTAATGCTAATAAATTTTGTGTTGCTCTGTGTCTAATGTGAATTGTACGGCATTAAGTATGCTAGGTACTTAATAAGTATTTGAATGAATACCTTCTATCAAAAATGAATACCTGAATTTTTGTTACTAGCCAATCTCATCAAAAGTAAGATTGTAGACTTCCATGGACATGTTCTAAATGGTTGTGATAACCAAGAAAATAATATTATTTATAAGGCAAGTTAAGGGTATGGCTGTGAAATTAATATACATGGACTACCTGCCAGGTGCCCAGCACTTGGTATACATCATTTCATTTAGTGCTGAGGTGTATTTGATTCAGAGATATTGCCATTTTAGAGATGAATTCACTGGTGGCTGGAGAGACTAAATCCCTTTCCTAAGGTAACACAGCTGGTTAGGTTCTGAACAAATGGCAAACCATTTTGGTTTTTTTTGTTTGCTTGCTTGTTACAAAAGTTGCCGTTTTTTTTTCCCCATTATATAAGCTACCTTTTAATTTAGGAGTGATGATAAGGTTTTTGAATCTTGTTGGCTAAAAATAAACATAAAAAGTAAGAATTCTAGAGGAAAATCATTGCATCTATGTTGGGAGTATGTAACAGTGAGATACAATATCTTTTTTATATCGATTATAATAGTTGAGTAATGTCCTTGTGCTCCTGTATAATTTGTATGGGTCACCTAATTTTTCAGGCATTCATTTTCCTTCTTTCTAAATGGGAATAATTTATAGGCTTCATAGGGTTACTGTGTTGTGATGTCCCACAGTGAAGTTACCGCAAGTACCTGCCAGTAGAAAGAACAAAGTAAGGCTTAGCTAGTCAGTGTTACTGGTATTTCAGAGGATCCTGATGAACTGACTTGATTTAGACTTACACACTGATTTTCAGACAAGGAAAATGAGGCACATAATAATAATAATAAATAATAATGTTATGTTATTTGCATAAGGTCACATAATCTAGTTTCATAGGTTTATGAGGAAAACCTAGCTTCCAGGGACAGAATATGATTCCTGCATTGGGTTCCTATTTGCATGGAAATTATAAAATTTAAAGCTTTGTCTTTTGCTTTTTTAACATAAAAATACTGCATTTTCTTTCTAGGACAGTGACCAGTTAGGGAAACATGGATCATTTGCTTTTGCCTACCAGATATATTTACAAAAAGGCACTTAAGGTTTTTTAAAGGCAGAAATAGATATTCTGTGAAGTCAGTGACTTCTCCAGGCATGGGAAGGTGAGCCCAGCTTTAGTGAAATCCTCTTTTTGAACAATTCTGTCATCTGTACTCCTTTTATCAGAAAAAAAAATTGCTTTTGCGTTGAGCCATTTTTAGGAGCTGATGACTGTGGGAGATGTTAAACACATTTCCCTTTCAGTATTTCAGCACCGTTTTTGTATCCAGTTGTAAGAAAGAGTTGATCTTTGATGCCTTATAGAATTTCTGTACAGAAGTTTTCTTAGTGTCTGAAAGCCTTGGCTTACAGACAGAAGAGGTTAAACTTTAGAGCTAAGGTATTATAATGAAGGAAGGAGTGACTATGACTCATGATTTTTATGTTTTTGTGGTTATTCAGAGATTCAAAAGCATAATGTGATGTTCAATATTTTACTAAAAACAGTATCCTTTTGGAAAAGGAAAGGAGACCATTTTTTGTGTGAAAACATTCAGGGTATTGTAACAATTCCACATTCCTTGAGTACCTTATGAAAGCTTGCCACTTTATTTATTTATATTTTTCGAGGTTATCTTTGTACCAACTCTATGAACTCTGTGTACCAATTTACACCCACTTTTTAGGTAGAGAAACTGAAGGAAGGACTAATAGAACCAGCTTAGGTGCATATAGTAAATTGACCACAGGGATTTGGGGGAAACAAAGATGAATTAAGCATGGCCTCCACTCTTTTTTTTTACAGGCAAATTTTTTCTTTGTTCTTATACTCCACAGATGAGTGAAATCATTTGATATTTGTCTTTCTCCGCTTGTCTTATTTCACTGAGCATAATACCCTCTAGCTCCATCCATGTTGCAAATGGAAGGATTTGTTTTCTTCTTATGGCTGAATAATATTCCATTGTGTATATGTACCACATCTTCTTTATCCATTCATCTACTGATGGGCACTTAGGTTGCTTCCATTTCTTGGCTATTGTAAATAGTGCTGTGATAAACATAGGGGTGCATATGTCTTTTTCAAACTGGGCTGCTGCATTTTTTGGGTAAATTCCTAGGAGTGGAATTCCTGGGTCAAATGGTATTTCTATTTTGAGTGTTTTTGAGGAACCTCCATATTGCTTTCCACAGTGGTTGTACTAATTTGCAGTCCCACCAGCAGTGTAGGAGGGTTCCCCTTTCTCCACGTCCTTGCCAACATGCATGGCCTCCACTTTTAATAAATTCCCAGTCTAGTAAGAGACAGACACCTACATCACAAGAATTGTCAGAGTAGAAATTTAAATAAAGTATCCTGGAAACACAAGGAAACAATTAACATTTTTGTGGGGACAATATTCTTCTTTACTCATAGTTTCCTTCAGTAGAATAACCTGGATGGATGAAGCCAAATAATGGATCTATAAAGCTTAAAACATAGTTATATATCCATACTTAAGAGTTTGCATGAAGGGTTACTGAATGTGGATACAAGCTGTGATCATCTAAAATCTTTCAGGATTTTAACAGTATAACACAGAAAGCACTGAAATAATATTTGGGAAGGTTAAATTGACCTTTATGGCTCATAAGTGGATTTTGAACTGTGCTGTCAGTAATTTTATATTGATATATATATACATATATATATATATATATACTGAAATATAATTGATATACAATATTATAGTGGTTTCAGGTGTACAGCATAGTGATTTGACAAAGCTTTTAAATACTTTAATTTTATTATTTGAAGTCTTTTTTTGGTGTATATTAAAACTATGTTCCTTTAACTTTGGAAAAGCCAAACATATTTTTGTTTTTTATAAAATAGAAGAATGTGTTTAAATGGATATAAACATAGGTTATGAAATGATCAGCATGTTTAAAATATGGTGTCTTTACTTAAGGGAGATTCTGAATGAAAACTCATGATCTTGTTAGGAATCAAAAGCAGGTGCTCTTCATGTTTTTTGTGAGATGTGTTTGGGGGGTTGAATATAAAATATATGGAAAACATTAGCGCTTTGAAGTTATGCATTTTATTTATTTATTTATATTTTACTTTGCAGTTATGATATTGGATGACAACATGCAAAAACTGAAGGCTCGGTGTTTAGGAAATATTGTGGTTAAGTAAGCAAAATTTGTAACACTACTTCAAAGCGCAAGAATTGGTTTATAATATTAAGAAAAAAATGGAGTAGTTGCAGTGATATTACTAGTATAGAGGTTGCAGAATAAGCTTGGTATTGTTTGAGAATACACAGTGCCGACTCTTATAATTTAAAATGGAAGTCCTATAGAGTAGAACACATTTAGATACAATTTTTAAAATGGTTAGTCTTGCATATTTTTAATAACTTTTTTCTGGTTATGTAATGCATAGATACAGAAGTAATTTAAATACCAAAAATATAAATTAAAACTTCTACACTGCCAACCTTTAGTGATATACTGGTAATTTTGTAATATATATATGACTTTCCACTTTTTGACAAGCATTTTAGATTGTTGAAACAATTCAGTTTGTTGTTTTTTTCCCTACATCTTGTCTCATGACCATTTTTAACTTTTATTCTGCCTCTTAAAGATGTTTCTTTCCATTCTAGCCCTCTTAGTCTTTCTGGCATACTTGTGATTATAAATAATACTGTGCTGAACATCTTCTTTATGTTGTCTTTTCTCCTTTTCAGATAATTACTATAGTAGTGAGTAGATTTCTAAAAGTGTATTTACTGAGTCAAATAGTAGCATAACAAAATCCCTGTCTCATCAAGTACCACAATTCCTTGCTAACATACCATTCATTGGACAGGCAAAAGTGACAAATTTTGAAGTGAGAATATTCAAATTTATGTTGATTAAATCAGTACTTTGAAAGTGATATGTTAGTGGGAACTGAAATGGAAATCGGTTAGGTTGGCAGGCCACAGCATGACATTTTAATAATGATATAGGTTGCTTTAGTGCCTCTGATTAGCGTGATATTGGCATCTTTACTGATATGGTTTAAGTACCAGAATGTGGCAGAATGAGATGCTGTAAATAAAGAACATTGTATGTCAAGCCTTAAAGATTTGTTTTCCCAATTATTTAGTTATTTATTTTTAAATTTTTATTGAGGTGTACTTGATATACAATCTTTTTTTTTTTTTTTACATTTGAAGTTTTTTTTTTTTTTTAATAATTTATTTTATTTTAGTATCATTAACCTACAATTACATGGGCAATACCGTGATGATTGAACTCCCCCCATCACCAGGTCCCCCCCACCAACCCCACCACAGTCACTGTCCATCAGCGTAGTGAGATGAGAATCGCTACTTGTCTTCTCTGAGCTGTACAGTACCCCTTGTGCCCCCCCACCCTATGTCTGCCAATCGTA
>JAQQAC010008719.1:10800443-10933106 GCA_029783875.1 Phataginus tricuspis | reverse complement strand
AAAGAGTCTGGAAGTATTCCCTCCTCTTCTATTTTTTGGAAAACTTTAAGGAGAATGGGTGTTATTTCTTCTCTATATGTCTGGTAGAATTCAGAGGTGAATCCATCCGGTCCAGGGCTTTTGTTCTTGGGTAGTTTTTTGATTACCGATTCAATTTCGTTGCTGGTGATTGGTCTGTTTAGTTTTTCTGTTTCCTGCTTGGTGAGTCTTGGAAGGCTGTATTTTTCTAAGAAGTTGTCCATTTCTTCTAGGTTTTGCAGCTTGTTAGCATATAGATGCTCGTAATATTCTCTTATAATTCTTTGTATTTCTGTGGGGTCCGTCGTTATTTTTCCTTTCTCATTTGTGATTCTGTTTATGTGTGTAGTTTCTCTTTTTCTCTTAATGAGTCTAGCTAGGGGTTTATCTATTTTGTTTATTTTTTCAAAGAACCAGCTTTTGGTTTCATTGATTTTTTCTATTGTTTTATTCTTCTCAATTTTATTTATTTCTTCTCTGATCTTTATTATGTCTCTCCTTCTGGTAACTTTGGGCCTCATTTGTTCTTCTTTTTCCAATTTCAATAATTGTGTCCTTAGACTGTTCATTTGGGAATGTTCTTCCTTCTTTAAATGGGCCTGGATTGCAATGTACTTTCCTCTTAAGACTGCCTTCGCTGCGTCCCACAGAAGTTGTGGCTTTATGTTGTTGTTGTCATTAGTCTCCATATATTCTTTGATTTCTGTTTTGATTTGGTCGTTAACCCATTGATTCATTAGGAGAATGTTGTTAAGTCTCCATGTATTTGTGAGCCTTTTTGATTTCTTTCTGAAATTTATTTCTAATTTTATACCTTTGTGATCTGAGAAGTTGGTTGGTAAGATTTCAATATTTTTGAATTTACTGAGGTTATTTTTGTGGCCTAGAATGTGGTCTATTCTGGAAAATGTTCCATGTGCACTTGAGAAGAATGTGTATCCTGCTGCTTTTGGGTGCAGAGTTCTGTAGATATCTGTTAGGTCCATCTGTTCTAGTGTGTTGTTCAGTGCCTCTGTGTCTTTACTTATCCTCTGCCTGGTTGATCTATCCTTTGGAGTGAGTGGCGTGTTAAAGTCTCCTAGAATTATTGCATTGCTGTCTATTTCCTCCTTCACTTCTGTTAGTATTTGTTTCACATATGCTGATGCTCCTGTGTTGGGTGCATATATGTTTATAATGGTTATATCTTCTTGTTGGACTGACCCCTTTATCATTATGTAATGTCCATCTTTATCTCTTGCTACTTTCTTCATTTTGAAGTCTATTTTATCTGATACAAGTACTGCAACACCTGCTTTTTTCTCTTTGTTGTTTGCTTGAAATATTTTTTTCCATCCCTTCACTTTTAGTCTATGTATATCTTTGGGTTTGAGGTGAGTCTCTTGTAAGCAGCATATAGATGGGTCTTGCTTTTTTATCCACTCTGTTACTCTGTGTCTTTTGATTGGTGCATTCAGTCCATTTACATTTAGGGTGATTATTGATAGATATGTACTTATTGCCATTGCAGGCTTTAGATTCGTGGTCACCAAAGGTTCAAGGGTTGCTTCTTTACTATCTAAGAATCTAACTTAACTTTCTTGTTAAGTTATTGTGTGCGCCGTCTGATGTTTCTTTATCTCTCCCTTCCTATTCTTCCTCCTCTTTTCTTTATATATTAGGTGTTTTATTCTTTGCCTTTAGTTAGTATTTGGGTGGTCTACTTTCTTTGCTATGCTTTTATTTTCTCTGGTGACATCTTTTTAGTCTTAGGGGTGTTCCCCTCTAGATCAGTCCGTTTAAGATATTCTGTAGTGGTGGTTTATGGGTGGCAAATTCTCTCAACTTTCTTTTGTCTTGAAATTGTTTAATCCCTCCGTCATATTTAAATGATAATCGTGCTGGATACAATATTCTTGGTTCGAGGCCCTTTTGTTTCATTATGTTAAATATATCATGCCATTCTCTTCTGGCCTGTAAGGTTTCTGTTGAGAAGTCTGATGACAGTCTGATAGGTTTTCCTTTGTAGGTGATCTTTTTCCTCTCTCTAGCTGCCTTTAATACTCTGTCCTTGTCTTTGATCTTTGCCATCTTGATTATTATGTGTCTTGGTGTTGTCTTCTTTGGGTCCCTTGTGTTGGGAGATCTGTGGGCTTCCGTGGACTGTGAGACTATTTCCTTCCCCAGCGTGGGGAAGTTTTCGGCAATTATTTCTTCAAAGACACTTTCTATCCCTTTTTCTCTCTCTTCTTCCTCTGGTACTCCTATAATGCGAATATTGCTACGCTTCGATTGGTCACAGAGTTCTCTTAATATTCTTTCATTCTTAGAGATCCTTTTATCTCTCTCTGCCTCAGCTTCTTTGTATTCCTGGTCCCTGTCTTGTAATTCCTTGATCGTGTCTTGAACCTGATTCAATCTGCTGTTGAGCCCTTCGATGGCTTGTTTCATTTCTGCATTGTCTTTCCTCACTTCCCTCACTTCCTCCCTCAGCTCTTGCACATTTTTCTGTAGATCTGTCAGCATGGCTATGACTTTTATTCTGAATTCTTTTTCTGGAAGACTGTGAATGTCCATTTCTCCAGATTCTTTCTCTGGTGTGGTGTTTGTCTGAAGCTTTGTCTGTATCATATTCTTCTGTCTTCTCATGACTGTAGAATTGGTTGTTGGTAGCAAGGAGAGATAAGAAAGGAGAGACAAGAAAAAAAAGAGATTTCTACTAATAATATAAAGTATAAGGAGAGAGAAAGAAGGGAAAAGAAAAGAAAGAAAAAGAAAAGGCAGCAACACCTAAAAGAAAACAGCAAGAACAACAACAAAACAAAACAAAACAAAACAAAACAAAAAAACAAAACAAAAAAAACACCAAAAAGCCCACCGGGGGTGGTTTCTGTGCGAATGCTGTAGGTGGCGCTATTGCTCCGCTATTCCAGAGCCGCGGCCACGTCGCTCCACACGGCCCTTTAAATCTGTGGCCGGGTGAGAATGAATGGGAGGCTGTTGAAAGAGAGGGAAAGAAAAAAAAGGAAAAGAAAGGGGAGAAAAAACAAAAAAAAAACAAAACAAAAAAAGCCACCGGGCGTGGGTTCTGCGCGAGTGCTGTAGGTGGCGCTGTTGCTCCACTATTCCAGCGCCACTATAGTTCTAGCTGGGTTGGAAACAATGGGAAGCTGTTGATCTCCGTGAGGGTCTCAATGGCGGGCACTCTTTCCCAGTCGCCAGCTACGGGGTCCAAAGCTCCCCAGGACTCCCAGCTTGCTGGGCTCAGTTCGCGGGGCTATCCGGCCCCTCTACTGAGCTCCTGTCTCTTTAAGACCGCTGGGGTAGAGCGCGCGCTTTTCTTCCCCTTTTTCTCCTTTCTTTTTCCTTCCCGGAGCCTGCCGCGGGCAACTTGCACGTTCCCGGCTGGGACCCTGTGCCCTCTGTCCCTCCAATCTCCGCTACACCGCAGATCTCCACTCCCTCCTGGCTCTGAATCCTCTCCTCCCGCCGGAGCGCTGGGGGAGAGGGGCACTCGGTCCGCTCGCGGCTCCGTACCTTACCCGCCTTGCCGGAACTCCTGCCGGAGTGCTGGGGTGGAGGGGCGCTCCGGGCGCAGACTTCCCCTGGCTCCCGGCTCTGAATCCTCTCCTCCCGCCTGAGCGCTGGGGGAGAGGAGCGCTCGGTCTGCTTGCGGCTCCGTACCTTACCCACCTTGCCGAGACTCCCGCCGGAGTGCTGGGGTGCAGGGGCGCTCTCATCTCGCTGGATCGTGTTTCCGTCCCGCCTCGCCGGTTGCCGAGTCCTCTGTCCGGCGTGTCTGGCCGCTGGAGCTCTGGGGGGGGGAGCGCTCGGTCCCACCGGATCGCCGCCCATCCGCCTCACCGGCTGCCAAGTTCTCACAGGTGTAGCTGTACGCTGTGCACTTTCCTGTGTATTCTGGTCTCTCTTTTAGGGATAGTTGTATTTGCTGTATTTTCGTGAATAAATATAATGTTGGGAGGAATTTTTCTGCTAGTCCGTTCAAGACGCCATATTCCCGGAAGTCTACCTTGATATACAATCTTATATTGATTTCAAGTATACAACAGAATGGTTCAGCAGTTACCCATTTTACTAAATCCTACTCACCCCAACTAGTGTAGTTAACTATCTGTCAACCTTGGAAGATGTTACAGAATCATTGGCTATATTCTCCATGCTGAAGTACCATATACATATACATGCTGTATACCACATACCCTGTGACCAACATATATTATGATTGAGAATTTTTGTGCCCCTTTATCCCCTTCCCCCTCCCTGCCCTCCTCCCAGCCCCTCTCTCATGGTAACCACCTGTCACTTCTCAGTGCCTATGAGTCTACTGCTATTTTGTTCATTTCATTTTGTTTTGCTTTTATATTCCACAAATAAGTGAAATCATATGGTATTTGTTTTTCTCTTCCTGGCATGTTTCACTTAGCATAATACCCTCTAGGTCCATCCATGTTGTTGCAAATAAAAGGATTTCTTTTTTTTTTAATTTTTCCCAAGTATTTAAAAGAATTTTTATGACTTGGCATTCTCAGATTGGTACAAGATTGCCTCAGGTTAATACAACATTTTAAACTCTGTGAAAATTAAGTGAAAAACAGAAATTTAAAGAATAATGCATTTCTTCAGTAGAAATACTTTAAGCTTACAAATAGCTCATAGAGGAGGTATATGTGATGATACAATCACTCTCAGATTCCCATGTTATCAGTAAATATATAAACACTCTATTACATTTTTGTTAAAGTTCAAATTTTAAGACATCTTGGCAAGATGGAAAAATTAAATGTTGAATATACCATTTGTATTAATATTTTTTGAGTCAGAAACCATATTAACCTAGAGTTGGTTGAAATCTGACCTCTTAGAGGAAAAACATTAGGTATGGGGGAAGGGCTCCCTACAGGAAGTAATAATCTGAACGAGATGATGGATGGATATTTAGCATGTCTAGGGAAACACATGGTTTTTGAGAGCACCCTAACAGTGTACATTTTTACATAACCTCCTAACTCTAAGTGAGTCATCTATTTCATAAAACAACTCCTGTAAGGTCCTAGAGGTGGCATTTGGTGCATTTTGTCACTCTAATCATTAATAGCATTGCCCTACATCCATTCAAAAGTAATAAAATACAGCAATAGCCCACATAAGCCATATTTTTTCTTGTAGCCATTAATGTTACTTCAAAATCTTAGGAAGTAGCACAGTTGCCTTTAAGCATTCTGTGGTTTAGATAGTTGCCAATTCAAATGATGTTCTTCTCTGTATTCCTAAACAAGGAATTTGTTTTAGAGATCTGTGATTCTGAGATTTCTATATAAATTATTTGAGGGTACAATATATCATGCTATGCAATGGACTCTGATTCCTCCCTGAAGTTAATAGTGAAACTAGATAAGGTCCTTTCCAAAGATCAGCCAGGTGGGCCCCTAGAAAAACTTGGTGGCCTGTGAAAAGTGTTTGATTAGGCATTATATATGGATGGTGTCCAGGGTCTATGAAATACCTGAGATTCTAGCTTTTAAGAAATATATTGACCCCCAAACTTGTTATAAAGTGAACACATTTAATTAAATAGCTATAAAATTTAATACCACAATAACTTCACTGTAAATTTAGTCTTCATAAGTTTTTCATTTTATTTAGGTTGTATTTTCTCACTTCCCATGATTCCTGAGTGTGTACAGTGATTGCCAAGAAACAAAATAATGAATCGTAAACTAAATGTGTGGCTTCTTGCCAAATCATTTCAAAAACAAAATTTTAACTTTTCTTTCAGGAAATATTCTAGGTTAGATAGTGTGTTGTTATGTTTTATTATCTTCAGAGGAATATTGGGTGAGGACACCAGTAATAAGAGTGACTAGGGTCCATGAGGGACTTCAAACTGAGCCTGGCGTCAGAGCCACCATTAGGAGTGATCCCTGGTCAAAGAGACACATGTCCATTCTCGATTATTCGTGCCCATGCTTTTCTTTATTACTTTGTATAATAACTAAGTGGAATATTCTTTGAAAAGTAGTATTCCCTAATGCTATTTATGTTCATTAATTATACTTGTAATATAATTACTATAAGAATAGGGAAGACTCTGCATGGAGAATTTGAAATGTATGGGGCTCAAACTATTATGAAGTCAATAAAAAAAATTGATGATTTCTATTGTTTTAATCCCAGACTTGCTTTTTTTTTTAATAAGTATGGGTATAGCTTTTTTTTTTTTTCCCTTGGCTCAACAAATGTTTATTGAACACCTGTTATGAATCAATACGTGCCCGTGGTATTTTTTTTTTTTTACAATTTATTTTATTTTAGTATCATTAACCTACAATTACATGAGCAATATTGTGATGATTAAACTACCCCCTTCATCAGGTCCCCCCCACCAACCCTATTACAGTCACAACCTGTTATGAACAGTATAAATAACATTGGAAACTATCTTTCTCTGACAGTTTCTTTAAAATCTGGAGCTAGGATCATATTTCCATCCTTTACGAGATAAGTAAGTGTAATGATTCATTTTGTCATATTAAGATGATTCACCCCCAAATCAGAAACAGTGGTGTATGGAAATTTTGAAAAAACCTTTTGATCCACTGTGTTTTTTTCCACCTCCTTTGTTAAAGCTTTGTAGAAATCACTGCTTTGTCTTTCTGAGCATCTTGAACTGGAAGGTAGACATTTTAGTAATCCTTAAACTACTGTAGACTCTAGGCTGTAATAAGCATGAATCCCATAGGTTTTGTAGATCCCTTGCTTTCATAGGGTTTACCTTTTTAGTAGAAGAGAAAACTTCTATGTCTCCATGGATGTTAGAAAGTTCCTTTGATTTTGAAACCTACTCTAGGCAGTTAATTAGTGGGAAGGTTATAGGATCTGAATTGCTATGAATACAGAATGTTCATGAATTTTAGGAGGTTCTCCTGCAATTGCATCCAGAGCTCTAAAGTGCAGAAACAAAACTATGAGTCAGAAATTTCCAGGCAACACAGAGCAGAGCATGAAAGGAAATTTTAAGAGAAATTGCCTTTCTGGGCACCACAGTGCTAACTGTTATTAAAGCCAGAGGTCTCTGGCTACTGTAACAAGTAGCCAATAGTTTATTGGCTGCTAACCTAGACAGAGTAATAAATCTTTTCCAACGTATTCCGTTTTCTAAAAAAAAAAAAAAAAAATGAAACAAAAGATTTTTCTCACGAGCATCCATTTTTCTCCGACCATTTCCGTTTGCTGCTCTTGAACTGCCACTTGCTGTGTCCCGTGGGCCTGCGCCCTGCAGGCAGTGATGGGGCGTGAGCGAGCGGATGGCATTGTCTGGTGGCCTTTATGCGGGCACCTGCCAGTCTCTCAGCCTCCAAATATCGAGCCCTTTAATGATGTTTGTTTACATCTTTACGGCTTTGCAGGAGTGACTGAGTCACTCAGCTGCCGTCTTGGGAAATGGTCAGGACAGCTTTCTTCTCATTAGAGTATGCTCCGAGGAAAACCAAGAATGTCACACAATCGTCATCCTGTACCTTTTTTCATACACAGATTTTGGTATGGTCTTCTGTTAGCCTTACAACAACACTGTGAGGTAGACAGTGGGGCAGTTATTATCCTCATTTTAGACTTGGGAGTCTAAACATCATTAATAATTTCTTAGCTAGAACTCTTATTTATTACCCAATCTTTTGTCTGCCCAGAGAGAAAGAAATTATGGCCTAACCAGGCTCTTTTGGGAGAAATGAAAAGTAGCTTCATATGAAAATCCCAAGTAAAGCCTAATACCCCATAGAAAATACTGGGAGTGCATAATCGGAAACTAATTCCAGAATTCTCTAGGGAACAGAAATTATATCCTCTCTATTACTATGGGGATTCCTGGGGGAACCGTTAATATGGACCATCCTCTGTGGGATTGGAGGCATCTAGGAGTTTTACATTTCAGGTTGGTCAGGAATGGGTTACCGTTCCTGGTGATGGACATTCTCTTCCTTCCTTAGCAACTTAAGGGCTTGTCAGCACTCTGATCCCCCCGCCTCACTACTCTCCACGCGCATGCGCGGGCGCGCTCCGTTCCTCCTCTTCCCCTTAGGATGGTTTCTTTGGAAAGGACGTTTCCTAACCTTCTGATTCACAACTGGATGGGTTGTAACAAAACTCCTCCTTTCACTCTGTTTGGGAGAGTTGGGAAAGGTGTCACGGGGTGGTAATGTTTTATCTTAGATTTGAAGGATGCGTACAGACTCTGACCAACATATTTCTTAGCATTTTCATGTCTTTCCCTCCTTCCTGCCAGGCCAATGTATTTGTAGGTTACTGTAACTACAGAAAAAAAGTTTTCTTTTTCTATAACTTCAGAGAGAGAGCCGCAGCGCAACCATTATTTCAGAGAGAACTGCATTTAATCTAGAATAATCATTAGGATAGCAGCAAAAGAAGGGTTCATTTGGAGTTCTGCAAAAAAAAAAAAAAAATCTGCTCTTGCTTATATATACCTAACTGCTTTCTAGGGCTTATTGCTTTTAGTCTCACATGTTTTATTTCATATACATACATATATAATCACACTTTTTATATATGTGTATGTGTGTTGTATGTATGTATATATGTATAAAAATCACAAATACTTCCAATTCTGTAAACCTCTGTTCTGCTTTTCATTAAGACCATTATATGGCCCTTAACTAAATTATAGGTCCTCTGTTGGATTCACTTTCACACAAAATTTGCCCTTCATTTGACCATGTTGAATACTCAGTTATTATTAAAACTTAATCTAGTAGCTCCTAAAATAGGAGTTTCTATTTCCCATACATCTTTGATTTTCTTTGTTTTTGTTGTTTTTGTTCAATGGTCTTTCTTTTCTCCTTCCTTAGCAATGGTGTTTGGCCTTGAATTTCTCCTTCCTGAATTGTATTCACACATTCCGCCAGCAAGAAAATGCTGTCACAAAGTGGGATCGGCCACCCAGGCATGGTTGTCCATATCCACCATGTCTGGCCACCCGAGGGGTCCTCCCTTGCTAGGCCTACTTTTTAAGGAAAATATGCTACGCCTGCATTTCTGGACCTTACATAATTACGTAAAATGCACATCAAACATCAAAATCTGTAGTAAAACTATAGAGATGCTGTTACAAATACTGTTCCATCATTAAACCTGCATGAAGTGGCCCCATGTGTTCATAGGAGCGAGAAATCCCATGGGTTGGGATGGTCATGAAAAGGAAGAATAGAAGAGGGAGTGGTGAGAAGGAATTCCGGGGGTGGGGAGGCATATTGATTGTGAAGGTAAGATTGTCCTGGGGTGCTGAACTGGAGCATTCCGTTATGTGGACAGGCAAAGGTAGCAGTTGGTATCTTGATACTTCAAAAATAATGAACTTACCTCCCTACGGTGGAAGGATATTTCTCCTAAAAAGTAATTTGCTGATGCATTTTTTTGGTTCCTTTTTGCAGAATGTTGTGCTTTTTATTGAAAAATGATTGTTGCTATTCAGTATTTTAAGGCCAACTCTGTGTACATTTTGCACCCTTTCCAGAAGCCACAGTTGCCCCTCAATGACTCTACTATGTCATGGTCTGCTACTTCCACTTAAGTTGACGGGATCTGTCTGGTAGATTTAGGGGTTGCACTTTAACATGGGATTTGAATTGTAATTATCCATCACACTGGAAAACTATTCTAGTCAGTCTGTCTTTATCCCCACTTTCATCATAATTCTAACTGTTCTGTTTTTATATAAGGTTGCCATTACCACCTGGGGCTTTTTCAGGACTCTGGAAGAATCAGGAAGCATTCAAGCATTTATACTTTGAGAAGTTTCCTGTAAGAACTTTATTATACTTTTTTTTAAACCTTATTAAGTACTTCTCTATAGTTCTTTACTATTAAGTTGATTAATTTGATCCTAGAATCACAGGTAACAAAGCAACTTTTAAAGGTTATCTAGACCTGTGTCTAGATCTCAGGAACAAGAACACCAACACCACACTTGTCAAATAAATCATTTTTGTATTTATTTTTATCAGTCTCTGAACACAGAAATTTCTCAGTTTCTCTTAGCAGATTTTCCTGAAATTTAACAGCACCCAATATCAGGATTTTTTGTTGTTGTTAAATTAAAACATTTTTTGGACTTTTTATATTATTCCTTCCATTGAGTTTCTCTGCAGACTGGAACCACCTGATCAGAATTTACACTGTCACTAGGACCCTTAATCTCCTCTACCCCTGCTTATATGAGCAATATTCTTGCCCTGAATTTATATTTTTCCATTCCTTTTCCTATTCTTGACATTATCTACTGAATGTTATCTTAGCCTTTTCTTTAAAATTCCATTTAAAATACAGATAGAGACAGGGTGCCCAGAGCCCAAGCTCGAGTGCCCCGGATAATGAAGTGTCCTCCTGTTTTCGATGTTGTCATTTGCTTGTCACTCCCTGCCACGTCATGTGTTTGTGTCTGTAATAGAACTTTATTGATAATGCACATCTGCTTCCCCCATCGTCTTTCTGCTGTCCTTTCACTTCTTTAAGAGAGACCTTGGTCCTCATTATACACCAAGTAAAAAAAAAAGAATGAATGACAGAATTTCATTTAAAAAATTAGTCTAAATATTTAGCATTTTATCTTTATTATTCGTGAGTGAAAGACAGCTAACCTAATCAACAAGACAAATGACAGAATTAAAATAGCTGCCTTTAGAAAAAGACTGAGTTGAATAACCTCAGTAGCTAAAATTAAACATGCCCCCCCAGGGAGTGTGGAAGGCAAGGTCTGTCGGTATGCCTGACTCTAGTCAGCCCAATCTATCTGCTTAATGGGCCACAGTTAAATCATCAGAGTACTGGCAAGATTAATTACAACTTGTCAGTGGCAAATAATATGTGCGTGTGGTCTTCACATGATCGTCTCTAACACTGAGAGCTCCTTCAAAGCCCCAGGTTAGGATGAACTCTACGCAGTGACTCTATACTGTGCCTTGTTACCCTGACCTCAAACTTCTCATCAAAGGGCAGGGTTGAGTAACTTGTCCATAGCTTAGAAGTGATGAAGCTGACATTTGAACCCATATAGTCTGACTCCAGAGTCCATGCTCTTTAGTCACCCCCTAGGTTGTCTCTCTAACAGTAATGGCAGCAGTGGGTGCGGTACGAGCTGCCGTTTCCTGAAGGCTCATGCTGCAAGAGGGACTGCCCTCTACTTGATATTCACCATGTCATTTACGCTTTACAGAAGCCTTATACGGTGTAGTTCATTACCCCATTTAATAGATGAACCCACGGTGAGAGGGAAGAGGGGATTGAGGAAAGGAGAAGAGGGGATGCGAACTCAACCATCTAAGCAGGTTTATTGCTAAACCTGAGAGGGACCCCCTGTTCTGGCCAGCAGAGCAAAGGGAAGAAAGGGTCTCTAACAGAAAAAGAGGCTTTTTATGGCCAGGGTGTTTGACGGGCTCTTTGAGGGGAGGGTGGCTTGCTGACGTGTCCTCCGGACAATGCTTGTAGCTTAGGTAAGATGACACCTAGGTCTCTCTGAGGTGGCGGGTGGGTGGGCTTATTCAAAAGGCAGTACTCAGGTCTGGATTCTATCACATGGCTTCTCAGGAAGATTAAGAAACACAAATAGTGCCTCACCTGTATTTGTCCTAAAGCCCACACTCATAAACAAAGATAACTAAGAAGCATTAGAAGAAGTAATATTTATTTCATTCTACTTAATCTTGATTTTTCATTCCATGTGACTCCCGGACCAGTGAACAAGGGCTGCTACTTTGAGTTTATTAAAAATTTAATTTCATACTTATTATTATATTTCACTGAAGCTAGAGTACAATCCAAATTCATGTTAATAAAACTAGTGCTCTGTTTTGTATTATTCATATAGAGCTTTAAGGCTTTTAAAAATTAATATGATTAAAGAAATCTATCAAAGAATTACTTTGCAATACCGAAGTGTATTGGAAATATTGAGCTATTATTTCTCCATTAAAAAAAAGAAATTGGGTTCATAAACTTTACAACTCAAGGTTCAAACTCTTAACTTGAACATATACAAGAACATTTCAATTTATTCCTGGTGGTTAGAGGAGAAAAGACATTGTAGTCAGCTATCAAAATTAGAAGGAATTTAATCGCACAGCCTAGAAAAAAAGTCAATGCATATAGTAAATCCATTTCTATCACATTTTATATTATGACAAGTTTTAAATGATTGTATTACCTAACAATACATGCTAATTAGACATTATTTATTCTTATTTTAGGGATATTATGACACCATGGATGCTGGTTACATGGATGAAGAAGGCTATTTGTATGTTATGTCTCGAGTTGATGATGTAATCAATATTGCAGGTCACAGGATTTCTGCAGGTGCCATTGAAGAGGTATGGATGAATATTGGTCTTCTATTCCAGGTATTATTTAGGAAGAGAGCTGAACAGAACTGCAAATATCAAGGCTGTCATTGCACCTGGCAAATTATCATACTCTTCATTTGAAGCAGACACTAGGTTACTCCAGTGTCTTTCACCTCACTCTTCGAGTCAATCTTGTTCTCCACACACCCCCATCCATGCTGGGGTGGTAGTGAGGAATTTTAAGCACTCACAACCATTTATTTTTTATGGCAGAGCCTATATACATTGGCTTCTTAATTCTTGCTACTGGATTGCCTCGAGTTTTTTAATTCTTTTCCTGCTTGATAAAACAGATTTGCATATAGACTTTAAATGGTGTGCAATTTAAACATTTTATTGTACTCTTTAAGTCCTGAGACTTTTCTGCCTATGTAAGTTAAAGTCTTAAGAAGAGTTTTTAAACCCTTTTATCTTTTTCTTTTTTCTTTTTTATTAATTAATTAATTAATTTTTAAATTTTTTATTAAGGTAATATTGATATACACTCTTATGAAGGTTTCACATGAAAAAACAATGTGGTTACTACATTTACCCGTATTATCAAGTCCCCACCCATACCCCAATGCAGTCACTGTCCTTCAGTGTAGTAAGATGCCACAGATTCACTGTTTGCCTTCTCTGTGCTACACTGTTTTCACAGTGACACCCCATACCATGTGTACTAAACATAATACCCCTCAATCCCCTTCTCCCTCCCTCCCCACCCACCCTCCCACACCCCACCCCTTTGGTAACCACTAGTTCCTTCTTGGAATCTGTGAGTCTGCTGCTATTTTGTTCCTCAGTTTTGCTTCGTTGTTATACTCCACAAACAAGGGAAATCATTTGGCACTTGTCTTTCTCTGCCAGGCTTATTTCACTGAAAATAATATCCTCCAGCTCCATCCATGTTGTTGTAAGTGGTAAGATTTGGTTCTTTCTTATGGCTGAATAGTATTCCATTGTGTATATGTACCACACCTTCTTTATCCATTCATCTACTAATGGACACTTAGGTTGCTTCCATATCTTGGCTATTGTAAAAAGTACTGCGATAAACATAGGGGTGCATATGTCTTTTGAATCTCAGAAGTTATATTCTTTGGGTAATTTCCAAGGAGTGGGATTCCCAGGTCAAGTGGTATTTCTATTTTTAGTTTTTTGAGGAACCTCCATATTGCTTTCCACAATGGTTGAACTAGCTTACATTCCCACCAGCGGTGTAGGAGGGTTCACCTTTCTCCACATCCTCGTCAGCATTTGTTTTCTTAGTCTTTTGGATACTGGCCATCTTACTGGTGTGAGGTGATATCTCATTGTGGTTTTAATTTGCATTTCCCTGACGATTAGTTATGTGGAGCATCTTTTCATGTGTCTGTTGGCCATCTGAATTTCTTCTTTGGAGAACTGTCCTTTCATATCCTCTGTCCATTTTTTAATCGGGTTATTTGTTTTTTGGGTGTTGAGGCATTAACTTCTTTATATATTTTGGATGTTAACCCCTTGTCAGATATGTTATTTACAAATATATTCTTCCATACTGTAGGATGCCTTTTTGTTCTGTTGATGGTGTCCTTTGCCGTACAGAAACTTTTTAGTTTGATGTAGTCCCATGAGTTCATTTTTGCTTTTGTTTCCCTTGCTCAAGGAGATGCGTTCAGGAAGAAGTTGCTCATGCTTACATTCAGGAGATTTTTGCCTATGTTGTCTTCTAAGAGTTTTATGGTTTCATGAAGTACATTCAGGTCTTGGATCCATTTCGAGTTTAGTTTTGTGCATGGGATTAAACAATAATCCAGTTTCATTCTCTTGCATGTAGCTGTCCAGTTTTGCCAACACCAGCTGTTGAAGAGGCTGTCATTTCCCCACTGTATGTCCATGGCTCCTTTATTAATTGACCACATATGGTTGAGTTTATATCTGGGCTCTCTAGTCTGTTCCATGGGTCTATGGGTCTGTTCTTGTGCCAGTACCAAATTGTCTTGAGAACTGTGGCCTTGTAGTAGAGCTTGAAGTTGGGGAGCAAAATTCCCCCTGCTTTATTCCTCCTTCTCAGGATTGTGTTGTCTATTCAGGGTCTTTTGTGGTTCCATATGAATTTCAGAATGATTTTCTCTAGTTTGTTGAAGAATGCTGTTGGTATTTTGATAGGAATTGCATTAAATCTGTAGATTGCTTTAGGCAGGATGGCCATTTTGACAATATTAATTCTTCCTATCCATGAGCATGGGATGTGTTTCCATTTATTGGTATCTTCTTTAATTTCTCTCATGAGTGTCTTGGAGTTTTCAGAGTATAGATCTTTCACTTCCTTGGTTAAATTTATTTCTAGGTATTTTATTCTTTTTGATGCAACTTTGAATGGAATTGTTTTCCTTATTTCTCTCTCTGCCAGGTCATGGTTAGTGTACAGGAATGCCACAGATTTCTGTGTATTAATTTTGTATCCCACATCTTTGCTGAATTCAGATATTAGATCTAGTAGTTTTGGAGTAGATTCTTTAGGGTTTTTTATGTACAATATCATGTCATCTGCAAACAGGGACAGTTTAACTTCTTCCTTGCCAATTTGGATGCCGTTTATTTCTTTCTGTTGTCTGATTGCCATGTCTAGGACCTCCAGTACTATGTTGAATAGAAGTGGGGAGAGTGGGCATCCTTGTCTTGTTCCTGATCTTAAGGGAAAAGCTTTCAGCTTCTCCCTGCTAAGTATGATGTTGGCTGTGGGTTTGTCATATATGGCCTTTATTATGTTGAGGTACTTGCCCTCTATACCCATTCTGTTGAGAGTTTTTATCATGAATGGATGTTGAATTTTGTCAAATGCTTTTTCAGCGTCTACAGAGATGATCATATGGTGTTTGTCCTTCTTTTTTGTTGATGCGGTGGCTGATGTTGATGGATTTTCGAATGTTGTACCTTCCTTGCACCCATGGAATAAATCCTACTTGATCATGATGGATGATCCTTTTGATGTATTTTTTAATTCAGTTTGCTAATATTTTGTTGAGTATTTTTGCACCTATGTTCATCAGGGATATTGTCTGTAATTTTCTTTTTTTTTTGTGGTGTCTTTGCCGGTTTGGTATTAGAGTGATGCTGGCCTCATAGAATGAATTTGGAAGTATTCCCTCTTCTTCTACTCTTTGGAAACTTTAAGGAGGATGGGTATTAGGTCTTCACTAAATGTTTGATAAAATTCGGTGGTGAAGCCATCTGGTTCCGGTGGTTTTGTTCTTAGGTAGGTTTTTCATTACCAGTTCAATTTCGTTGCTGGTAATTGGTCTATTCAGATTTTCTGTTTCTTACTGGGTCAGCCTTGGAAGGTTGTATTTTTCTAGAAAGTTATCCATTTCTTCTAGGTTATCCAGTTTGTTAGCATATAATTTTTCATAGTATTCTCTAATAATTCTTTGTATTTCTTTGGTGTCCATAGTGATTTTTCCTTTCTCATTTCTGATCCTGTTTATGTGAGTTGACTCTCCTTTTTTTGATAAGGCTGGCTAAGGGTTTATCTATTTTGTTTATTTCTCAAAGAACCAGCTCTTGCTTTTATTGTTTTATTCTTCTCGATTTTATTTATTTATGCTCTAATCTTTATTATGTCCCTCCTTCTACTGACTTTGGCTCTCATTTGTTCCTCTTTTTCTAGTTTCGTTAACTGTGAGTTTAGACTGCTCATATGGGACTGTTCTTCTTTCCTGAGGTAGGCCTGTATTGCAATATACTTCCCTCTTAGCACAGCCTTTGCTGCATCCCATAGATTTTGTGGTGTTGAATTACTGTTGTAATTTGTCTCCATATATTGCTTGATCTCTGTTTTTATTTGGTCATTGATCCATTGGTTATTTAAGAGCTTGTTGTGAAGCTCCCATGTGTTTGTGGGATTTTTCATTTTCTTTGCATAATTTATTTCTAGTTTTATACCTTTGTGGTCTGAGAAGCTGGCTGGTACAATTTCAATCTTTTTGAATTTACTGAGGCTGCTTTTGTGGCCTACTATATGATCTATTCTTGAAAATGTTCCATGTGCACTTGAGAAGAATGTGTATTCTGCTGCTTTTGGGTGTAGAGTTCTGTAGATGTCTGTTAGGTCCATCTTCTAATGTGTATTTCAGTGCCTCTGTCTCCTTACTTACTTTCTGTCTGGTTGATCTGTCCTTTGGAGTGAGTGGAGTGTTGAAGTCTCCTAGAATGAATGCATTGCATTCTATTTCCCCTTTTAATTTGTTAGTATTTGTTTCACATATGTACGTTCTCCTGTGTTTGGTGCATAGATATTTATAATGGTTATATCTTCCTGTTGGATTGACCCCTTTATCATTATGTAATGTCCTTCTTTCTCTCTTGTGACTTTCTTTGTTTTGAAGTCTATTTTATCTGATACAAGTACTGCAACTCCTTCTTTTTTCTCCCTATTAGTTGCATGAAATATCTTTTTCCATCCCTTCACTTTTAGTCTGTGTATGTCTTTGGGTTTAAAGTGAGTCTCTTGTAGGCAGCATTTAGTTGGGTCTTGTTTTTTTATCCATTCAGTGACTCTATGTCTTTTGATTGGTGCATTCAGACCATTTACATTTAGGGTGATTATCGATAAGTATGTACTTATTGCCATTGCAGGCTTTAGATTCATGCTTACCAAAGGCTCAAGGCTAACTTCCTTACTATCTTAGAGTCTAACTTAACTCACTTAATATGCTGTTGGAAATACAATCTAAAGATTCTCTTTTTTTTTTCTCCTCTTTTCTCTTCATCCTCCATTCTTTATATATTAGGTATCATATTCTGTACTCTGTCTATCCCTTGATTGACTTTGAGGATAGTTAATTTAATTTTGCTTTTGCTTAGTAATTAGCTGTTCTACTTTCTTTACTGTGGTTTTATTACCTCTGGTGACAGCTATTAAACCTTAGGAACACTTACATCTATAGCAGTCCCTCCAAAATACACTGTAGAGATGAAAACCTTTTTTCATTTTTCACACTTGCATAGAGTAAAATCCACTTTTCTACTGTACAATACTGAGTTTTTATACTTGCATAGATTCTTGTAATCATCAGCACAGACAGGAAACAGAAAAATGTGAACACTGCCAGAGAAATCCCTCATAACATCATCTTTGTATTCTGACCCTCTCCATCCATTACCCAGTGGTAACTACTGATTTTTCTCTCTTCCTATGTTTTTGCCTTCTTTAGAATGTCATATAAATGGTATGTTTTTACCTTCTCTAGAATGTCATATAAATGGGATAACACAGCATGTGTTCTTCTGAGACTGGGTTATTTCTCTTAAATATACTTTGAGATCCATCCATGTTTTTGTATATATCAATAATTTGTCCTTTAACATTGCTGCGTAGTATTCTATGGTGTGAATTACAAATCAGTTTCTGTATGCATGTACACGTTAAAGGATATTTGGATTATTTCCAGTTTGGTACTATTATAAATAGTAGTGAATTATATATTCAAGAACAGGTTTTTTTGCAAAAATTAGTTTTCATTTCTCTAGGATAAATACCTATAGTTGGTTTCCTGAGTTATATGGTGAGTGTATGGTGTGTATGGTGAGTGTATAGAGTGGCCATGCCATTTTATATTCCCACGAGAAGTGTTTGAGTTATCTATTTCTTCCCATTCTTCCGTTAAACCATTCTAATAGGCGTGTAATGGTATCTCATTGTGATTTAATATGCTTTTCTCTAATGACGAATTACACTGGGCATCTTTCATGTGTTTATTTGTCATCCATAGATCTTCTTTGGTAAAATATTGTTTAAAATTTGCCCTTATATTGGATTGTTTACTTATTGTTCAGTTTTGAGAGTTTTTTAGATATTCTGAATACAATTCCTTATTCTGATATATGATTTGCAAGTACTATCTTCCAGGTTGTGGCTAGCAGAAATCTTTTTCATATTGATGAAATCTAGTTTACAGTTTTTTTCTTTTACAGATCGTGATTTTGACATACCTAAGAACTCTTCCCTGACCCAAGGTCATAAATATTTTCTCCTTTGTTTTCACCTAAGAATTTTATTTATTTTTTTACATTTAGTTTATTGTTTTACAATTTATATCAGTTTCCATTTACATTTTGACTTTTTTTGTGTGTATTTTGTGTAAGTTGTAGGTTGAGGACTTTTTTTTTTAATATGGATGCCAATTGCTACAGCCAATATGTTGCAAAGTCTGCCCTCTCTCCATTGAATTGCCTTTGCACACTTGTGAGAAATTGGTTGGCAATATTTGAGTGGGTCTATTTCTAGAGTATCTCTTCTGTTTCAGTTATCTCTATGTTTATCTTATTACCAATACTATTCTGACTTAATACTATAGCTTAATAGAATGTCTTATGGTTAAATGCTCTGCACATTTGCATTTCATTTTCAAAATTGTTTTGGATATTGTAGTTCCTTAATTTTTCCATATATATTTTAGAATGAGCTTTACTAAATTTATGATAAATCCTTCATGGACTTTAATTGGGCTGTGTTAAATCTATAAATTCATTTGGGAAAAACTGGTAGCTGAACTATACTGAACTTTCAACCCATGAACTTTTTATATCTCTCCATTTATGTAAGTAATTTTGATATGTTTCATTGATGTTTTGTATTTTTTCATAAAAAGATTCTGAACATATTTTGTTAGGCTTATACCTAAGTATTTCATTTTTTTAGCTATTGTGAATAGATTTTTATAAAACATTAGTTTCCAAATTTTCCTTGCTAGTGGGTAGAAATACTATTGACTTTTTATGAACTGATGTTTTATGTGTGGATTCCTTGAAATTTCCTATGTAGTCAATCATGTCTTTCAATAGATACTTTTATTGCTTTTTTTCTAATATGAATGTCTTCTATTTCTTTTTCATACCTTCTTGAAGTGGCTAGAACTCCCAGTATGATATTGAATAAGAGTTTTTAGAGTAGACACCTTGTCTTGTTCCTGATCTTAGGGTAAAAGCATTCAGTATCTTACCATTAAGAATACTTTTACCTTGTAGGTGTTTCTGTAGATGTCCTTTATTAGATGAGGATGTTTCCTGCCAGTCCTAATTTTATGAGGTTTTTTTTTTTTAATTTGGAGTGAATGTTGAATTTTGTCAAATTTTTTTTGCTTCTATTGATATGGCCATGTGGCTTTTCTTTTAAATTGTTAATATGGTGAATTATGTTAATTAATTTTCATCTGTTCAGCCTTACATTGCTGGGATAAACCTCACTTGGTTACAATATATTATTGTTTTTACATATTGATTTTTTTTAAATCTATGGTGACTTTATTTGTTCTGAAGTTGGCTCTGTGTGATAGTGATATAGTCATTACATCTTTTTTGAAAGGTGTAAACCATTTATCTTTTTCTATCCTTTCATTTTTAATCTGTCTGGATAATTTTCTTCCTTGTGGATTTACAAATAGCCTGAAGTATGGTCTTGTTTTTATTTTTAGCCGTTCTGACCATCTCTGTTTTAAATGCTATTTTTAGACCATTTACATTTAAATTAAGTATTTATATATTTGTATTTATGCCTACCAGCTTATTATTAGTTTTCTTTATGCCTTTTTTCTTTTTCATTCCCTCCATATCTCCTTTTCTACCTTCTTTTAAGTCATTTAGTTCTTTTTTTTATTTTTGTAGCTTCTGTTTCTTTGCTGGGAACTTCTGTTTCCATTCATTCCAAGAGTGCTTACCCTTATTTCTTGAGCCATGGTCATTGTTAGGTTTTTAATACTTATCTTTGTTAATTTTACCCTGAATGTGTAAATGAGGTGTTCTGGGTCAAAAAAAGATTTCCTGATAATAAGCGTGTCATCACTCTCTTAACCCACGTCCTACCCCAGGAGCCTATTGGAAGTTTCCTACCTAAATAGCCAGGCATTGTGTAGATGAGAGACAAGGAAAATGAATTTTCCTCTGTTTATAAAGAGGAAGGAGAAAGTTATCTTCCACGCCACCTCAAAGGATCTCCTTGGAAACCTAACGGTCTAAATCCAAACTCCAGCTCTTTGCTATGAATCTCTCCAGGAGCCTGATAATCCTGTGTGTGTCTCAACTCTTAATAACCTAGAAACATCTCCAGGTTCTGAAGCTTCATCTTTTTTGACCTATTTAAGAAGGTAGTGAGCCAAGCTCCCTTGTACCTTGGGAGTTTAACCTAGGAATCTAGTCTAGGCTAGAATCATTTGGCCCTCCCAGGGAAATTAGCAAAGTTTTATTGTCTTGTCTGAGCAGAGCAATTAACTAGACAAATAGCTATAAATCAAGCTCTCATGGTATTTGAAGATTCTCAGAAGGCTCTTTTACAGGAGCACTGAGAAGTCCGAGAAAGTTTTATTCCTCCACAGTTAGAATTGCTGCATTAAAATCTCTGTCTGATAATTCTAATATTTGGGTCATTTTGGATTAGACATCTATTAATCGCCTTTTTTCCTAAGAGGTATTTGGATTTTCTTGATTCTCTTGACGTCCAGAAATTTTAGATTTTATCTTGTATATTTTGGATTTTACATTCTGAGATTCTGGATCCCGTTTACATCATCTGGATTGGTGTTCATGTAATTATTTATTTTAGCAGGAGGTCAACCAGTTAAGAGCAGGTTACGGGTCCTTATCCATGTGCATGGACTGTGCCATGTCTATTTAGCATTCAGAGCTCTCTGCAGAACTGCTCTGGTCCATCTCTCCCCCAGAGGCCAATGTGAAGCTCGAGGTAAAGTAACTTCAAAGTCTTCACTGTGCTGACACTGAACCTCCAGGCTCACTCAGGGAGGGTGGGAAGTCCCTGGGGCTCTATTCTCCAGGACCCACCGCCCTGGTATAGCAGAGAAGGGAAGGGAGAGAGCTCTGTCGCTAACATTCACTGCTGTAGGTATGGAGAGACAGCAAGGTCGCCACATCACTGTAAGGAAGAGGGGGGCACTGCTTCTTTGCTGGTGTTCATCTGGAGTGGAGAGAATAAAATCAAAATGATTCTGTTTCCCAGCCCCTCTGCTCCTTTTCCTGGACCTCTGGCTAAACACAGCAGGCATTTCTTGGAGTTTTTCCTGTCTGCACTCATTGGAAATTCCACATTTTGGGCTACCCTAGCATCCAGGCTTGAGTATAGGAGACCAAACAAACCATAATAAATAATAAAATCCAAAACCTCCAAACAAAGAAACCCAAACAGGGAGCTCACTGTCAAGTTCTCTCTCATGGTGACAGTTCTGACTACCTTCTGATGTATATTTTAGCTCAGAGTTTTTTACTGCCATTAGTGGAAGTGAAAGGCTTGAATGTGTTTATTCCATCTTTTCAAGGAACCAAATCCAGAATAGCTTTTAAATGGAGTGGGACAAACTACGGTTTAAATGGGAGGAAAAAAAAGTTTATAGTAATATGATTAATAATTCAGTGGGATCAGAATATGCAGAATCAAGTCTAGTTCCCCTTCCTGTTAGCTTTTTTCTTTCTTCTTTTCAACAGTCCATGTGATACTATTTGAGTAAAAGAAAAGAAATTTTTGTAATATTTTGGAACATGGAGCTTTTGTGTGCTGTTATAATATTATCTTGTTGTTGACCTCTTCTCAATGTTCTGATAGCTTGAAATTGAAATTTATGCTTCATGTATTCTGGGCATTGGCAGTAGGTGGTTCTGATTGCACGGACTTTCATTTCTTGCTTGTAGGAGATTACCTCCCATAGTCACCATGATTTCTGGAAGACTCTGCCAATCAGAATATGGAGGTTACTTATGCACAGATCTCATTATCAGTTAAAATTCTTATCTCCTTTACTTATGGAATGAAAAGAGAAGTATCAACCTATTTGAAAATATACTGTGCTTCATTTGATCCCACTGATATCCTTCCCACTGTATGTAACAGCCAGCGAGGCAGGCAAAATATAGACAGTTAAAATGGCAAACCAGAAAAAAACATGCCAGAATCAATGGCACCTAATGGAATTTTGTCCTGGTTCTTGGAATTCTTATAGCACATTAACTTCTCAGGCTTCATGCCTTTTTTTTTTTTATTAAGGTATTATTGATATACACTCTTTTGAAGGTTTCACATGAAAAAACAATGTGGTTACTACATTTACCCATATTATCAAGTCCCCACCCATACCCCAATGCAGTCACTGTCCATCAGTGTAGTAAGACGCCACAGATTCACTATTTGCCTTCTCTGTGCTACACTGTTTTCCCCGTGACCCCCCCACACCATGTGTACTAAACATAATACCCCTCAATCCCCTTCTCCCTCCCTCCTCACCCGCCCTCCCACCTCTCCCCTTTGGTAACCACTAGTTCCTCTTGGAGTCTCTGAGTCTGCTGCTATTTGTTCCTTCAATTTTGCTGTGTTGTTATACTCCACAAATGAGGGAAATCATTTGGCACTTGTCTTTCTCTGCCTGGCTTATTTCACTGAGCATAATATCCTCCAGCTCCATCCATGTTGTTGCAAATGATAGGATTTGTTTCTTTCTTATGGCTGAATAGTATTCCATTGTGTATATGTACAACATCTTCTGTATCCATTCATCTACTGATAGACATTTAGGTTCCTTCCATATCTTGGCTATTGTAAAAAATGCTGCAATAAACATAGGGGTGCATATGTCTTTTTGAATATGAGAAGTTGTATTCTTTGGATAAATTCCAAGGAGTGGGATTCCCAGGTCAAATGGCATTTCTATTTTTAGTTTTTTCAGGAACCTCCATATTACTTTCCACAATGGTTGCAGTAGCTTACATTCCCACCAGCTGTGTAGGAGGGTTCCCCTTTCTCCGCATCCTCGCCAGCACTTGCTGTTCTTAGTCTTTTCGATGCTGGTCATCCTTACTGGTGTGAGGTAATATCTCATTGTGGTTTAATTTGCATTTCCCTGATTAGTGATATGGAGCTTCTTTTCATGTGTCTGTTAGCCATCTGAATTTCTTATTTGGAGAATTGTCTCTTCATATCCTCTGCCCATTTTTTAATGAGGTTATTTGCTTTTTGGGTGTTGAGCTCTGTGAATATATTTTTTGGATGTTAACCCCTTGTCGGATATGTCATTTACAAATATATTCTCCCATACTGTAGGATGCCTTTTTGTTCTGTTGATGGTGTCCTTTGCCATACAGAAGCTTTTTAGTTTCATGTAGTCCCAGGTGTTCATTTTTGCTTTTGTTTCCCTTGCTCGAGGAGATGCATTCAGGAAGAAGTTGCTTATGCTTATAATCAGGAGATTTTTGCCTATGTTGTATTCTAAGTCTTTAATGGTTTCATGACTTACATTCAGGTCTTGGATCCATTTCGAGTTTACTTTTGTGTATGGGGTTAAACAATAATCCAGTTTCATTCTCTTGCATGTAGCTGTCCAGTTTTGCCAACACCAGTTGTTGAAGAGACTATCATTTCCCCATTGTATGTCCATGGCTCCTTTATTGTATATTAATTGACCATATATGGTTGGGTTTATATCAGGGCTCTCTATTCTGTTCCATTGGTCTATGGGTATGTTCTTGTGCCAGTACAAAATTGTCTTGATTATTGTAGCTTTGTAGTAGAGCTTGAAGTTGGGGAGCATAATTCCCCCAGGTTTATTCTTCCTTCTCAGGATTGCTTTGGCTATTTGGGGTCTTTTGTGGTTCCACATGAACCTTAGAATGGTTTGCTCTAGTTCATTGAAGAATGCTGTTGGTACTTTGTTAGAAATTGCATTAAATCTGTATATTGCTTAGGGAGGATGGCCATTTTGACAATATTAATTCTTCCTATCCATGAGCACAGGATGTGTTTCCATTTATTGGTATCTTCTTTAATTTCTGTCATGAGTGTCTTGTAGTTTTCAGAGTATAGGTCCTTCACTTCCTTGGTTAGGTTTATTCCTAGGTATTTTATTCTTTCTGATGCAATTGTGAATGGAATTTGTTTTCCTGATTTCTCTTTCTGCTAGTTCATTGTTAATGTATAGGAATGCCACAGATTGTCTCCATATTAATTTTGTATCCTGCAACTTTGCTGAATTCAGATATTAGATCTAGTCGTTTTGGAGTGGATTCTTTAGGGCTTTTTATGTACTGTATCATGTCATCTGCAGATAGTTTAACTTCTTCCTTACAAATATGGATGCCTTTTATT
The DNA here is from genome assembly GCA_029783875.1 of Phataginus tricuspis. NCBI lineage: Eukaryota > Metazoa > Chordata > Mammalia > Pholidota > Manidae > Phataginus > Phataginus tricuspis. The sequence goes on along the minus strand of JAQQAC010008719.1, from coordinate 10,908,578 downwards.
TCTTTGTGTTTTCTGATTTCCTTGGCTAGGACCTCCAGTACTGTGTTGAATAGAAGTGGGGAGAATGGGCATCCTTGTCTTGTTCCTGATCTTAAAGGAAAAGCTTTCAACTTCTCACTGTTAAGTATAATGTTGGCTGTGGGTTTCTCATACATGGCCTTTGTTATGTAGAGGTACTTGCCCTCTGTACCCATTTTGTGGTTTTTATCATGAATGGGTTTTGAATTTCAAATGTTTTTTCAGCACCTATGGAGATGATTATGTGCTTTCTGTCCTCTTTTTGTTGATGTGGTGGATGATGTTGATGGATTTTCGAATGTTGTACCATCCTTTAATCCCTGGAATAAATCCTACTTGATCATGATGGATGATTGTTTTGATGTATTTTTGAATTCGGTTTTCTAATATTTTGTTGAGTATTTTTGCATCTATGTTCATCAGGGATATTAGTCTGTAATTTTCTTTTTTTGTTGTGTCTTTGCCTGGTTTTGGTATTAGAGTGATGCTGGCCTCATAGAATGAGTTTGGAAATATTCCCTCTTCTACTCTTTGGGAAGCTTTAAAGAGGATAGGTATTAGGTCTTCACTAAATGTTTGATAAAATTCAGCAGTGAAGCCATCTGGTCCAGTGATTTTTTTCTTAGGTAGTTTTTTGATTACCAATTCAATTTCGTTGCTGTTAATTGGTCTATTCAGATTTTCTGTGTCTTACTGGGTCAGCCTTGGAAGGTTGTATTTTTCTAGAAAGCTGCCATTTCTTCTAGGTTATCCAGTTTGTTAGCATATAATTTTTCATAGTATTCCCTAATATTTCTTTGTATTTCTGTGGTGTCCGTAGTGATTTTTCCTTTCTTATTTCTGATTCTGTTTGCGTGTGTAGACTCTCTCTTTTTCTTGATGAGTCTGGCTAGGGGTTCATCTATTTTGTTTATTTTCTCGAAGATCTAGCTCCTGCTTTCATTGATTCTTTATATTGTTTTATTCTTCTCGATTTTATTTATTTATGCTCTAATCTTTATTATGTCCCTCCTTCTACTAACTTTGGGCCTGATTTGTTCCTCTTTTTCTAGTTTCGTTAACTGTGAGTTTAGACTGTACATATGGGATTGTTCTTTCCTGAGGTAGGGCTGGGTTGCAATATACTTTACTCTTAGCACAGCATTCGCTCCATCCCACAGATTTTGTGGTGTTGAATAATTGTTGTAATTTGTCTCCATATATTGTTTGATCTCTGTTTTTTATTTGGTCGTTGATCCATTGGTTATGTAGGAGCATGCTGTGAAGCATCCACGTGTTTGTGGGATTTTTCACATTTTTTGAATAATTTATTTCTAGTTTCATACCTTTGTGGTCTGAGAAACTGGTTGGTACAATTTCAATCTTTTTGTATTTACCGAGGCTTTATTTGTGGCCTAGGATATGATATAGTCTTGAAAATGTTCCATGTGCACTTGAGAAGAATGTGTATTCTGCTGCTTTTGGGTGTAGAGTTTTGTAGATGTCTGTTAGGTTCATCTGTTCTAATGTTTTGTTCAGTGCTTCTGTCTCCTACTTATTATCTGTCTGGTTGATCTGTCCTTTGGAAGTCTCTTAGAATGGCTGCATTGCATTCTATTTCTCCTTTTAATTCTGTTAGTATTTGTTTCACATATGTAGGTGGTCCTGTGTTGGGTGCATAGATATTTATAATGGTTATGTCTTCTTGTTGGATTGACCCCTTTATCATTATGTAATGTCCTTCTTTGTCTCTTATGACTTTCATTGTTTTGAAGTATATTTTGTCTGATACAAGTACTGCAACTCCTGCTTTTTTCTCCCTTTTTGTTGAATGAAATATCTTTTTGCATCCCTTTACTTTTAGTCTGTGTATGTCTTTGGGTTTAAAATGAGTCTCTTGCAGGCAGCATATAGATGGGTCTTGTTTTTTTATCCATTTAATGACTCCATGTCTTTTAATTGGTGCATTCAGACCATTTACATTTAGGGTGATTATCGATAGGTACGTACTTATTGCCATTGCAAGCTTTAGATTCATGGTTATCAAAGGTTCAAGGGTACCCGCCTTACTGTTTAAGAGTCTAACTTAACTCACTTAATGTGCTATTACAAACACAGTCTAAGAGTTCTATTTTTCTCCTCCTTTTTCTTCCTCCTCCATTATTTATATATTAGGTATCATATTTTGCACTCTTTGTCTATCCCTTGATTGACTTTGAGCATAGTTGATTTAATTTTGCAGTTGTTTAGTAATTAACTGTTCTACTTTCTTTACTGTGGTTTTATTACCTGTGGTGACAGCTGTTAAACCTTAGGAACACTTCCATCTATTGCAGTCCCTCCACAATACATTGTAGAGATGGTTTGTGGGAGGTAAATTCTCTCAGCTCTTGCTTATCTGGAAATTGTTTAATCCCTCCTTCAAATTTAAATGATAACCTTGTCAGATAAAGTATTCTTGGTTCAAGGCCCTTCTGCTTCATTGCATTAAATACATCATGCCACTCCCTTCTGGCCTGTAAGGTTTCTGCTGAGAAGTCTGATGATAGCCTGATGGGCTTTCCTTTGTATGTGATCTTATTTCTCTCTCTGGCTGCTTTTAATAGTCTGTCCTTATCCTTGATCTTTGCCATTTTAATTACTATATCTCTTGGTGTTGTCTTCCTTGGGTCCGTTGTATTGAGAGATCTGTGCACCTCCATGGTCTGAGAGACTATCTCCTCCTCCATGTTGGGGAATTTTTCAGCAATTACCTCCTCAAAGACACTTTCTATCCCTTTTTCTATCTCTTCTTCTTCTGGTACCCCTATAATGTGAATATTGTTCTGTTTGTATTGGTCACACAGTTCTCTCAATATTCTTTCATTCTTAGAGAACCTGTTTCTCTCTGTGCCTCAGCTTCTTTGTATTCCTCTTCTCTAGTTTCAATTTCATTTATCTTCTCCTCCACCATACCTAATCTGCTCTTAAAACTTTCCATTGTGTTTTATTTCTGGTACTGTGTTCTGTAATGATTGTATCTCTGACCAGAATTCCTCCCTGAGTTCTTGAGCATTTTTCTGTACCTCCATGAGCATGTTAATGATTTTTATTTTGAAATCCCTTTCAGGCAGATTCATGAGTTCAATTTCATTTGAATCTCTCTCAGGGGTTGTATTCATGTTCATAATTTTACTTTGAACCAGGTTCCTTTGGCATTTCGTATTTGTATGTGGCGCCCTCTAGTGCCCAGAATCTCTACTCTCTGGAGCTGCTCAGCCCCTGAAGCAGTGTTAGAGGTGGTAGGGGAGTGGTATTGGTGCCTGGCGGAAGGAAAGAGCTGTTCCCGCTGCTATGCCTGTCTCCACTGCCAGAACCAGTGGGCCGAGCACACAGGTATAAGACTCTATGCTTTGCGTTTGTAGTTGCTGTAGACAGGGCTTCCCTCTGGCTCACCTAATGCCAGGGTATGGTTTGCCATTTGCAAGCCAGGTGGGGCTGGCTGGGAGAAAGGCACAGTAGGTTGCTTATTATGAGGGCGTCCTTGGAGCTGTGTCGTCAGCCAAGGTGCTGAAGCTCCTAAAGATCGTGAAAGTTCCCAACCTGCTGGGCAGAGTCACCAGGACAATTTTGTCTCCCTGTCCTTTCTCCTAAGCAATAAGCTCTGTGCAATCCTTGCCCCTTTAGCAGCCCTCTTGCTGTTAGGAAGTCTCTCAGACTGCCGGCCTTTCTTTTGTTCCAGAGCAGCCGGATATGGATCTCTAGTTTTCACAAGCAGCTGGTATCTCAATCTCTCCAGGTATTCTTCCTGTCTTAGCTTTCCAACCCCCTAATCACGTTAGTACCATGAAAACACCATGAAATGTAGGTTTGTGCTCCCATATCAGATCTCCAGAGTTAGGTATTCAGCAGTCCCAGGCCTCTACTCCTTTCCTGCTCTGTTTCTCTTCCTCCACCCAGAGAACTGGGGTGGGGGAAGGACTTGGGTCCTGCCAGGCCACTGCTTTGGTATGTTAAACTGTTCTGTGAGATTTGTTCTTTTCTTCAGGTGTATGCAGTTTGGCGCAGTCATCTTTCCTGTTACTCTTTCAGGATTAGTTCTATTAGTTATATTTTCGTATTATTTGCAGTTTTAGGAGGAAGCCTCTGTCTCACTTCTTACTCCATCTTTAATCCTTTTCCCTTCATGCCTTTTTGAAGTGAATGTCACCCTTTATATGAATTAAATGATTACCTCTTTATTGTATATTTATTTCTAATAAGGAAATTAATATTCTTATTCCCAGAAAGGTTGTCTTCTCTATATTGGAATCTATTCAAAAGTTGTGATCCAATATTCTTCACTGACTTTTTCCCAGTTCCTAGAAAAATTGCTTAACAAATTGATAATTAATGTGGATGTAGATATTTATACTGATAACTGAACCAGCTTTTATTAAAGGGCAGAAACCTTTCTTCATTTTTTAGTGCTTTACAGGAATCTCAAAAGTAAATATTGGATTCCCTTTTGACTTTTTGAAATAGGATATGAGGGTCTTAATCCATTGGAATTTGCATATGTAGAAATTAAAAACAGACTGAATAACATATTTACATATAGTGAAAGTATCCATGCCTTTCCAGTTTCTCAGAGTAAAAACTGACAAAAGATACACCAAGTATTGTATTAAGGTTACTACATCAAAAACATTTCAGCGTACTCTGTATTCCTTTCTGTTCTTGTCACAAGAAAAGAAAATCTTAGAGCAGCTTTTATAAATTTAAGAGGACATTATCCTTGCAGATCCCAACACCTTCTGTAACTATTAAGCAATAATTATACCTATTTGAACAGCTGATTAATCTCTGAAAGCCTAGCGTCTAGCTGGGCACTTGGGTACTTTGGTGGAAGTTCAAGATCTTCTTCAGAAAACTGAGTCTGAAATCTGCTAGTTCAGATCTTGTAAGCCAACATTACTGGGAGCCAATGTGGTCCTTCTTATTCTGTTCCCTTTCGCTATTGTGAGCAGGGCTTTTCATGCAAAGAACTCCCCTGGAACAAATTGTACTCTCTGACTTTATTCTTTAACTTGCAGCTTAAGTTTCGGTTTGTTGAACCATCTTACTAGTATTCTTGGAAACTTGAAAATCTGGTGTTAAATATTGTACTTAAAGCCCAGGGCCATGTTCACGTGTAGTTCCCCCTTTTGAAGGTTGTTCTGACCAAAGAGTCATGGTTTGTTTTCCAAGTTAGCTGTTTTGTTTGGTATTTTAGGAATGATTTCTTCAAGAATGAATGTATTTTCATAAAGTGCATATTCAACAAATATGCCATGCAATTTCACTTCTAACCAGCATAAAATGACTACTGGATTGTAAAATTGCTGAATATTTTCCTGAGCACTGGCTGAGTATTGATGAAGATACAGAATCTCAGTTTCCTCGATGACTCCAACGTCAGAGGAAATGAAAAAGCATTCCTCTTCCTGCCGCAGAGACAGCCTCTCACTAAGGATGTATCCTTGTATTTCATGAGGGTGCTTGATTTAAACTAATTTTTCAAAAATTAAAACACATACTGAAAAATCTGTATAATTTAGCCCAGTAAAACCATGAAACCTTTCAAATCCACTAAAATTTTCACAAAAACAGAAGGACCCTAGAAACAATGATTGATACCCATTTACCAGGCCTATTACCATACTTATTTATTCACTTTTGGTGAGACAAATACCATTTTTTAAATTTTAAATATCATTTATATACAATCTTGGTTTCAAAGACACAACTGAGTGGTTCAACAGATACCCATATTATTAAATCCTCACCTCCACTAGTGCAGTTACCACCTGTTAACATAGAAAGATGTTACAGAACCATTGGCTATGTTTTCCATGTACTACCATCCCTGTAAACTTATAGTATGACAGGATTTTTATGGTCTTTTAGCCCTCTCACCCTCCCCACCACCTATTCCAACTCCTCCCACATGGTAAGCACCAGTAACTTTGCAATGTCTGTGAGTCTACTACTCTTTTGTTCATTTTGTTGTGTTTTTATATTCCACAAATAACTGAAATCATATGGTAGTTGTCTTTCTCCACCTGGCATATGTCACTGAGCATAATACCCTGTAGGTCCCTCCATGTTGTTGCAAACAGGAGGATTTCTTTTTTTATGGCTGGATAATATTCCACCTCTTTTTTATCCTTTCATCTATTCATGGGCACTTAGATTACTTCCATAATTTGGTTATAGTAAATAAAGCAATGATAAACATAGGAGTCCATATGTCTTTTTGAATCAGGGACTTTGTTTTCTTTGGGTAAATTCCTAGAGGTGGAATTACTGGGTCATATGGTATTTCTGCTTTTAGTTTTTCGGGAACCTTCATACTGTTTTCCACAGTGGTGGCACTAATTAACAACAGTGTAGGAGTTTTCCCTTTTCTCCACATCCTTGCCAACAGTTATTATTCCTTGACTTTTGGATAGTGGCCATTCTAACTGGTGTGAGGTGATATCTCATTGTGGTTTTGACTCGCATTTCTGAGATGATTAGCAATGTGGAGCATCTTTTCATGTGCCTGTTTTTTCTTTTGGAGAAATGTCTGTTCAAGTCCTCTACCCATTTTTTAATCAGGTTATTTATTTTTCTGGTGTTGAGGCATGTGAGTTCTTTATATCTTTCGGATGTTAACCCTTCATCAGATGAATCGTTTGTAAACATATTTTCCCATAGTGTAGGTTGCCTTTTTGAGAAGAAAAAGGTGGTGTCCTTTGCTGTACAGAAGCTTTTTAGTTTCAGGTAGTCCAACTTTTTCCCTTGCTTAAGGAGATATGTTCAGTAAAAACATGGACACACACTCATACTTATGTTCAAGAGATTGTTGCCTATGTTTTCTTCTGATAGATTTGTAATTTCATGTCTTACATTCAGGTCTTTAACCCATTTCAAGTTTACCTTTGTGTATGGGGTTAGATACACAAAGTAATCCAGTTTCATTCTCTTGCATGTAGCTGTCCAATTTTCCCAACGCCACTTTTTGAAAAGACTGTCTTTTCCCCATTGTATATTCACTCCGTTATCATATAGTAATTGACTATATATGTGTGGATTTATATCTGGGCTGTCTGTTATGTTCCATTGATCTATAGATCTGTTCTTGTGCTGGTACCGTACTATACTGATTACTGTACCTTTGTAATATAGCTTGAAGTCAGGGGGAACAGTACTCCCAGCTTTGTTCTCCTTTCTCAGGAATGCTTTGGCTATTCAGGGTCTTTTGTGGTTCCATATGATTTTTAGGATTATTTGCTCTAGTTCATTGAAAAATGCTGTCAGTATTTTTATAGGGATTACATTGAGTCTGTAAATTGCTTTGGGTAGGATGGCCATTTTTACTACATTAATTCTTCTTATCCATGAGCATGGGATGTATTTCCATTTATTTGGGTCTTCTTTAATTACTCTCATGGGTGTCTTGTAGTTTTCAGAGTACAGGTCTTTCATCTCCTTGGTTAGGTTTACTGCTAGGTATTTTTTTCTCTTTGATGGAGTTGTAAAAGGAGTTGTTTTCCTGATTTCTCTTTCTCCTAGTTTGTTGTTAGTATGTAGGAATACAACAGATTTCTATGTATTAATTTTGTATCCTGCAACTCTGCTGAATCTAGTTATTAGTTCTAATATGTTTTTGATGGGGTCTTTAGGGTTTTCTGTATATTATATCATGTCATTTGAAAATAGTGACAGTTTAACTTCTTTACTAATTTAGATGTCTTTTACCTCTTTATATTGTCTGATTGCCAGGTCTAGGAACTCCAATACTATGTTGCATAAAAGTGGTGAGAGTGGACATCCATGTCTTGTTCCTGATCTTAGAGGAAAAGCTTTTAGCATTTCGCCATTAAGTATGATATTAGCTGTGGGTTTGTCATGTATGACCTTTATTATGTTGAGGTACATACCCTCTAAACCCACTTTGTTGACAGTTTTTATCATGAATGGATGTTGAATATTGTCAAATGTTTTTTCAGCATAAATTGAGATGATCATATGGGTTTTATCCTTCTTTATGTTAATGTAGTGTACGGCATTGATTGATTTACAAATATTGTACCATCATTGCATCCTGGAATAAATGACACTTGTTCATGATGGATGATCCTTTTGATGAATTTTTTAGTTCAGTTTGGTAATATTTTGTTGAGGATTTTTGCATTTATTTTCATCAGAGATATTGGTCTGAAATTTTCCTTTTTTGTATTGTCTTTGTCTGGTTTTGATATTGAGTGATACTGGCCTCATAGAATTAGTTTGGAAGTATTCTCTTCTCTACTTTTTAGAATACTTTAAGGAGGATAGGTGTTAGCTCTTTAAATTTTGGTAGGATTCATCTGTGAAGCCATCTGGTTATGGACTTGTGTTTGTTGGGAGTTTTTTGATTACCGATTCAAATTGTTATTGGTAATTAGTGTTTAGATTTTCTGTTTCTTCCTGGGTCAATCTTAGAAGGTTGTACTTTTCTAGGAATTTGTCAATTTCTGCTAGGTGTTCCAATTTATTTTCAGAGAATTCTCTAATAATTTTTGTATTTCTGTGTTATGGGTTTTGACTATTCTGTTTTTGTTACTGGTTTTGTTTATTTCTATTCTCTCTCTTTTTTAATGATAAATCTGGCTCAGGGTTTTTCTATTTTGTTTATCTTCTCAAAGAACCAGCTCTTGGGTTTCTTTATTTTTTCTATTGTTATATTCTTCTCTATTTTACTTATTTCTGCTCTGATCTTTATTATGTCCCTCCTTCTACTAACTTTATGTTTCATTTATTCTTTTTTATCTAGTTTCTTTATTGTGGGTTTAGACTGTTTATTTGGGATTGTTCTTGTTTTTTGAGGTAAGCCTATGTTTCTATATACTTCCCTCTTACAACCACTTTTACAGCTTTCCACAAATTTTGGACTGTTGCATTTTTGTTTTCATCTGTCTCCATGTATTGCTTGATCTCTGTTTTGATTTGTTCATTGATCCATTGATTATTTAGAATAATTCTGTTTAGCCTCTGTGTGTTTACAGGCTTTTTAATTTTCTTTGTATAATTTATTTCTAGTTTCATACCATTGTGGTCTGAGAAGTTGTTTGATACAATTTCAATCTATTTTAATTTATTGAGGCTCTTTTTGTGGCCTAGTATGTGACCTATTCTGGAGGACATAACATGTACACTTTAGAGAAATGTGTATCCTGCTGCTTTTGAGAGGAGTGTTCTGTAGATATCTGTTAAGTCCATCTGATCTAATGTGTTGTTCAGGTCCTCTGTTTCCTTATTTTTTTTCTGTCTGGTTGGCCTATTGATGTAAGTGGTGTGTTAAAATCTCCTAAAGTGAATGAGTTGCGTTCTATTGTCCCCTTTAATTCTGTTAGTATTTTTTGTTTTTTACATATTTATGTGTTCCTATATTGGGTGTATATATATTTGTAATGGCTATATCCTCCTGTTGGACTGGCCCCTTTATCAATATGTAATGTCCTTCTTTGTCTTGTACTTTCCTTGTTTTGAAATCTATTTTGTCTGATGGAAGTACAGCTACTCTTGCTTTTTCTCCCTATTATTTTATGAGATATCTTCTTCCAGCCCTTCACTTTTGGTGTGTGTATGTCTTTGGACATGAAATGAGTCTCCTGTTGGCAGCATATAGATGGGCCTTGTTTTTTTATCCATTCGACCACTCTCTGTCTTTTGGTTGGTACATTTAGTCCATTTACATTTAAGGTAATTTTTGATGGGTAAGTATTGCCATTTATTAATTGTTTTCTGGTTGTTTTTGTAATTCCTCTCTGGTCCTTTCTTCCTCTCTTATACTATTCTCTTATTATTTGATGGTTTTCTTTAGTTTTGTGATTGGATTTCTCTCTTTTAATTTTGTATGCAATTTTATAGGCTTTAGGTTTGTGGTTACCATAAAGTTCATGGACAGCTTCCTGACTATGTAACAGTCTATCTTCATAACTATATTTTAAATTGATGATTGCTTTAATTTCAACACAATCTTAAAGTAGTTCTTTTTTTATTCTTCTTCCTCCTCCATACTTTATGTATTTCATGTCAGAATCTATATTTTTTTATGTATCCTTGACTGATTTTTGTGTATATTTAGTTGGCTTACAACTTTTGTTTTAATTTCACACCAGTTTGGCAAGTAACTGGTCTACTACCTTTACTGTGGGTTTATTTTCACACCTGAAAGCTATTTAGGCTTAAGAATATTTCCATTTACAAAAGTCCCTTTAACATATTCTGTAGTGGCAGTTTAGTGATTACAAATTCCTTCTGCCTTCCTTTATCTGGGAAATATTTAATCTCTCCTTCAAATTTGAATTTTAATCTTATTAGGTAGAGGATTCAGGGTTGAAGGTCCTTCTATTTCAATACATTAAATATTTCATGCCACTCCTTTCGGGCCTGTAAAGCTTCTGCTGAGAATTCTGCTGATAGCCTGAAGGGTTTCCCTTATCAATAGCCTTTTTTTCTCTCTCTGGATGCTTTCAATATTCTCTCCCTATCCTCAACATTTTTCATTTTAATTTTCTATGTCTTGGTGTTGTCTTTCTGGGGTTCTTTTTGTTTGGGGCTCTCTGCACTTCCATGACCTCAGTGTCTATTTCCTTCCCCAGACTGTGGAAGTTTTCAACAATTATTTCCTCAAAGAGACTTTCTCTCCCTTTATCTCTCTCTTCTCCTTCTGAGCTCCCTATTATGTGAATATTGTTTCATTTGGAGTTGTCATACAGCTGTTCAGCATTCTTTCATTCCTACAGGTTCTTTTTTCTCTCTAATCCTCAACTTCATTGTGTTCCTGTTCTCTAATTTCCATGCCGCAATTTCAACTTGCAACAATCTGTTCATTCCCTCCATTGTATGTTTCATGTCAGTTACTTTATTATTCAGCTTTCAGTGGCTCTTTTTCAGCTCTTCTGTCTCTTTGTTGAAGTCCTCCCTGAGATCATCAATACTTTTCTGCAGATCAGTGATCATATTTATGACTTTGAAATCTTTATCAAGAAGATTGGTGATCTCCATTTCATTTGGCCCTCTTTCTTATCATGTAGTTTTGTTTGGAACATATTCCTCTGCTTCCTCATCGGGGTTTCTGTGTTTCTTCCTTTGCATTAGATGGATATGCTGTGCTTTATGATCTAGAGAATAATGGTTTTATGAAGAAGACATCCTGTGGTGCCCAGAAGCTTGGGACTGTTTACTCTCCTTTGTGGTAGAGCCCCAGTTGCTGTTGGTGGGCTATGGGCAGGGCTGCCTTTCTGTCTGTCTGCCAGCAGTAGTCTGTCTCAGTCAACAGCAGTTGGCAGCTTGTCTTAGCCTGCCCTTTGTGAGCGGAGCAGTCGTGCTTCTGTTGGGATCATAGTGGGTGCAGCTGATCCCGTCACTGCAGCAGCGGTAGGTTTTCTGGGCTAATGCAGTGAGTGGAGCAGTCTTGGGCTCTGGGCAGTCACCTGGCAAGGAGTTGCACAGTAGTGTGATGGCAGAGGGGCATGTGGCACAGAGGTGGGCAAGAAGTGCTTGGAGCTGGCTTCTGCAGGCATCACCTTAGTTGGGCTGAGACTTTCCTGAGAAAGCTAGGAAAGACTCTGTCTACCAGGCAGCAAAGTCTGACACTGCTGGGCGAAAAAGACAGGTGCACAGGAAAGTGCCTCAGGGCTTGAGCCGCCAGCATGGAATGTTTGAGGCTCCCAAAGGTACCTGACCTGTTGGGCTGGAGGAGGCCGGGGAAGTGTTATCCCCCTGCCCTTTCCCCTGCAGAGAGCACTCTGACACCTCTCTGGCACCTCTCCTACTGCTGGCAAGTCTTTCAAACTGCCACCACATTTTTTTGGGTCTCAGCGTACTGATGGAGCATGCCTGTTATCCATACGTGGATGCTGTCTCAGCCTCCCAGAATGCTTCAACTGTCCCTGGTGTTCAGTCCCTCTAATCACCAGAACTCAGTGTGTTGTGCTCGTGTTCCCAGAGCAGATCTCCAGGGCTACGTGTTCAGAGTCTGACTGTCTCTGCCTTCCCCAATCCATTCCTCCTGCCTGTGGGCTATGAGGGGGTGGGATTGGCTACCACTTGACCGTGGTTCTACCACTTTACCCTTCTCCGTGTGGTCTTCTCTCCTTCCCCAGGGGTGGATGGGCTGTTCTGCAGTCTTCAGGTTGTTTTCAGGCTTACTTGTATTTGCTGTAGTCGCTTCCGTGGTGTGTGTGGGAGAGGTTTTGGCCTTGCATTCCTACTCTGCCATCTTTTTTCCCTCAAGTTAGGACAGTTACCTTTTTAAGTTCTATCATTTTTTTTTTTTGTACTTAAATATTTGTTAACCCCAGCCACTTTATGGATTTTGTATGGAGGGAATATAGAAATGTGGCTTTTAATTTTTTTCCCCCTATAGGACATTTGTTTGGCTTCTATCCCTTCAATGATTTAAAACATACTGCGATATTTTCCTTTTTAATGATTTGGTTGTTGGAATAATTATCTGCAGATATTATTTGTTGGGCCAACATAGAAAGCTGCTTCTCTTCCTTTATGTCATCTTTTTAATACTGATAGATTAATAAAGTATTTTATACACTATAATAATGACCTTCATTTAAAGATGACACAGAATTCTGGAAAATGATTATGCTTCTTATAGATTTTTAAGAATTTATCCACAGCAAAAATGGGAACCTTTGCTCACATTGGGAATTGTGTAATGTATTTCTTCTGATTTTAAGATATTCCTTGCCCTTATAGAAAACCAGTCTATGTTTTCCTATCCATTCTAAAAACAGTAAGACTGAGAATGGAAACATGATGAACTTAAACTAATAAGATGAAAGAATGGCAAGCTAGAAGTTTGATATTTAATTTAGTTGAAATTATAGTCATATTGGTTGGGTTACGGTGAACACTAAAATAAATATTTTTTTGATGATTAAAACTCCGGTTAGCCAGGTAGAAGTGTTTTTCTCTACTCATTAAGGGAATACTAAATTGGAATTGTGGGATTAGACCTACCAAGTCTATATCCTACCTGCTATAGACAAAGTATTCCCTTCCATGGACTGGTGACTATTGTAACTATCAAAACAAATCTCTGGCTATAAAATTTGTTTCTATGCTCAGCATTTTGGGGTTCTTTAAGGCTTCCACTCTTTTACTCTTTCCTTCCTTCCTTCTCACTACTTCCTCCTGAATCACCTTATCCACGTCCATAGCTTTCATTACCATACATTAAAGACATTTGAAAGCACAGGTTAAGACTATCCTCAGACCTGACTGCATTTGGGTGCCTCAGAGCTGCATCAGTGGAGCATCTCCAAGACTTATGTGTTCTCTTGCCTCCCATGAGCCCTCATAACCTTTTCTGGCTTAGAAAATGGTGCCACCAACCAACCAGCTGCTCCAGCCAAAACCCACAGAAGCCCCCTTAGCTCCTCTGCCTCCTCTACCGAAACTCTAGAATCCTCATACCCACGAACGTATCCTTGGTCCGCTCTAGTGGCCTCTCAGGTGGTTTCCCTGAACAAATTGTGATGTTCACCCTCAACAACCCTCTATTTATTCTCCACGGTGAAACCTTTTTGAAGTTTTTTTTTTTTCAAAACCCACTCTGAAATGAAAGAAGCCAACATGAAAGGCACAGACTGTATGAGTCCAACCATATGACATTCTAGAAAAGGACTTGAAGACTGCAAGGCAACAAACAATGTTTCCAAGGGTGAGTGGAAAGTAAGGGATGAACAGGCAGAGCATGAGATTTTTAGGGCAGTGAAACCATTTTGTGAAATACTATGATGGTGGACACCTGTGACAAAACCCATTGACTGTACCAAGAGTGAACCTTGGCGTGGAGCTATGGACCAGGGTGAAAATGGTGTGTCAGTGCTGGTTCACAAGTGTAACAGACGTAAGCATTCTGGTGAGGGATTTTGATAGTGGGGGAAGCTGTGCATATATGGTGGCAGGAGGCATAAGACGACTCCCTCTATATTTCACTCAATTTTGCTGTGAATATAAAGTGTACTTAAAAAGTTCACAGATCTTGAAGACGACGGAAGCTGTGAAGCTAGCTTCAGCTTCATGCCCCTCACTGATTCACCATGGGGGAGAATTCAGAAAACTGTAAGTTTCCAGAGGAAATGTTCAATGGTTTGAAAGTCACAGATCCCAAGGAGGCAGAATGTGCCAGCCCTCCGGTTTCTAATCCCAGAGATCAACAGTCCCAGAACAAATTGCTCAAGGATGTTGGGGCCCATCCCCAGGAGGACCAGGGAAAAGAGGAGTGCTCTCATGACCACAGTGCCTCATCTGAGGGGGGGCCAGGAGTGGACAAGGTTGAGAACAAACCTGGTGGGGATGTGAATGCCTCTGAACTAGATGAAGAGGTATCTAATAGAACTGGGAAAAAACATGCCTGCTGAAGAGAAACAGAAAAGAAGAGAATAAAGCACTAGACTAAAGGAGGGAAACGTGCAGTTTAAGAAAGGAGATTATGTACAAGCTGAAAGTTCTCATAGTCAAGCCCTTCAGATGTGCCCATCCTGCTTCCAGAAAGAAAGGTCTATTCTGTTTTCAAACAGAGCTGCTGCAAGGATGAAACAGGACAAGAAAGAGATGGCCTTCAATGACTGCAGCAAAGCAAAATTCATTTAAACCCCAGCTATATCAGGACAATATTGAGGAGAGCAGAGTTGTACGGGAAAACTGACAAGCTAGATGGAGCCCTAGAAGACAGTAAATCCGTATTAGAAAAAGATCCATCAGTATATCAAGAGAAGCTTGTGTGAGATTACCTAAGCAAATTGAAGAGCATAACGCAAGGCTGAAGGAAGAGATGTTAGGTAAGCTAAAAGATCTTGGGAACTTGGTTCTCGACCTTTTGGACTCCCCACGGAAAATTTCCAGATCAAACAGGATTCCTCTACTGGCTCCTATTCGATCGATCGATTTTGTTCAAAATCCAAATAGTAACAGATAACAAAGATAATGAGAGGTTTTAAAGCTGGCTTGGAAATTTAAAGCTGGCTTGTGTGCTGCTACTGTTAGCAGGGGGAAAGGCCATGCCAGTGTTTAACTGATAAAAGCATCTTATCTCAGACAGGCTATCCAATCGAGCCCTGTGCATATCTCCCTCTTGTTTTATGAGCAGAGTGAAACACTTCCTGATAAAATAAGCCTAATTTGAGTTCCACTTTAAGGTGCTTCTGTAGAGCTGTTGCCCTGGGTCTGGCTGTCCTTGGTTTCATCCAAGAGGAAGCCTGTGCCCGGGCTGGCCTCCCTGAGCTACACAAACACGCAAGCCCAGCCAGAGGCTCTCCTGGACTGAGCAAACCTGCCGGTTGGACGCTACCCAGGCCTGACTGGCAGGCTTCCTGCCTGCTGTGCCCCCTCCCTGATCACGCACATGGCCCTGGCTGCCATGTGTGGGCTCCAGTGTCTCCTGACTTCCTCTGTGGTAATAAACGCTTTCTGTGACAAAAAAAAAAAAAAAAAAAGTTCACAGAGCTTGAGTCTCTTCCTCAATTCCTGAAGGTGCATTACTGCCTTTCTAATGCTGCTAAAATAAGCTGGAAGTCCTTAGCTCATTCTCTCTCTACGTCTGCAGCTCCATTTCCTCTTGCACCTTTCTCTTGCCCTTCGCTTTCCAGACTGGTCTCTTGCAGGTTTGAAGGGTACACGTGCCAGCCGTCCACAGGGCTCTTCCCACCCCCACCCACCTAATCAGTGTCTACTCATCCTTTAGACTTGGGCTCATTGTCATTTTTTAAGGAAAGCCTTCTCTGAGACCTATATCCTTCTGCTTTTGCTGTGTCTTTCGTATAAAAACCTGAATTATCTCCCCAGACCCCTTACCACTTTTATACCTAGTCAATGAAATATTCATGATTATTTATTAAGACCACTCTCCTCGACTAGACCGTGAGCACCGTGAGATAGTACTCAGTCTTTTTTTTTGCTCAGCATTGAGCAAAACTAGTGCTGTGATCGGACCATAGCTGGATTTAATAAGTATTTGCCGAGTGAATGAAGACTGAGAAGTGCTAAAGGAGTGGCTGGCGTGTTGCTCAGTTTTTCCTTAGCCATTAGGGATTTGCACTCACTGAAATATATACTGCTCTCTCAGGAAAGGACTTTATGAACATTCATCTTTGAAAGTCCCATCAGAGCAGAAATGTTTCTTTTTAACCTTGAGCTTCTATAGTTCACTGGTTACTCTGTGAATTCTTGTGATTCCAGATAGAAAACTTCTGAGTTCTTCTTGGCATTTAGAGCTTAGGGTGAGCAAAATGAAAATGGCTTCTCCAAGGGGGGATGGGTGGCCACTCAAGAAAAGAAATGCCCTGTTCATTGTTCAGTAACAGATGCGGAAATAAAGTCACTGTTTAGTCCTGGGACTGCCTTGGACTCCTCTGGAAGGTGTGCTTATGGTACCAGCACTAAAGCCAAGTCACCATGACACTTAAGAGCAGGCAGTTAGTAAGACAAGAGCAGCAGAAAGGAAGGGCGAGGTGGAAGCTGGGAACCTTTCTAGGTGAGTTTACACCCACTCTTTGACTAAAACAGGGAGTAAGACAGATCCTGGAGTTCCCCCCCACTAATGCCCACACATAGGACACTGAGGCATGTCTGGGAACAGCCTTGGCCGAGTCACATGATCATTAGATGCCTCCTCCCCTGCCCCGGGTTTTTCTGTGTGCACTGTGGACAAGGGCATGCTCAGACCTAGAGCAGTTACAGGGTCTGAACCTATCAGTTAGCCCCGCCTTAACCCACCCCTCACACTTTCTATAAAACCGGCAAGTATTCAGATAAACAGAGCTGGTCCTGAACCTCTCAGGCCACTGCTCTCTCTTCCAGAGGGTACTTTCTCCATGCCCAATAAAACTGTCTGCCAGCCGTCTCATCTTGCTTCCTAGTCCTTGTCCGTGTGCCCCAGAGGAAGGGGGAGAGAGCCCCTTCTGGAAACACCACCCTCTGTTGCAATTTGTGCACATGTGGTATCCATTGACTTCATTAGTAAAATATGGAGATGAAGAAACAGTTACCTTACTTTCAAGGTAGGATATGCGATTTGTCTTAATTACGTTGACCTTTAGGGAGTGACTACCGCGGGGATCCTAACCATTCACTGCAGTTGCCATGATGTGAATTAGGAGTATTTTTCATGCAGGCAGCTATGGGTTTTTGAGTTGTCTGATGTGTACTTTTTTTCTCAGTTTAAATGGTATATATATATAAACACACACACACATGTCTGTGTGGGTGTGCATTCTAAGTGAGCGCTTTTCCTTCCCGCAGTCGGTCCTTTCCCACGGCGCCGTGGCCGACTGCGCGGTGGTAGCCAAGGAGGATCCTTTGAAAGGTCATGTTCCGTTAGCGCTCTGCGTTTTGAGAAAAGGTGAGAGATCTTTGTCCTCCCTGCCTATCTGGGCCGTGAATGGTTAACTAAGGTTAATGCAGTGCTTACCACCTGCACTTTCTCCCTAGATATAAATGCAACAGAGGAACAAGTTTTGGAAGAAATTGTGAATCACGTGAGACAGAGCATTGGCCCCGTGGCTGCTTTTCGAAACGCCGTGTTCGTCAAACAGTTACCCAAAACTAGGTCTGGCAAAATTCCCCGCTCAGCGCTGTCTGCCCTTGTCAATGGCAAGCCGTATAAGGTCAGTGACCAGGGGTGCTAAATGCTGGGTCTGAAATGGTTTCCCCTATTTCTTTGGCATCTGCAAACCTCTTAAAATATGGCTCTCAAGCATGAATGTGTCCCTAAAAAACACACGAGCACTTAATAACATTTTTAATGTTAAGGGAGAAATTACATAGCCATTGTCCCTATAGAAATGAAGGTTTTTGGAGAGAAAAACAGATGACTTGAAACCCCATGCTTTGAAATTATAGGAGCCAGTGTGTTAAAATGTTGTTACTAATAGTAAATATGTTAGTTAAATTCAAACAAACTCGTGGAAACTTAATCTTCGTGAATTAAAGGCACATTTCCCTTCATTGCAGTCCTTAATGGCTATCAGCGAATGAGAAAGCAAACAACTGAGGCTGGTATACATGTTTGAACCGTTTTCATTGATATATCTGCCAATTATTTCTCCTGTTTTGAGTGAAAATTATTTTAGGAAACTTGAGGCTGATTAGAGTATATGTATTCTTTTAATTTTTGCACACATTATACATGCGTATATACACATATCTGTAAATGTCACGATGTGTTAAAAGTAAAGATGCAACAATAAAGAGTAGTTGTATGAGCAAATGCAAAAAAAAAAAAAATTTATTTCTATATAGGCACATAGGAAGGCCCGTAAGAGCAATTCTAGAGAAAGTACTATCAGGACAAATAGTTTTTCTAGTTGATCATTTATTACCCTGAAAGACTACAGATATATTTTAAAATATTAGGTTCAATGTTCCCTATTTTCAAACATTGCCATATGCGTTATAAGATAACAGGGACTATAACATTGCATGTGATTGTTTATAGAGAGATAGGAAGGGTTCAAGTAAGAACATTCACCTGACTGATTTTTTTCCCCAGGTCACACCTACCATCGAAGACCCCAGTATTTTTGGGCACATAGAAGAAGTACTGAAGCAGGAGTGACTTGTTTTTCTCGAGTCAATTTTCTAGTGGGAGTGAAGTTTTGGGGGTTATTTCCCAGAAATAAATATTTAAATAGAATTTCTTACAAAGTGAAATGTGAATTGTAAAGCTGGGTCTCACAATATGTACTTGAAGACTAGTAAAAGACCTTTGTCTTCTGTTTGATTAGACCCAGTTAGCATCTTTATTAATTGCTTGTAACCTGGCTCAGTTGAGGTTGATTAGCACTTTAGAAAAAATGTATCTGACGTATGATTTTTTAAAATTATATTCCCCCCAAAAACATTTTAATTGAAAGTCCCACTGATGTACAGCTACTTTCTGAAATTATGAATTTGCAGCTTGGAGCCAAAACCTACAAGCTCAAGTTGCAGCCAGAAAACAACTATTTTTCTTATAGGAACTCTGAATATTTTCTAATATTCTTGAGATGTCCACATGCATGGTTATTTTAAAGGAAATGGCTGAAATGGGATGGTTTAGGGAATCATCTAGAGAGAGGATCTGTCTAGTCACCCATTTCCTGAGCGAAGGCTGGAGATCAGTGTGAGGTAATAAATA
Source organism: Phataginus tricuspis (assembly GCA_029783875.1). Lineage (NCBI taxonomy): Eukaryota > Metazoa > Chordata > Mammalia > Pholidota > Manidae > Phataginus > Phataginus tricuspis. Next base: position 10,889,410 of record JAQQAC010008719.1, on the reverse strand, counting down.
GCTTTCTTGTTTGTTTCATAGAAATTGCTTACAACCTGAACAAAGACATTCAGAAAACCTTAGGTTTCTTTTAGGTTGTAAAGAATAAAATAAATGACTTCTTTATGTAACATTGTTATTTTTTTAAAGATGCATTTAATTCAGAGTACTTTAGGTACAATCCAGTGAAAGTACTTTATTATAAATATTAAATAGAAAATTCCTATTTTTCCTCCCAGATTTTAAGCAATCTGATGACTTTGAGCGTAATCCTTCTTGTCCTACTTTTAAGTAAAACTTTTTGTGACTAGGAAACTTTAGATACAAATCTAGTTTATATCATAGTTTCTATAATTTTGCTTCTACAGGTCAGGACCCTCAAGTTCAGTGACCTTAGAAAACTCTTTCCCATTTTTTCTGCTCAGACATGTTTAGAAAATTTAAAATCACTCTCATAAGCAAGTTTAGTACTCCCTCTTGTGGCTGACTCACTTTTGAAGCTAAAAATTAGATTAGGTTTCACTCTAAAAGAACTGTTTTCATTACAGTTTAAATAAAATGTTAAACTTTATGTAACTAGAAAACAAAGCTTAAACAGAGAACTCAAAGTATTTTTTTTTATTGACAACGGAGAGGGTTTGTTACCATTACCTTTTGACCGAATCTGTTAAACAAAAACAGACATCAAAACAAATGTAATGTGCGTGCAAACATAGCAAATTAAACACAAAAAGGAAATTCCTAATGACACGTCTTGCGCTTAATAAGATCAAGCAGCAGAAAATCAGCAGTTAGATAAATGGTATTATTAAATAGGTTTTACTTTGAAATCTCCCATATAAACAAAGAATAAACAACAGTTACACCACCAAATAAAGCCACAGGAAAGAGAGGACTCCTCTATACTTTATACACTATATATGTTAATCATTCTGTCTTTCATTTATTTCCTCTGATAAGACTGACTTCAGGTTAAGTCGCAACAAGGCCATCTTGGCTAGAAGTTTATAACATTAGACATGAGTCTGGCTAATGCCCTGTTACATGGACAAAAGGTAAGGGTGTCTGGGGTCTTGTTTGTTCCAGTGGAAATGAGCGGCAGACTCTGCAGTGGTTGTCATTCACTGAACAGTGCTGGCTGGCGGTTCAAGATACTTGAATGAACGCGTGGTTCTTAGTAAAGAAGTTTGTTGTTTTTCTCCCCCTTGGTCGATAGGTGACGAAAGAAGATAATGATTTTTTCTTTACAAATTTTTTGAAATATTTGCTTTGACTCTTGTAAACAGTTCGGCTTTGTTTTGTATTGAAAAGGAGAGCGAGCCGTCACAGTGCTATTTCTAAAGATCAAGGACATCCCTGATTGCCTTTAAAGGTCTAGTTTTGGCTCCAGTTCCAGGTTTGGTCATTCTTTTTCCATGATCAGAGGCAGGTGTTCAGCTTTAAAGATTGACAGACTTGAAGGAGAACCATGTGGAAGCATGAAACATGCTTCTAGGAAACATCGATTTGACTGTTACAATTCAAAACCTGTAAAAATGGTGGAGTGGTAAAATACAAACAGTACTTGGAATTGTCAAATGTTTGCACTCGAGACTTCGTGAACCATAGATTTTATTTTTTAAAAAATCATATTTATATCCATTTACATAAGACTTACACATTTTAAAAGAAATACACAGGAATACATAAATGCCTAGTATATTACAATAAAACGTGAAAAAACAAGTGGCTCCGTTTCATAAAAGCATCTGTTGTACAGAATTTACGATGTGGATGATACTAATTCAATGACTTAAGCTTTTTCTTACAATTGTAATAAACTAACCAAACTTAGTATCTGACTTCCCCAAAATCCCATTTTCAGCTTAATAAACCAGTACTTGTGGCTATTTCCTCAGCATTCACAGAGGTTTTCACTGCTCGTCTTCTTTGATGGTAGTGCACTTTAGGTAGAGTAGACTGAAAAGACGACATCTAAAATAGTTAATGGACAGTGTTAGTTTGCTGAAAGGTCCCTGACTGGAAAAGTCCCCTTTGCTACTCTTGAGGCACCTCCGTGCAGCCTCCTTCTGTTCTGAGAGATACCGAATAGCATATCATTTGGATCTAAACCATAGCTGTACGTAATTAACATTTGTTCTTCTCCAGTTCTGATGAGCTTAATAAATATTTGCTCAACATTGTGGAAAATATGGAGGTAATAAAGGTGTACACAGAAAATGTCAGCAGTGATTTAAAAAATTTTTCAGCTTGCTCATTAATAAAGGGGGTGAGTTGATGTATGGATAGAATAGGTGTTTTCTGGTTTATATCTTTTTAGCACTCTTAAGATGATACCTTTTTTTAATTGTGACGAAAACACAATGATAATAAATAATATACTTTAAAGAATCTGGATCAGTGAGGCGACATCAGTGATTCTTTCCAGTCATGATGTACTTAGGAAAAGCCCACAATTACTTTTCCTGACTCAAAAGAAACAGGAAAGTAATTCAGAACGTAGTAACAAAAGTGCTAATGCTTTATCAAAACAGAATCTTGGTTGTCCTAGAGAAACTTATTGTAAATAAATGCTTTTATCCAACTTAATGGTAAAAACTAGGAAGTATGAACTAGAATGCCATGCACTAAATACAGATTGCAAATAGTTAGAGTAATTCTACCCATCAGTCAGGAGCTAAGAAGCAAGTGCCACTCAACATATTAAACAGTCGTTTGTAAATTAGTGAAGTATTTAGTTCCTGGGGAAATTGCCATGTTGTAAGTAGAAGCTACTACAAACGGTATTTTGGAAAGCCTCTTATTTAGCCAAATTATTATAGACTTTAGGTAGTGACTAATTAGATGTCAAATTGTATACCATAATTAAAATTTTAATGTTAGGGTTTTAATTCTGAAATGAAATCTCCTATCTGAAAGCTTTTTGCCTCTGTCATTAGCATCTTCAAATAATGACCCAAGTAAGGCAGCATTATCAGCTCCCACATTAGGCCCCAAAGGCCAACATGAATTGTACAGAGTTTTTAGTTCAAGGCAATGAATAAACAGCACAAGATGAGCTGTTCCTCTGCCTATGACTACTTCCTCTCCCTCTCCCTGTGCACACTGGTTCTACATATTTCTCTAAAAAGTATTTTTCCAAAATATTCATTCATTGTAAATGGTAGAATATCTTGGTAAAGCACAGTTTTAGGTTTACTTTTTATGAGCATTTGACATTTATAATCTAGGAAACCACAATTTACAAAGACAATTTTTCAATAAAATTCCATTTTCGTATGGATTTGGAAGTAGATTCCATCAACTAGTATTTCTCTAAATACAAATGCTACATATATATCAAAGTTTTCTGCTAGTCCTGTTTGCCATTCTTACAGTTTCACTTTATTCCTGTGCTCTAAGCCCCAGATCCTTGTTTTCAACAAAGATAAATTACACTGATGGAAAACCACATTTTAGAAGTTCAAAAATTTCAGTTATACTTTTGTTTTTAATATGAAACCACCTCCAAATAATTTTCTTGTCTCTGCCACTGCTTGTGTACCTACTAGAATCTGGCTACTTTGGCTTCCTCCATATAAAATATTCACTTAAAAATGTATTATTCTGTAAGTGCCAAACTCTCTGATAAAATGCTCTAGGTGTCAATATCAAAGGCTACTAAAAAGGATAAGACAGTTGCTACGGTTGCAACCCACTGACATGTATAATGAGGTAGAGATGGGCCTCCAGCAGGCATAACTTAGACGGTAGCAGACAGGCAGTGATAGGAAATACTGGATGAAGGGTAACAGTATAGATTCCTTTTTCATGTTTTAGCAGTTCAAAGGGGTTCTCTCACTTCTGTGTTGCTAGGCCACACCAAGAGTATGAGTATTGTGTAGATGGACTAGTCCATGGACGTCTGTCTTTTGTCAGCCAAGGAAAACTACTCACAGCTAGTCAGTGCCGCCTCCTTTGAGTGGCTTGTCAACATGAGTATGTGCGAACAGTGGAGTTGTCTAACCTCTGCAGTCTTGATGAAGCAACTGCAAATGGAGAAAAGGGCTTTAGAGGGACTTGGATGATTGAGTACAAAATTTCAGATGAGAGATTTGGTTTCCCTTCATAAAGGGATACTGAACACATGAGACCTCCTTCCTTGCAATGTAAGCCACTTGCATCCCTTTTCTTCATAACAGGTTACTAATGAGAACTTAGAACGATGTGACTCTGTGGAGCTTTCCAGCTGTTGTGTATCCTCCTTAGATGAAACTGGTAACGAGCAGCTCCCCAGAGTGCTTCTGCTTTTGAAGCAAAGATCGCTCTTAGAGAATTCAAGGTGGTGGGTTTTATTTTTCCCCTCGGAGTTTCAAGCAGCTTCTACACTCATTTTAATCTCAAATTCTTCATGGATTTTTGCTAACATGTTCTATAATATTGACAGGCTAGAAGACATATAGATCAAAGATCACAGTTTATATTGGAATTAATTTTAAGGGCCATGATAGCAATCACCTTGAAAAGAAATAATGCTTCTAGGTGATTGTCTTTTAAGAGAGTGGGACTATTTTTTTTTAATGCCTGCCAAACAGAAATAACTTTGTGACTACTTTTCAGAAGTGTCTCTCCAGAATGCCTCTTTTCCTTTGTGAAGTATGTCACACAAGTCTAATGTCCACAGAAGGAAATACTAGTTGGGAAATTACTGGTGGTTTTGTGTTTGCTTAATTCTCTTCTCATAGTTGTGCTTGTTTATTTAAGGCCTTTCGCTTTGGTCAGAGGTGAAAATATCTGATGCGTCTGAGTTTCTCAGATAAAATATAAAACTTGCAATATTCAAACAAGTAGGGTGATGGTGGAGTTGATTCCCTTCTACTAAGGGACCATATGTCCAAATCCAACCTCCAACTAAACAAAGGATTTACTCTGGGAACAGAAGAGTGAAGAAACACAAATCATGCAGATGTTTATTCTTCCTAGATGTGGACATTAGCCAAAATTTTTCTTTTTAGGGTAATATGGATTATTGTAAAAATGTAAATAAAGTGCCATGAGCTCATGCATTAGCAGTTTATAAAATGATCTAGTTTTTGATGAAAGCAAACTTCAGGCAGAGCAAACCAACTCAAGAAAAGAATCAATTCCAGAAAACTATGCAGGGCCAGAGAATGATACTAGCATTTGCTAAAGAAGTTTTTTTACTTTATAAGCAGAAATGCAAAGCTACTTTACCATCCGTTGTCATTTTCCGTGACTGCCCAGATGTCGTGGTCAACCGAAATCCAGCTGGTAGAGTTTCTGAGGACCCAGGCATCATGCTGATTCCATGCACTTCACGGGGAGGAAACTGCCTTCTCCAGGTCGACCCACGCCTGAAGTTCTTGTCATCGCCCTGCCAGTACAGTTATAACTTGTGTAATGGAAACAAGAAAACTAGTCCAGGTGCTTAAAACTGTGTGCTTAGAAACACTGATCATATACATTCGGTCTGTAAAGCGTGTATATAGACTATTAGGCTTTAAGAGTTCTACTGATTCCATAATGAGAACATGGGAGATCAAAACATATGTTTATATCAACATTTTCATATGACTTCAAACCTAAAGTTTGTCATCTATAAAAATAAATATTTCTGAAAACCTAGAATAAAACCCCAAAGTTTCTCTGAAAATTGTATTGGATAATCTTTGTTACACGTTTTGCCAACTGGTTTTATGGTATGAGATGATACATAGTTCAGTAGGTGTTGGGTAAACTGCATCTGACTCACACACTTGAATAACTATTTCATGAATTTTGCTTTTATGTATACAAGAGAGATTTATTATGGGAAATCTATATATTTGATGTAGCCTGGCTCATATGGATACTATAACCTATACTATGTATAAGAAACTAAATTTGTCATTTGTTAGATTTGAGCTGACAGAAAATTAACTTATAATTTGTTGAAAAACCTGTGCAGCCTAGACACCATCCTTCTAATAAAAACATGTGCTCCTCAGATGCCATTAAAGGCATAATGTAATTCTGGATGCTGTTTTACAAACGTTAATTCTGGTTACTGATTCTGTTATATCTTAATGATATAATTTCTTCTATGTGCATACACAAAAGATGTAGTTACTTTCTCTAAATTGAAAAGAGCAGTATGTATCTTAGCATTTAACTAATACTATTCTTTGTGTCTAATTCTAAGGAAAAAGTTCATCTTTCCACCTGGATCTTATCTAAGTTTCTCATCTAGGGAAAGACACTCTTCCCTGAAGTTATATCTAAGTATGTGTGGTTGACCCTAGTAGCTCAGGTGACTTCATTATGCCAAAATGAACAGGATATGCCAACATATATAGAACAGGTGGATATTCAGCTCAAGTTCTCATTGTTATGAGTAACATTAAGACATTCTCCATCACAGATTGCTAATTTGACACTCAAAGTCATTCTGGGAAGAGTTAAAACTATCCACTGTTCTATAAGAATACTTATCAATATCTAAATTTTGTTTACATTTAGTAATCATTATGCAGCTTAAGGGATGTCTGCTATTCTTCTCAACTGGTGGGTTTTACAGTGTCCTAGACTTAATGTTTGCAAGTGTAGAAAAGAAGCAGAATTGCACAGTGTGGTCTCTGACTTTTTGAATCTTGGAGAAGTTGCATAAATATATATTCTTCAGTTCTACAAAATACTACATTACATTGCAGGAATATACAACTCTTACAATGTATAAGGTAAGAGCTTAAAAATAAGCCAGTACATTGACAAGCCAAATGATGGTTCCTTACTTTTGCTCTTTCAACATCGTGTTACTGCAGAAAGTGAATGAGAATTGCAAGCAACAACATCATGGGAAAAGTGTCCGTGAGAAGCGGTTAAAAGTTATCCTCTCAACTGAAGTTTCTAGAAGCGCACGAGCACTTTCCAATTATTTCACTGGAACCTGCAGATGATTCCAGCCCCAGAAAGAAGTCCACTCTAGTTTTGGGCAAGCTGGGTAGCTCTTCTTGCTCACACTCAAAGAAACAAAAACTAGAGTAAAAGTGACTAGAGGATTTGCATGATAAATTTGTATGCTGTGTTTTTAATAATAAAAGTGGCATGATATTTTAAAGGTAGGTAGTCACACGGCATTCAGAACTTTCTGCTTGTTCATTTCTTTAGGAAGCAACACTAACTCACAAAGGCTGTGTTTGCACCTGGACAGCTTCTTTAGGTCAGTCCACATTTTAGAATGTAGCAATATGACAGAGCTTTAGTAATTTTTATTAAAATTTATTTTGCAACTGTTAATCATGGAGAAAAATTGTATTTAAATGTATGTATGGGTTTATGCAGACTATGTTTTTGATTCAACAAGAATAAGGATTAAAAAGATTACCAATTTATAAATTGAAAATCAGTTAAGTGTGAAACTGCTTTTTAAAAATATTAAGCATTGTCCTGATTTGACAGGAGTATAATTTTTTTAGGAAGTTAGCTTAGGCCAAGACTGTAGGACTTATCTGTCTATAACCTCGTCTACAAAGCACAGCTGGCTTTTATAATATGAAGATCATCTGCCCATTCATATGTTTTTAAGGAAAACTCAATATTGATATCTAAAATGATGAACATGTCCCATTTATTGAAAGCAAGTTTTCTTTTCATTTTAACATCCTAAAATTTCCTGTGAAGATATGCTGATATTTAAGAAGTAGGCACATGCCTTATTAAAAAGATGAATTTACTGTTGTCATTGCTTATAATTAAAAAATGTTGCTGAACATTATTTTGCAGTAGGAGCTCATGAAAGAAGTCTGTTTTTGAATAACTGCTTAGTGTTTCTAACTGCTGATATAATATTTATGAATTCATAAAATTCTATCCAAAATCAAATGAGTAAAAAAATTTAATATATAAGAACAATAGTGGGAAAAAATTGAATTCTATCCAAAGAACAAGCTTCTGATTAATTTTTGACCACTATTCCTTGAAAGCAAGGACTTACTTCATCCAGTCGCCGTTCAGTTCCCAGAGCCAGGAGATTATTGTATTCCCTTTCAAGGATCTGCCTTGCCTGTTGACATCAAATTACAGTTATGATCACTGAAGTCACATTTTATTGTAGAAAATCATAGAGATTATTATTTATCTGAGAAAGTATTGCACTGTTTAATTTATGGTATCTTAAGTTTTTAGCCCTTCATGTCTACAAGCCATTGTAAATTTTAGCTATAAATACAAGGTAGGTCAATTTTCTTTAGTCCCTGGACAGTAGAGAGCCTCCCATAAATGTCTGAGGTCAAGAGGCTCTGACTTCACTTTGTTACTTTACTCCAACTGAATATTTTATATAAACTTTGAAATACATAAAAAACCAAAGTGAAGTTAGATTACTGAATTTTTATCCAACTCAATAAGGGTCATTCTCAAACCTGACCGATCATGCTTTGGGGAAAGTTTACAGCATTAGGACTCCTGACCCTATCTATCTCTTGATATCTGATTTCTTAGGCTTGTGATGTAGGTTGCAGGTTTTAAATTTTTAAGGAACTCTGTTGATTCAAATAATTATCCAGATCGGGGAATGAATGGCATGCCCAATGCTAAGTGTCTGTATGATTCAGACATGTAAATAGAAAATGACTGCCTCTCAGAGAGGAAAAGACTGGAGGCCATCTGTCAGGGAGACAGTTTTGGGGAATCTGTCATTCAGGCGGGAGGTGGACCACATAACCTCTAAATCCCTTCCTGCTTAATATTATAATTTTGTTTTGGCTAGAAATCCAGTAGCTTGAAATTAAAGCTCCAGTGACATATTTCAAAGGTTGAACTATTCCTAACTCATTAGGAATCATGAATACAGAGCCAAGTGTTTTTTCCCTAAAAGTTTAGTTTGTTGTTATGTAAAGTAGGAGACAGTGTAACTTATAGCACAAAGCGGCTTGCCTGGGTGTTCTGTGTTGGAATCTGTAGTAATAAAGCTAAGCTGCTGTAGTCAAAGTTCTCATCCAGGGCTATAAGTGAGCCGTGCACACCACTTTCAAGAATATTATTTGCATATTCTCGAAGTCCAATTGCTTGTATCCAGCGAATAACTCGATCATTGCTCCACACCAACACATCTAGGAAAAGAGGCGCATCATTTTAGGGCAGTATTTTGCATAACAGACAGAACTACTGACTGAAATGAGCCCTAGGTGTCTGGCCAGGTCAACGTCTATGCTGATTTCTTTATCCCCTCTCTGATGCACCCGGCCCCGCTGTGTGGCCTGTATTTACTGTTCTAATAATGAATCTTTTCTACTCTAACCCTAAAAAAAGTTATGTTAATAGTGTTTGTTATCACTGAAATGAGAGCACTTCCATCACATGGAACCCAATGTCTCAAAGTACTTCTTGTTTTAATTCTACAGCTCAGGGGTCTGTCTGAAATTCAATGTTTTTGCCACCAGATGGGGACGTCTCCTATTTGTGTCTTGATAATACAGCACTTCCGTAAAGATAGCAAAATGAGAATCTAGTAGGATTATTTGTTTGTTCGTGTTGGAGGATATGAGTTCTTCATATATTTTAGATATTAGCCGCTTATCTGATACATCATTTGCAAATATATTTTCCCATCGGTAGGTTGTATTTTAATTTTGTTGATGGTTTCCTTTGATGTACAGAAGCTTTTAGTTAGATGTAGCCCCATCTGTTTATTTTTGCTTCTGTTTCCCTTGCCCTGGTGAGATGCAACCAGAAAAAGTTATTTTTATAAGAGTTTATCCCTTATGTTTTCTAGGAATTTTATGGTTTAAGGTCTTATATTTGGGTCTTTAATCCATTTTGAGCTTCTTATTCCGTCTGGTGTAAGACAGTGATCCAATTTCATTCTTTTGCATGTAGCTGTCCAGTTTTCCCAACACCATTTATTGAAGAGTCTGTGCTTTCCACATTGTATATTCTTATGTCCTTTGTTGTAAATTAATAGGTGTGGGTTTATTTCAGAACTCTCTATTCTTTCCATTGGTCTATGAGTCTCTTTTTGTGCCAGCACCATACTGTTTTGATTACTGTAGTTTTGTAGCAATCAGAATGGGCAGAGGGGACCTGAACAGACATTTTTCCAAAGAGGACATACAGATGGCCAACAGACACATGAAGAGATGCTCAGCGTCACTAGTCACTAGGGAAGTGCAAATCTAAATCATGAGAAACCACCTCACACCAGTCGAAATGTCTAGTTCAAGTCAAGAAATAATAAGTGTCAACAAGGATATAGAGAAAAGGGAGCCCTCATACCCTCGGGGGAAATATAAATTGATTTAGCCACTATGGAAAGCAGTACGGAGGTTTCTCAAAAACTGAAAATAGAAATACCATATGACCCAGTAATTACAGTTGAGGAATTTACCTCAAGAAAATAAAATCAATAATTTGAAAAGATATATATGCACTCCTATGTTTACTGCAGCATTATTTATAATAGCCAAGATATGAAAGGAAGCAACCTAAGTTTCAATCAATAGAGGAATGGTTAAAGAAGATGTGGTGAACATATATTATGGAATATTAGTCACAAAAAATAATGCACTCTTGCTCTTCGTGACAGCATGGATGTACCTAGAGGGTATTATGCTAAGTGAAATAGGTCAGAGGAAGACAAATACCATATGATTTCACTCATATGTGGAATCTAAAAAATAAAACAAGTGAACAAACAAAAGAAATAGACTTATAAACACAGAGAACAAACTGATGGTGGCCACAGGGAAGGAGGGTAAAGGAATGTGTGAAATTGGGTGAAGGGGATAAAGAGGTACAAATTTCCAATTATAAAATAGTTACAGGGCTGACAGTATCTGTGAGTTTATCTCCTTCCCACTTTTCTATGTCCTTATATTTAAGGTTGTAAACAGCATATAATTGTTATTTTTCATCTGTATTTTAATTGGATTAGTTAGACTACTGCCATTTACTGTTTTTACTCAGATGGTTGAGTTTAAATTTATCACCTTTCTATTTGTCTTACCTTTGTTTTCTTCCTTTCTTGCCTTTTCAAGAATTATGTCTTCTAAAAATTATTTAATTCTATCACCTTATTAGCTTTTTACTTATTCACTTTATACTATTCTTCTAGTAAGTTATACTTAAAGCTTATAATATGCGTCTTGAACTTTTATAATGCAGTAGAGATGAGTACTTTTCTCATTCCTAGATAATGCAAAAACTCCAACAATTTATTCTCTTCCTGTTTTTGCACTATAGCTGTTACATATTTTAATTCTATGTAAAATTTAAACCCATAGACATTAATTGTTTTTATTATTAAAATATTCTTTCAGTTCTTGTACGGTCTGCATTTGAAATAAATTTCCATATGATCATTTTCCTTCTGCCTGAATAACTCATTCTAATATTTCTTTTCTCTTGGGATGTTCTGGTGATGTATTTCTTAGATTTTGTTTGCCTGACAATGTATTAATTCTGACGTTAATACTGATGAACTTTCAACTATAGACTTTCAGGTGAGAAGTTGGTTTCAATCAGCAATTGAAGAATGCCATTCCATTCTCCTCTGGCATTATTTTAGTTGTGGAGTCAGAAATCTCAGGTGAAAGTTATGTGGAGTTTCCTCTGGCCAAAGCTAAATTTTGTTTCTGTTCTGTTTTGTTTTGTCTTTTTCTGGTCATGGTTTTCAGTAGCTTTATTACAATGTGTCTAGATGTGTTTTGCCCCCTTTTCTTTTTAATCTTGCTTGGCATTCACAGAGTATCTTAAATTTAAAAAAAAATGACTTTAAAAAAAAAATCTCCAACAGTATCTTTTCAAATACTGCTTTTTCCTCATTTTGCTCCATTACTTAACATGTCTGATATATTTATTTTATTGAATCTCAGACTTGATGATTGAAAAATGCCTTGAGAGGAAAGCTGCGTAAATGTCAGGCTTCCTTTTTTTCCCACACTCATAACCTTTTAAGCCCTTGGTATCTTAGGCCTGCCACTGCCTTCCAGCAGCTGTTTACTGATTTCTCTACCATGTTTCCTTCTTGGAGGAAGCCTGGCCCAATCCAGTGCCCTCTGGTAGAGTCAGAAGGAGAAGTGCCACAGATCAGCTCATGCTCCTTTTTGCCTCTGCCACGCCACAGCGACTGTAAACCGTTTGTATGAATTTGGAAGCTGTATCCATGTCACACCTCTCTACTTAAGCCTGTGGTGGCTTGAGCAATCTTATTTCAAAGAAAAGTCCTGAGTCCGTCTTTGGAGTTTATTAATCTGGAACACACGAGGAAAGACTCAAACCTGCTCACTTCCCACAGCCTTACTACTATTTCCTGCTTCAGCCAAAGCAGAATTAATTTCTACAGTGTGCATAAAATTGCAATATTTCCAGACTCTCTTGCCTGGCTTTAGTGCATCTGCATATCAATAGCTGTTTCCAAGGAGTGGAGAAAGCAGTCCATCTCCATATCAATGGGTAATTACAAGGGCGGGCCAGTGAGAGCTCCTGTAGACCAGAGAGGTTGGATGAAGGTCTCTTCTGCAGCTGGGTCACGGGAGAGCAGAAGCGGACTGCTTGTACGAAATAAATGGGTTTCTCCCACTTTATTTCTCCCTTTGACTGATTTTGGTTTCAAAGGTATTTTGCCCCAGGATTTCCCCCCCTGAGTTACATACAGGAAAAGACGTTGTCTCCCTTAGAGTTTTGGCTGTTTCCCCATGCCTTCCACAAAACAAATTTCTTCGGGATACTAACTATATAGAGAAATTTTATGTTTTATATATTCACTAGGTCTCTCTGGGTCAGTCTGAAAGTGTACATTTTCCACCGAGTTTTCTTTAGCTTGTTTCATTGAGGTGTTAGACCTCAGAAAGTAGGGTGCAGATTGGTCTTTTATATTTTGGCTGTATTAATCAGCTGCGGTTGAAAGCAACTGCTTAGCTCTAACTATGGGTTACACCACACATTTAACAAGTTGGGCAGGTAGCTATGGCTGATAGCTACAGTTCTCCAATTGTTTTCACTAAATGCAACAATTTTAAAACTAATGGGACAATAGTTTCCTCAAAAAATTAAGAATGTTTTTTCTTTGAACTAAATGGATATGTGAATAGGAAATGTTATTTTCTAGAGCTGGTATACTTTGCTAGCCTAAGATATATTTGTTATGCAGTCACAGTTCTGTAAATAGGATGTCCATCAAAAATTACATTGCCCTACTTGTAGCTGAGCTCCCAAATATATGAAATAATATATATAAAATAATGCATTTATTTATAGGGTGAAGGTAAATCAGCACAAATCTTAACTTTCCTTCAGAACGGCCACATACTTTTTCTTTTCATTTTGTAGATCAGATCTGTTTCTATAAAAATCTGTTCCCAAGCAAAATCTACTCCCTCACTTTAAAGTTTTGTCGGGACCCTCTTGACTTAAACAATACATGGCTAGAGATCAGTGTTGGCTGTTCCCTAGCAACAAATGACATGTCAGTACATTCTGATATTCACATGGTCTCCTCACTTGGGAAAGCTGTTTATTAAGGTCAAGGTTAATTAACACTTCAGATAATAATAGAGACCCCAAGTCACAGTCAAGAGTTATTCATGCAAATGCCATCAGCTCAGTTATAGGAAACGGGCTATTTATGATCTCACTCATGGCTACTTTGATGGAGTAGTCTGTGTATCGTCACAGCGAATCATGCCCATTTTCTCAGGGCTACACTCTGGCCATGGCCAAATACTAATATAATACTTGGTGTAGGGAAAAATGGGTAATTACTCTCCTTTGCATCTACCTAAATATGAAGCCATGTGGTGAGACCAAGCACAGTAAAATCTAATTGGGAAAAATCCTTCAGGAAGAAAACTTGAGAGTGGGCTCCCCAGGGAAAATCTCCTCATGGGCTAAAGCATACTCTGTTAGGTTAAGCGCAGGCTTCCTTGGGGGGCCTATCTTTGGCCAATTAGTTCCCACAGTTCAATTCAACTGAAGGCTCTGAAATGCTTGTCAAAGGCTCTGAAAACAACTTGCAATTTCCTGGGGCCCGAAAATGAAGTGAAATCAAGCAACTCAATTTTGATAATGGAAAACCCTGTTTTTCTCCTAAGTAATGAATCAAATGAAGTATTACAAGAAATCCATTGTGTGTCTGTCTGCCCTCCGATGATCCATATGCAGAAAAATATTCTTAACCAGTCACCTTCAGGTGTAGTCAAGCCCATATTACTAGAACGAATGTGCTGTCCAAGAACTGCCAAACATAAAGGGAATTTCTGATATCATTTATCACAAATGAAAATTTTCCTAAACAATAAGACAGTGCTCAACTTAAAGACGGGGTGGTAATATGTAATATGTACTATTTTCATATCTAAAGTAAGCTCCAGAGGAAGTACAGGTGAAAACAAAGAGACTCATGCCTAACTGAACATTAAAGGTACAAACACCTATTGAGTTTGATGAAGTATTACCACATTTAAACTCCTGGAAACAGCAAATGGAAATAAAACTGATAAGTAGTTCATTTTGCTTTTATCTCAAATTTTTCTTGAAATTGTATTTCCCTTATTGAAACTTTTTCCTTTAAAAAGTAGAAATGGACATAAATGGACTGGTGATTTTTACCAAAAAAGGCCTGTAGATACTTATATCTTACACACAACAATTAAATTTTTCTTCAACAATAATAATAAAAACAAAGTGTCTCCAACAAGTATAGGACCAAACATATTTTTCTTTTAAACCATGCTTTCCTCTGTACCTTAAGCTATTTCTCAACATTTAGAAGGCTAATTATTACATATAGTAATTTTCTAATAAATCTGTAAAAGGGTATGTCTTTTCTTGTTCAAATAAAACATTTTTGTACACATAATAGTAGCCATTAGCAATCCTTCTAAAATCATTCTTAGCTAAAATTATTAATGGACTAATCTTGGTTATAAGATAAAAATCCTCATATAACTTCTATATTACAAAAATAAAATTTATGGACCCAGAAATAAAATTTAAATGATGTAAACCAAACTTGAATGGCTAAACATAAATTATATATCATGCTCCTCTGAGTCATAATGAGAATGTTCTATTAAAAGTCTGACAGAAATATCTCCATGGAGGCATCTTTAGGACAAACAATGTATAATGAACAGGTTCAAAGGACTAAATCTCAATTCAAAAAATCAAGACTATGCCGTAAATGGGATATGTACCTTATAAAATGATGACATTCTTTTTGTGTTTTAATAAGAAAAGTAATGAATGACACTACTGTAGCCAAATACTTTAGTTACTTAATGACTATTGTTATACAATACAGAGTTTTAGGTTCATAAAAATGAAAGCTAAAAACCCGAGAGAAAAGGCAGTTGATGTGAAAGAAAGACATATTACCTTTTATTTCATGCTGGCTTGCTTCTCGTCGTCTTTCCAGTTCTTTTCTATCATAATTTAATCTTTTTAAGCACATTATTCCATACTGCAAACTTGTTCTGTGTTTTTTTTTTTAAAGAAGAAAACACATTGAATTTACTCGGCAGGTAATTGTTCTTTGATTAAACATAGTCAACATTATGTACTACATCTTAGGGCAACAGGTTAGTAAGTTACATGTGTACTTAAATCCATTAGTATTGGAGGGAAATAAAGCTATAGTTATTCTAAGCAAACAATGTTTGTAAAGAATTCTAAAGAAAATTTTCTAAAAATAGAAAATATTTTTAAGAAAATAAAACCATTGCTTGAAAATAATCATGGATCCTGTTGCTCATTCACTTGTCATTGTCATCCATTAGGCTATTTTCAACAATTATTTGCAGACAAATGAACATTTTACTTATTTGAAAAGAATTTAAAGAGTCCCTATTAGGAAGACAGGAAGGCATTTATAAGAAATGCATACTCTTCTTCTAATGAAAATATAAAAACTTGAATAAGTTAAGTAGGAAGATAGAGAACCACACCCCAGAATGAATAGACACCAACTCTAATGGCACAGACGTATGTGACAGGAGCAAGTTGGCAGACATGGCAATTTCATGTGCAAAGGATATTGTGGAAGAGCAGGAAACTGATCCTTAAAGGCTCAAGTAGCAAAGGGTTATTAAAGAAAATGGAGCACCGTGATCATAGGCTTGCCAGTGAAATTTTAAATTTATGGTGATAGCGAGACGCATTGTCCAGAGTTGAAAATTCATGCCAGGAAGTAAGGAGGAATATGATTACATATTACATATGGAGAATGGGTTTACATTAAGGAAAGCTTGCATTCAGTATAAGTGTGGAGTACATGCAGGTAATAGAATTATTGGGAAATTTTCATAGGAGAAAGAAATGACAATGAAAGGTTTTGGTTTGAGGAAGAATGATCTAGTAGCAAAATAGGAGATGGGGAAAATAGGTAATCCTAGGCGACAGGGAAATCAGTTAAGGGGTCAGTGTTGCCAAAATAAAGGTCACAATAAGGACAACTGCCATGAGCATTGGAAGAACATCCAGAAACCAGAGATGTTCAGAGAGAAGAGAGGAGAGAAGACTTGGTGATGTTAAATAACAGGATGCGGAAGAGTGTAATAGGACAAAGCATCTGTAGGCTTCAAGAATAAAGGGTATTGATTATTAGTGAATTCATAAGTGTTTACAAATATTCACAAATTTACACACTGGTCAGGTTACATCTAGTGTTGGATGCATTTCTAAGCCCAGCATTTTAATATGGACAATGTTGAATTAAAATATTTCAGAAGCAGAGGAAAATGGGAACAAACCTGCATTAAGTGAGTATTATTGGCTGAATTGTGTTCCCCCAAATTCATATGTTGAAGCCCTAACCCCCAGGACTTCAGAATGAGACTATATTAGGAGATAGGGTCTTAAAAGAGGTAATTAAGTTAAAATAAGGCCGTTAGTGAAAACCTTAATCTAGTGTGCTGCTGTCTTTATAAGAAGAGGGCAGCTAGACACACAGAGAAACCAGGGATGTGCCTGTACAGAGGAAGGACCGTGTGAGGACACGGTAGGAAGGTGGCCACCTGCAAGTCGAGAAGAAACCAGTTGGATTTCTAGATTCTAGAACTGTGAGAAAATGAGTATCTGTTGTTTAAGCCACCCAGCCCGTGGCATTTTGCTACGGCGGCCCCATCAAACCAATGCAGCGGGCTGCTGGACAGAGAACACGGACCCAGGACCCACCAGCGACATGAGGCAGCTGGAGGTTAAAGCAATGGCTCTTGGCTTTTCTGTGTAATTTTTATATGTAACCTAAAATTGTACTATAAAGAGGATACATATTATTAAAACAAAGTCAGATAGAAAGTCAAGCTGTATGATAACGTGGGCAGCCAGGTATTACCTGCTGTAGGGCAGAGCTAAGCCCCAGCATAAAGATGAAGTGTCTACTTCCCAAACAGGATTCCTGCCATCCAAGTAATTTTTACTTTTAAGAAAGGATAACTTGATCATCGTAATAATCATTTCTATTAAGATAATAAAACAATTAAAAGTTGGCCTAGTGAAGAATAAGAAATAGACACAAGGGTGTCATCAAACATTTTAGTAGAATGCAATGCAACGACACAAAATTTGCAGGCCTAAACTGTTTAGTGACAGGGGACTCACTACTCACAATGTGTGTACTGTGGGGCAATAGAGAGAGATACGAATTGTTTATTCAGCTGAACAGAAATCACTCCCCCTAATATCAACATGTATTTGAACTAGATAAGTAATGTTCAACAGAGCGAATGGTATTCTTCCATCATACAGTGATGTTAAAACATAAGAAAACTTATCTAATGTTTTCCCTTATCCAAGCTAAATGTCTTGGATCTCTTAACCTTTCCACCAGACTTTTACCACTTTATTAAGAACGATTTAATATCTATAAATTAATAGTTTCTTATTGTCATCTCACAATATGGCAAGACTTTACTGTGCCTGCCAATAAACACAGTGTAAATGTGCCCTGTCAAGCCATTAACCAAAAGTGAGATTTTTGTGTTGACTATAAATCACATACCATTTCACATGAACTGCTTTTAAATCATGGATTCCCTGTCCAGCATTTTTGAATTCCCTGTCCAGGTTTTGAAAATGATGTTATATTTATCTCTATTATGTCAACAATTGTATGTATTAAGATTCAAAATATCCCCATTAGTTTGATTGAAGAGCCACAATTATCTTTTTATCCCAACTTTATATCATCAACATATCAGATTTTTATACTATTTTCATTTCAGACACTAATGAAAAGTTGGACAGGAATTGACCAAGTAGAGTTTCCTAAGCCAAAATCGTCTAGAATTACTAATTTATCATCATGATCAACTATATATGAAATAATCCAACTGAAAAATTTTGACATAACATACGAACATATCAGGCCACAACATAACATTTATAACATGGTATTATATTATAACATGGTGTTGTTATAACAGCCCTTTCTACTCCCTGGAGTGTAAACAAGTTGAAAAAGAAGTTGCATTTTATTCAGCTGTGTCCTGAAGGCTATCTCCCAACACATTCATTATTTTTGTTTCTGAAAACTAATGTACAAATTAGCAAGAGCACTAAAAGATTTACTAAAAAACATTCTTCAGAGAATTCCTCCTCAAATTTTTTTCTAGTATATCCCTAAGAATATATAATGTACAACTACATATATTTATAGAGTTGAAGCAGACTTATTTTTATTTTTAATAAATAACTTTCTTATATAAAAACATACCTAGATACAAATCATAAACATGGAAAATTTTCCTAAAGATATGGAAAAAAAGCTTTATGTTGAATGAGGATCATATACATGTATAGTTCCATAAACTCTGGATATATAATGTGCACACAGTTCTATATTAGATAGTCCCTGTAATCAGCTGCATGAAAATATTTTGCCAAGTAGATATATACAGCTGTTTTGAATGGCAAATATTCTCTATTTCCTAAATGTCTCTTTTTGTTTTAAAAATAACATATACATAATTTATTGTTTCACTTAAATTACTGTTTGGAAAAAAAAAAAACCTACCGATGGAAACTATCCACCATTTTTAAGTGGACACGGAGATCTTTTTTTGTTAGGTGATCTAACATTCTTGCATCTACCAGGCATTCCATAAAATAACTTCTGTACTGAGGTAACCCCAGGCTGGGAAGCCATTCATTTCCAATCCACTCGTGGTTCATATCTCCATATGCCAGGGTCTGAAGAAAAACAGGACACTAGAATTGTTTTATAGCAGTCAAGTTTCTTAGCCAATAAAATGAGATGGTAATTGAAGGATACTGTCTATTATTATAGCTGATATTTAATTACATGACAAAAGGGGGAAAGCAAAAGTAATAGCCTCTAAGTATTTGATTTACTTTGGTACAAAATGGACGTATGACTATATATATCATGGTACTTGCCTATAGAAAACAATTGTATTTTCATTTTGTACTCTCGAAGGAAAATACAGATATTCATTTTTAATTAAAAATTAGAATTAATGGTGTAATACAAATGTTGAGCTTAAAGATTCTCTATTTGCATGGAAAGATTCTCTATTCTCTCTTTATTTATTTGTATCTGTTAGCTAATATGCCATCATTTCCTTGTCCTCACTGCCACTATTACATTGTTATGGTGTAATGGCAAATCTTGATATGAAAACAGAAACCTCAGTAAACACACGGAGAAAGGAACAACAGGGTGCGGAGGCAGAATGCTGACGCTTTATGAGGACATGGTTGTTACCCAGGGAAGCATGCAGCCAATAAACCATAGAGGTCATTGGAAGGAATCATTCTTTTTTTTTTAGAAATCAATCAATATAGACACCATAGTTAAAGAAGCAGGGCATGATAAAAAACTAAGACAGAGACTCTAATTCTTCAATGTAGCAATATAATCTGATCTTACCCACACTCCAAAACAGCCAATATGAAAACCAAAATCAATGATCACTTCTACACCTATTTTTAAAAAGGACTATTTCTTTCTATTAATTTTACAGTGTTTTCTATTTAGTCCCTTATCAAATGGCAAATTCATGATTGTAATTATAACATATATTTCTAATGGAAATCCAAGTGTTGCCCTTCTTTTGTTTTATTAAAAATGATGAAATTCTTACCAAAACCTAAACCTAATACACCAATTTTCTGAATGTTTATATAGGTCCTAGTAATCGCTACCAAAATTTTACTTCTAGTCAAAAGTTTAAATCCCTTTAACTGTAACACATGAATTCTTTCAGTTATACACGTATGAAGACGCAGAAAACGCACAGCTTCCTTGCAGACATGCGTGTGTGTTCACAGTACAGGCTCTGGTCTCCTGTTGCCATCTCAGTGAGGGGGAGTGACTTCGGAATTAGGGTTGCTGTGCTGAATTTCACGTCCCTCCAACTTAGTCCTCACACACTTTCCACTTACTTCAAAGTGTATGTGATTTATGAGTTTTTTTATTTATCCCTCCCTTATATTCAACTTGAATGAGTCCCAATTAAATATATTCAAGAGTGATTTAAGAGAAATTTAAGTTATAGTTTATTCTTTTAAAGAAAGGAATTTTCCCTTTCATAAAAGGCCAGGTATGAAATGATAATCATCCTCTTTGCAAACTATAGTGATTTAAAAAGGCATATATAGTATTAAACATAATAAATTTAAATATATATAGTTAGCCTAATCTTAAGCAAAATGAAGATTTATAATGACATTCAACGGTTTCTTACTTTATATCCTCACAGCCTACTAAATGATAGGACTTGTTTGAAACATATGAGTTTCCTACCTGGGCCCAGCTTCCTTCCTCAGATTCTTTCTGTGTTAGCAGCAATGAAGGATTAATAAAGCAGATAAATATAAATTAATCTCAAATTATTACAGTAAATTTTTCTAGCAGAAGCAACATTGTTTGTTATTGAAAATGTTAATTATGGCATAAGCAGATAAATCCACAGATCCTTAGTCAGGTCCACAGTAATAAATTTAGCAGTTCAAGGGCAAATACAAAAGCAATGAGATAGTTTCTACTTTATTCCAATTAAATATACATACATATGACATATGAGATTTTCATGATATATTTGATCTGGTCATTCCAAACCTTTTTTCTTTTTATCAAAGTGTGTGATTTTCTACATGTAATGAGTTATACAAATTTCTGATTCTATATATACAAATATACAATGTGCAAATGTCTTTGAGAAATCTTCTAAAAGTAATGAAATAGAATAAAAGTTAGTCATAATTAGTAACTGATGAACGGCATACCTATAACAAAGCTTTGTGATAATAAAGTAGATTTCAAAACCTTTCAACCAACAAAATATACAAGACAAAAAATAAAACAAACTAAACTAGAAATGTAATTAGTTCACAATATTGCCATTTTTATCCATCATAAACTAGATAATTTTTCATATAGGGATAAAACTGAAAACATTAAGTTTAAAAGGGAAGTTGCTAAGAATAAAATGCATGTGTCACCCAACTTTATTACTTTAAGTGAGAAATGACCATATATATTAAATTTTTTAAAGCAGACACTATGGGTCACCAAAATTTCTTTAAGCCAGTGTTTTGAATACCAAATGAACAGAACATTTCTTTTGCTAGTGGGTGGGAAGTCAAGCTCTGTGTCTGACATGGTTTAGTGAGAGAAACTAAATTACTGTATTTAAAATGATCATTCAATCTGAACTTTTCTATTACAAGTTTAATTAGGTTTGGTATCACGTATGACCTGTGAACATGTCCAATACTAATTGGTATTTGTTACCAAAAGTTCCCAATGTTGCAAAATAGATAAATAAACATTATTAAATTCTTGAAACAAATTATTGTTGGTATATCACAAATTGTCATGATATTACCACATCATGAAAATTTAGCCCTGCTTCATTTGAAGTGTCCAAGTGCAGTAAAATAAAACTGTAACAAAAAATGCTAGTTTTCATTGCATATCATTAGGAACACATACCCCATTACTCTGATCTGTCATAAACAAAATAGCTTTTTCATCTAAATGGCAGCACAGTAACTTTTCTTTATGTTCAACAAAACTGTGAAGACTAACCGTTTTTGCTGGAGCTGCAAGATTTTCCATTTCTTCATGGGTCACCCAAACGTTGCCTGAAGGCTAGTGAGAGGCCCAGGGGAAGCAGTGGGGTCCGTGGGAGGAAAGCAGCGGTAAAGAAGAAAGGCAGATCACTGTAAGTTAGCCCCACCGCAGCGCGCCTGCGCTCTGGCCTCTACAGCATGCACGGCGCAGACAGCATGGCTGGTTCGCTCAGGGCTCCCTTTTTCTTCTACTTAAAAAGATTGAATAGAAACAGGCATGCTGTGAAGCTCACGTGGGATAGATTTAAAATGATACTTCTACGATTATTAATCAGGAAAAGGCTTAATCAAAATTTGCATTTCGAGATGTTTGGCTATTGGATCTATTTTTTCCTCAGAAAGCAAAGGCATATGTGTTTTCTTGTGTTATTACCCATATCTCATTCACAAAATTTTGATTCCTCAATGTCCTTGGAAAGAGAATATCGGTTGCCAGTACAAAGCTGAGAGAACTATCATAACCTGAATGGAAACCAGTATCAGCTTTTCTCAAATGACTTCTTCCTTTTTCCAATTCAGTAAATATGTTGTCTTTTATATTCTTACAGGGGAAAAAGAAGTGAAATGATATTCTTGACATAATGGGTTATTTCTCCAGCCTCACTAAATGCTGTCAGAAATTACAAAACCCGGGCTTCCTTTTCTTTCAGTAGTATTCAATGCCATTATAGAGAAGAACATGATGTAAAAAGAAATATTCCTTCTAGCAAGCTCTATTCTACTATGAAATCACACTTATTTTCAAATAAAACAACCCATATTCGTTCTATACTCTGAAAAGGGTACAGAAAATTTCTAACCAAAGTCCACTCAGTAATCTACACATCAGGCATATCATTCACAGCAATGGCTGCTGGGAATCAACGTCCCATCAAACGGTCACTGCTTCACTGGGAAATCTCTATGAATGTTGCAAGGTTGTCCAGGTACATCCGTCCTATGTTATGATGGAATTTATATCCTATGTAGTGCTTGTTACATTTTTAGAAGGGTTCTACTTTTAAAGAATTGGAAGTAACAAAGTTGAGACCCCAGCATTAATCACCACTATAATTCTCCCTAGCCTTTTTTATCAGCACATAGTACCACGCTGGCTTTCATTCAATCATAAATAATGTAATTTTATAAACTAAATTCATGAATATAATTCTCTGTGAGACAAATCTCATATACAAGAGAATTACATATATAGTTAAGTATCAAAAAAGGACTTGAGTAATAAATATTCATAATTATAAGTAAATCATAAGGGCATAAAAATCCCAAATGATAGGTATCATATATATGTATGGAATTACCATTCTCCTACCGTTTTGGAATTTAGAGTGTATCTGAATTTTTTCATGCAAGATAAAATTGTGAATACTGTAGAATATGTTTAGATAACAGGAGGCATTCATGTCATTAAAAGCTCTTCTCCTCTACTCCCAGCTTCTGGGAATGGCGCTTATTCTATAAATCGAAAGTTGCCTATGATCATTAAATCATTGAATCATTGGGAAGAACTTGCTTCTATTGACTTTGTGAAGAGTGTACTATGCTAAAGAGAACTTTATGCTCATCTGTCACCTTCCCTTTACACCCAGCGACCACAGCGCTCTGCCTGAGCGGCTGTTCATCAGTCACAATGATTTCTGTAGCTTCTACCTTGACTATGAATCCAGATGATGACGCTCTCCCTCCTTCTATAAGAAACTTGAGCAGCATTATCTCATACTGGAGTACACACTCATATAATCTCTTTCACACATTATCATAAATCTATTTTTGTAAGTTTATTATATTATGGAATGGCCAAGATGCTGGAAGCTATGGGTTTATCTGTATTTTTACATGCGAAAGGAATAGACACCAGGGACATTTTCTAGTGAACGGTTGGCAACCTTTTTGAAGTTGGGTGCCAGCTGGGCACCTTTGATCTGCAGTTTTACTTGTGAGGAGCACTGCCTGCCCTAGAATCTTGTAAAGTAACCCACAAAATAGATTCTACACAACCCAGTCAATCAGACATTACTCAAGCTTTTAGCAAATTTACTTTATAAGTAAGCCTATGTATAGTAAGTCATTTATTCAGATTTCTTTTTATCCCATCAGTTTGAGGGATGGGACTTTCATTCGAGTGAGCCATAAGGGGGTGCTTCGGAGCATGAGAATTTCAGGGAAAAGCATAACTTAGAGAAGAGCTAGAGTGGGACGACATAGGATGCTGGTGTTTTGGGCCCAAGGACAAAGAGAATGCAAAAAGGAGTTTGGAAAAGCATAAAGGACAAGCTTCACAAAATAATTTGGTTGTGGTTCTCTGAGAGCCTCTGAAAATCATTTACTATTGCCTTTGGGAGTCCATGGTGCAGCCCTCAATATCTGAGCTGGAGAATGCAAACTGGTAGCCACTGTGTGTGTGTGTGTGTGTGTGTGGCTAATGCCATCTAACAGATGATTTCTAAAATTTCAACTAGTTGGAAATTTACCCCTTATAATGAAGAGGCTTGAGTTCTAGCAGTGCCACTTCTCAGTGACTTCCCTCAGACATTCCCGAAACCTCTATAAATTTAAGATTCTACACTTGTTAAGTGGGCTAGAACTACATACTTCATATTAGAAAAAATACTGAACAGTTTAAATTAGGATAGAATATGTCCAAATATAAGACAGGAAACAGGATCAGGCAGGTAAGATGCCAAGAGAGTTATATTTAAGGAAGCACCCACATCTGGGGTCATGCAAGCACAAGGTTGGCACCTGACAGTGAGTGCCTCCTTAAATTATTGCGTTTGAGGTGTCTTGCTAGCATCACCTTAGTCCGGATGGAATACAATATTTATACAGTATTATCAAATGAGAACTAGAAAAAAAGTTTCCTAAAGGATGTTAAGGATTAAAGCACTTAATTAAATCATGTAAAGAGTTGTAACATAAAAGTAAACATTAAAATGAATTTAAGGAAGAACTCATGAAAATTAATTAGGGGAAAATAATTCTCTTGCTGTCAAAAATGCAAAATAACTAAAGCAGCCAGACCTCAGAGTAATACTAAACATTCCTAGAATGGGAGTAACTTCCGTTACCTATGCCATTCTGAAGTACTTTTACTTTACAGTTGAAATGCAAAGTGGATTAACTTGAAATCTAGTTTTCTCATTCAAAATGTCCTAGATCCACATTTCTCCCCATCTGAATTTATGTTTCTTGCTCTAAGAAGAGAAACACTTCTCACTGTAATAAGGCTAGTATTTACAGTTATTCCTCACCTTATCTCACTAAAGGTTGAGGCTTATGAGGTTAGTAACAATGACCAGGGGAGCAGAAGCAGACCGGGCGAGCCCTGGGAGAGAGGGCCAGGGCTGAGTGCGGGGGGCAGGAGAGCGTGCCTGTGACATGCACGGAATCTGGGGCAAAGCCACATGGGAGTGTGACCTCCGACAAGTCACTCAATCTCCCTATATGTCACTTTTTCCCATCTATAAAACAGATATAAAACAGATCTATGTGAGGCAGATACCTGTGTCTCATAGTGTTGTTGTGAGGCTTCAGTGAGTTATTACATATAAAGCACTTAGAATAGGGCCTGACACTTAGGCACCCACTGATGTTGCTATTACTACAGTTTCATTAGACATTTTGTTGAGCTATCTCTGCCCAAGCAAATCCTTAGTTTAGTAAATGCTCTCTATTTCCCCTGTACATTGTGCTGGCTGATGCCTATCTCACGCTTTATATTTCTGCTCAAATTTGCTAAATTATATGTTCCCAAACTTATTAATTTTTATTGCATTACTTTTTAATTAGGCAATTTAAATGAATATGGCATAAAGCAAAAAAGAAATTTGCCTCATCTATGAGCACTAAGTTGAGCTATTTGGAAAGACCAGATAAGGAGATACAACTTTGTCAAAGTCTGGGAGAAAATATGTAAATGTCCAGAAGGAGTCTTCACTCAATAGCTTTTTGAGTATCTTGAAGTTATTGCTTTAAAAAGAAACTCAAACTAGAAAAATTGAAGATGTTTTATAGATGAGGTTATGAAATAAAGATACTATAGAACTTCAGGTATTGGAATTGCACTCAAAGAAAAGCCCTAGGTGTCTCAACTACATCTGCAAGTGCCTCAAGAACAGAACCATAGATCAGTGGGATAGAATAGAGAACCCAGAGAGAAACCCATGCATATACGGTCAATTAACATGTGACAAAGGAGTCATGGATATACAAATGGGAAAAATGGCAGCCTGTTCGATAAATGGGGTTGGGAAAGCTACATGCAAGAAAATAAAACTGGGTTACTGCTTAACTCCATACACAAAAGTAAAAATCAAAATGGATTAAAGACCTAAATGTAAGATGTGAAACTATAAAATTCTTAGAAGAAAACATAAGCAAAAATTTCTTGAACATAAACATGAGCAATTTTTTTCTGATCTCATCTCCTCAGGCAAGGGAAACAAAAGCAAAAATGAAAAAGTGGGATGACATCAAACTAAAAAGCTATTGTACAGCAGAAGACACCATCAACAGAACAAAAAAGGCATCCTACAGTATGGGAGAATATATTTGTAAATGATTTATACAATATATTCGGTAACATTCAAAATATATAAAGAATTCATGCCTCAACACCCAAAAAACAAATAACCCAATAAAAAATTGGGCAAAGGACCTGAACAGACATTTTTCCAAAAAAGAAATACAGATGGCCGACAGCACAGGACAAGATGCTCCACACTGCTAATCGTTAGGGAAATGCAAATCAGTATCACCTCCTAACAGTTAGAATGGCCACCATCCAAAAGACAAGAAATAACAAGTGTTGGTAAGGATGTTGACAGAAGGGAACTCTCCTACACCATTGGTAGGGATGTAAATTGGTACATTCATTATGGAAAACAGTATGGAGGGTCCACAAAAAACTAAAAATTGAAATATCATACAACCCAGTAATTCCACTTCTAGGAATTTACCTGAAGAAAACAAAATCCCTGATTCAAAAAGATATACACACCCCTATGTTTATTGCCACATTATTTACAATAGCCAAGATATGGAAGCAACCAAAATGTCTATCAATAGATGAATAAAGAATATATAGTGCATATATACAATGGAATATTATTCAGCCATAAAAGGAAGAAATCCTGCTATTTGCAATACATGGATGGACATAGAGGATATTATGTAAGTGAAGTAAGGTAGGTAAAGACAAATATCATATTATTTCACTTACATGTGGAATCTAAAAACAAAACAAAACAAAATGAACAAAACAGCAACAGACTTATAGACACTGAGAAGTGACTGTTGGTTACCAGGGGGAGAAGCTGGAGTAGGTGGGTGAAATAGGTGAAGGGAATAAACAGGGACAAAATCTCAGTCATAAATTGGTTATGGGGATTAAAGTACAGCATAGAGAATATAGTCAATAGTTTTATAACATCTTTCTATGTTGACAGTAACTACAATGGAGTGAGAATTTAATAACATATAACTATTGAATTACCACATTGTATACTTGAAACCAATATAACATTGTATATCAACTATACTTCAATTAGAAAATGTTTCAACAAAAATAAATTTGAAAGTGCCTGAATATTTATATAGTTTTACTTAAAATGAAATATATAAAGAATGTGCTTAGTTTTTATGTCATTCCTCTTTAAACAAATATTTCAATTAACTGATTATCTCCATCCTTATTCCATTAGTAAGAGGCTTTCTACACTAACAGCAACTTAGGAAGAAGAAAGAGAAATTTGGAAGGTTAGGGCTGGCCAAATAAAATAATAAATGTAAACATTGGATTTTATTTTGGTGCCCAGCCCTTCCCTCTGGACAGGATAGGAGGCAGAGTCAGACAGAAGCTCTGTTCGGTTAACAACCACAACAAAAAAAGCCCAAATACTTTATCCTTTTCTCTTGAGAATTTGAGTGAATAAACAAGATACATTTGATTGAGGAACTCAAATCCAAACTTAAACATATAAAAAATGTGTGTTTCTGAACTAATTGCAGAGTTGTGGGAGACATGATAACATTTCTTTAAAGAAAAGAAACCGGCTTTTATATTTTCATAGTGTGCATCTTAATATATAATTTTAGGTGATGACTTTAAAATGTCTTAATCTTTGTGCAGTGGATTCATTAGTAGAAATTTATCCGAATTTCACTCTGCAAAGCATATAATATTTGAAATGAGCAAATACTCCCATGTAGACAGAGAAAAAAAGGAAGAAAAAGCACTCATTAAGTCATTTTTAAAGAAAATCAACACAACTTATCGTTTTTTGTCACTTGTATCAATATTTGGCAAAGGGTGTATATCCTCTCTGAATAAAGAGCTTTCTCACATTAATAAAACGATGAATATTCCTATTACCTCACAGTAAAATGGAATTGATTATGACTGAGAGATTCATTTTAATATTCAATCAATAAGCATATGAAGAAAATTTAATTCTGCTAGCAATTTTAAAAGTTGAATTTAAGCAATGTGATAATCGGTGTTGACCAAGGGGTGGGGAACGGCTGCCCAATACAACTTGGCGATTAAGGTTTCAAAGTAATAAGAATATAAATGTCCTGTAGGCAAATATTACTATGAAAATAACTTATTTATACAATAATATAATCTCATGCATATCCACTATGGTGTTGTAAACACAATGAAAATTGTTAAATGAGCAAGAGGCCAGTATTAGGGATTCGGTCTGGTCAAATAAATCATGGTGTTCCCATGAAGGAGGTGTGCAGCAATCAGACATGCTATTACAACACGGTATTTAAAAAAATGAGGAAAATCTTCATGCTATGTTACTGTTTTAAAAGCGAAGCACAAAATATATTTTGTGAAATAATTCATCTTTATAGAACAATAAAGGAAATAGACTAGAAAGGTACCTATCAAAAAGTTAATAGTGAAGAAAATTAATAAATTTTAATAATTAATTACTGACTTATTACCTGTCTTTCAAATGCTAATTCCTCCAGAATCCTTGCTCACCCAGCTGTGATTTCTCCTTCCCTGGAATCCCACAGCGTCGGCTTCTACCTCACATTTAGGAATTAGCCTTTATCATCTCTTAATAACCCTACTGCTGAACATGCTGGACTTCCCTTACTACTGCCGCCCTCTCTCTGAAGTCAGGGTCAGCTTTCATATCCTCTGTAATGGTGGAGAGCGTAACTTGTACCATCATCATTGTTAAGATGAGTATTTATTATCTACAATTTGCCGGGCATTGCGTTAAGGCCCGGGATCTGAGGACAACCTGGTAATATCCTTGCCTGGCCTGGTGTGGAATAAATCAAGAAGAAAACACTATAAAATGGTTGTTATAAGTATACAGGGTGGTAACTCAGGAAGCGAAGCAAACCGACTTCGTGGTTTGGTGAAAACGTTTTAGGGGAAGGATATTCAGGAATTATTAGAAGAAGGATGAGCTGGGGAAGGATGGTGATTCTGGAGTGGGAAGGACGTCCCAGCCAGAGGGATAAGCAATTGCAAAAGCTCATAATCAACCAAGAACATAAAAGTTTAGGAAACTGAAAGAAGCCCTCCGTGTTCCTGACCTGAGGAAATAGAGCCTTTGGGCCCAAGTGAAGTTACATCAGGAATCTCACAAGCTCTCTTCACGTTTGACTGTTCTTTAAAAACGGAGTATGTTCTCACCTTTAATACTTTGTGATTTAAATTCCTTAAACATGTCAGAAAAAATACCCCACTTAATTATTCTGTTTTTCATTCCAAAATGGATTAGATGTTAAATAGAAATAATAAGGTATGTTCTACTTTTCATCTTTACGTTGGGATTTCGAAGGCTCTATTTTTTGCAAGATGAGGCATTTTAAATAATTTTATATGCATTTGCTCTTGGGAGGAGAGCGATGATATAAACCAGTTGTGATGCTTCCCCCTCAGTTGGATTATTCAGGAAATTCTTTATCAGAGCTGAATTTGTTTTACAATAACTATTTTAATGGCCTGCTCAGTTTTTATTTAAATGTATTCTGAATTACTTTTTAGCTTGAAACGCAGCATTAGTACGCTGCTATAGTACACAGCATGTATATATATTTAAAAATAATATACATAAGAGTTGGCTAAACTGTATATTTTTCCTACATGTTATTTAGGAGGAAGTTAAAAAGGAATTATGCAAGAAAGATAAAGGCTTTTAAAAATTGACTTTGTATATCTGGCACTAGACTCTAGTACACTGGGAAGGAATTTAAGGGTAAATGAAATAAAAGTGAAGCAAAAAATCTAAAACTGCTTAAGACCACATATAAAAAGTTATACAAGTAAGTTTTGTGCCTGAAATCTTCAATAAAGTACTACCACGTTTCTATCTTTTATGCATTATTCATATTTGGGTCTTCTTCCATATATTATTATTTTGTATAGGAAGCGGGACCAGAGAACTATGGTTAACATCAGAAATCATACCTTTTATTAGCAAAAAATTCAATTCATGATTGGACTAAAGAAAGAATGGCCATAATTTAGGAATTTTTCTTAGTATTTGAATTTTTCATCTGATATCCATTGTTTTTAGACATTTTATTCTTCCCTAATGTTAGGATAGGAACAAAATTATGAGAAGAATAGAGATTTATAAACGAGAAGCAAACATATTTTGATGGAAGGTATTCCCCCTGGTATTTATAAAACATCAAATATCTGTGTACTTCCATAGTGATGAAAACTGCTTAGGAAGTAGTGAGCTATATGCATTGCCTCTTCACAAAGCGCTAATGCCTACAGCTCAACTCCTGAGAGGTTCGATTACATTTGAAAAAAAAAGAGAGAGAGAGAGAAACATCCTGAATCCTGAAAAAGTATAAACTAGGGGTCTCGTTGCTTGGGAGAAAAATCTAAACTGTAGCCACTAGCTCAAATTCTATTTTGGTTGCAGCCTTCAGAACTGATAGGAATCCCAGCCCCGCAACTGAAGACCTATTAGAAGTAGCAGTGCGGGTAACGGAGAGCAGGCCAGCTCTCTCCAGAGTAATTCCTGCTGCCACGGAAATGTTTGCTACAAGTTCACCCTGCAGACTGGGACGCTGCGAGGGCTCCGCGCTGGGAGACGGAAGGAGCACAGACGGACTCACAGTTCGGGACGTCGGAGGAGCGGACGGACTAGTCAGGGAAACCATCTCCTGGATGGCTAAGCGGAGCTTTAAGCGGTGCAGAGGGTTGCTGATGCCAATCTCTCTCTGGATCTCGGTGTCTGATAAGGCAGACATGATGGCTCCACTCTTCACGTTGGCTCGGCAGGCGGCCACGTACCAAGCAGGCATTCCCAACCAGAGCTGTTGGATAGGGGAAAAAAACCCATATACACATCATAGTGTTAGTGAACATTTTAGTGTCTCTTATGTCCCAGGCATTATTCTAAGTACCTTACACGTAGGGACTCTTGTTGCCATAACCCCAGCGAGTTAGACGCTATTATTATTTTCCCCAGAGAAGTAGATGCACAGGGGACATCAACTACTTTATTTAATACCAGCTAGGCAGTGATGGAAATAAAGATTTGAAACTGAGTCTCCAGACTGTGTAGTTTAACTAATTTGTATGATTAGGGGTAAAAATAATAGCTGCACTGCACCAAATATCTCTTCTCCTTGCACCTTAGGTTTAAGGACAAAAATAGCTACGAGCTACATTTGATAAAGACTCAATCAACATTTGTTTAATGAGTAACCGAAATTTCTAATTCTCCTGTGGAAGTTTGAGCGCAGGGAAATAATCTCACATTATTTAAAGGAATAATTTAATGTCACATTATAGGAAGAGACAGCTCTACCATCTCCAGCCTGTGATCTTAACCAAAACCTGTAGTGTAGCCCTGCCACATTCCCACGTACCTACCTACACCTCGTGTATGACCTGATAGTGTGTGACCTTAATTAGATTTTCTACCTGAACATTATTTTGGAGAATGAAGTGATATGCTGACTGAAGGCCTAACGTTACAAACATGTCTGGCACACATCTTGGCTGGCTGAATGCCCACTCACATGCATTGTGGTGTAGCATCTGAACTACAGGCACTTAAAAAAGGAATACTCTGTCCACTCCACTCCCTGCCGACTCCTCCCAACCAGTAGTTATGAATAAGAAGCATGGGAGTAGCTTAAGTCTTGGTCGTTAAATATCCAAAACACAGATTCGTTTTTGGTTATTTTATTTGTTGATATAAACATACTGAGCCAAAGGGGAGAGGAGCATATGAGAAGGAGATGACTGAGAGCAAGACGCCGTAGACAGACCATGACTCGGCAGATACGGTGGTGAGAGCTCCGGACTGAGTCAGAGGGCCTGGGCCCTGACTCCTTCCCTGGCGTCGTGGGCCCTCCAAACCAATGACACCTTGACTGCGGATTCTTGACCCACAGAAATTCGTGAACAAAATCAAGGCCAAGTTTGTTGATAATTTGTTACATGGTAGAAGATACCTAATGCAGACACCCTTGTATTAAAACATCCTGCCACATAAGAAGGCTACTTGTTTCTATAGAGGAAACAGACAGACAAAAGGCCAAATCTTTTGTTGAGTCAATGGTCTGGGCTGTGACTGGGATGAAAGGAAGGCGGGAGGGGATCTAAGTACAGAGCACAACTGAAGAGTTTATGTCATCTTCCAGCAGGTGAGGGACAAGGAACTGACCTTACCTTGACAGGTATGATGAGATACGATGGAAGATGGGACTTCACTCCTTAGTTTATAAACTCAAGTTGTTCAAAATAAACCACCCCTTCTCTTCTAAGATACCTGGACTTGCACATTGGTTAATATTACCCAAGTGCTTTCCAAGATGATGTTACCAATACCCTGATTAGACTTCTAGAAAGTGTCCAATGTGGATAAATGGTGTATGGAACATCACACTATTCTACAAATCATTTGCAGCACGCTGTGCGCACAGGGAGCTGCTGAGGAGGCAGCAGTGAAGAGCTCTTATTCAGGGGATCA
Source organism: Phataginus tricuspis (assembly GCA_029783875.1). Lineage (NCBI taxonomy): Eukaryota > Metazoa > Chordata > Mammalia > Pholidota > Manidae > Phataginus > Phataginus tricuspis. Next base: position 10,856,387 of record JAQQAC010008719.1, on the reverse strand, counting down.
CTGGCCTGTCATCTTGTTTATTCCATTTTATCATTTCAGGCACTTTAAGAAGCACATTATGAGCATTTCTGTGTGCTCAGGATAGGTTTAATTAGCACAAACGTCCCTGCCTGCCAGGTCCTAGCCTCTTAATGTCGCTGAATCTGTTTTCTTTACCTACAGGATTTGTTCATCACTTGCCAAAAAACAGCAGCAACCTCTGTCAAACTGCAGCTTGTTTTATTGGAGTGAAACTGAACAGAGGGCTGGTATCAGCTTGGAGGTGGGCTTTCTTTAGCACTTTGTCTCATAATTGATTTTGAAGTACAGTATTTTAAAGACATGTTTGAAAGAAGCATCCCTTATAACCAATATGGTACAATTTCCCTGACAGGAGAGAATAAAATAAAGTGAGACATAGGCTTCTTTCACTCAGTCGAAGAAAAGATGCAAAGCATGGTTTTATATCTATATAAGACTATTGTTTAAACCAAAATGGGTTGTAATTTTTCCTTGATGAATTTCTTAGCTCTGGATATAATCATGAAGGTGGGTGAATTTATAATCCCCAACCACTTAAAACAATGGGTTCTAATTGCCTGTGCCACTCAAGAAATGCCTATATCCTTCTTTGCCCTGACATCTGCACATCCTAGCGGCTGCTAGCAGCCCACGTTAGACCTGGATGCAAGGGGCTGTGAACACTACTCCTAAGTGGATGAAGATGCCCTCTGTGATCAAATATGTGTTTCCTTCACTCTCCCAGTCTGCTTCCGCTGCCCTCTACCCTGCCCAGGTGTTGCTTTGTTTTTCCAGATCCCTGTGTTAGGCAGGAAATGCTAAATGTAGTTTTCATTTCATTAGAATATTCAGTGTAGACACAGAGGAGAACAAGGGATAACTCTTTTTGCTTTATTCTAAGTGCTTAAACCTAGCTGGCCCATTTTAGAGAATTTGGTTCAGGCATTTAATTCCAAGCAAAGGAATGGTTCTCTATGCAATTAAGTGGCTGTAACGATCTTGGGTAACAGCCAAGTGCTGACTATGGAGATGGCATAGTCATCTGTGACCTGCTGCTGAGGAAGGACTCTGGACTGATGGACTGGGACAGATGGGTTCTTGTAACAACAGAAATGCTGCTCAATAATCATTGCTTCTCTTATGCTAGACATGAAGAGGGTGGAGCTAAGAGAAACTTCCTTTCATCCCACTTCCCTTTTTTCCTTCTGCCACAATCACAAGAAAGCATCAGAGTAAAATCACACTACCCACAGCTCTCCAGATAAAGAAAATATTCCCTTTAAGCCTGTTCCAGACTGTTGGAAAGCTATGGCTCCAGGAACCTGTCTTTACCTATATCTTAAAAAACTCTCAGATAGCTAGTGACCCATTTGAGAGCCTTCTGGTTTGTCTCACCTCTAGCCACGCGACCACCGTGGGCCCATCCCACTGGGCAAAAGGTAACCCCTTTCTCCGAGCCTCTTCTAGAAGTTCATGCCTGAAGTACATAGCAAAGATTATTAGTCAGTAAATATGAAAAAAGATGTATGTGATTATTTTTAATGACAATACTAAAAAAAAACCCAATAATCCTTTACAAGGCTTTTAAGAGATAATCTGGAATAACAATTCCTCCTTCCTTTGAGTAATACATGGAACTCACCCTTTGATTTTATTAGGAGTGAAACACTGACATCTAAAAATAATTTCCCCCAACAACATTTATTCACTAAAATTCAAACGCTAAATGTTAATGGACTAAGAAGCTGAATTTTATCATCAGCAAATATCTTTCACAAGAAAATGGCCCACATATGCAGATTTAAGCATGCATGATGGGATCTAAATGTGGCTTCCTCCTTCTGCCCTGAGCACTTCCCGTTACTATTTTAATGGTAGGGAAAGAAGCCTGCATATCTGGGCAGAAGGTATATTGGGTCACTTTAGTTCCACTGAAGTGATGTGCTTGATGTTAGTAAGTTCTCTGGGTTCAGGTGGCAAAAAAGGAGCTAGCTCTTTGTCCAGACTACAATATTGCTTCTTATTTGAACAGAACTCTGAGCTAACTTGACTTCCAATACTGCAAAGCAATGTAAAGTGTGAAATTCAATTGCACACTTATTTTTCATTTACAACACTACTGTTTTAATGAAAGTGAAGCACCTCAATGACAACAAATTGTTGTTTCTGGTAACAAAATGTTGTAAAGAGCCTTGACAAATGCGTCATTAATCAATGTCCCTGCTATGGAGCCTTACAACCGACATCATCTCAAAACCCATCTGAGATTGTTCATTGAAGTAGCAAATATGTGTTTTTCCTGAAACTCAAGTTGATATATACATGACCAGAACTATACTGGAAAAATACATTTCCTGTTTCCTAGTATGCTTTGATCTTACACACAGGCGACAAAAGTATAGTATATTCAGTGCTTTCTTTTGAATATATGTTGTGCTTAGAATCTATCATGAATATCATACATAAGCTCCAAAATGAAGCATTTGAATATTGCCTATCAGTCACTTATTATAATATGTTACAATGCATAATATATTAAAATATATCATTTTAACACAAGAGCTTTTCATGTTTGCAATGGATGCTACCAACAAAAATTCAATGTGAGTAAGAAGCAGAGGGGCAAAATAGAAGTTGGAGATATAACTGCTGAAGAGACACTACATCAACTGCTGTTTCATTTGAGGGACAGCCAGGAAAGGGGTAAGTTCTGCATGGAAGCTGTTCAGGCCCGGGGAAAGGGAAGGGCGACACTGGCACCCTCAATCCAACAGGAGAACTCGAGGGGCTTTCGCACCTGGCTTGCTGTCCCATCACCCACTCCCTTGGGCTTCCCAATGACATGCCTTTTGAAAACCAGACTTGGAGAGCTCAGTCTCACTGTGACCAAGGAATGGGGTGAAGAGTCAAACAGCCAATCATCAGGTACTTTTTGAGCACCTGTGGTGAGCTCAGGCCTGTGCTCAATGTGGAAAATAGAGACATGGATCCAGTTAAACAGAGAAAGCAAGCACGTGAGCTGGCTAAAAACACACACACAAAAAATACACAAATGGGTGTTAGAACTCGCTGCTGCACATTCTGAGTGTGAGGATTTGGGAAGGGAGGTTAATGGCAATGGAAACAACTGGTGATGACTTTGGCAACCAAGTTGGCTTTGAAGGGCCAGTAGGAAGGAGGTGGGAATGGAGTTCCAAGCAGTAAGGGTGGAAGGGCAGAGACAGGACTGAGCATGGAATATGTGCAGAGAGTAGGCTCTGCAGAGCTGAAGCGCATTATTAATGCAATGTCCATCAGGGAAGGAGACACTCAGCCAGGTAACAGTTGAGTGGCATTAAAGGGGAAGAAACAAATACACATTTACAATTGATTTTTGGTACATTTAACAAAAAAGCAAGTAAATAGGCACTTAACATTGAGGAAATATACAAAATTTTCACAAGTGGATTACATGAGTTGTACAAAAGCCGTTTTTCAAAGTTAGAACACTTAATTATGCAACTTCTGACAAGTTCTCTAATAAACATTGTACCATATAAGCTGGAGTGAACCCATTAAAACTTAAGTCAGATACTGTGACTTCTCTGCTGTTACCCCTCCAATCATCCCTTATCTCACTAAGAATAAAAGTCAAAGCAGTGGTTAGGACCCACCCTACCTTCTTCATCTCTGTGACTCAACTCCCACCTCACCCAGCAACACTGGCTTCCCAGCTATTCTCTGGAAACAGCTCAGGCCTCTTTCTGCCTCAGGACCTTTGTGCCTGCTATTCCCCGTCTGAAATGCTCTCCCCCTCTATTTCTACATGGCCCTGTCCCATACCTACTTTTATCTTTACTAAATGTTACCTTCTCTCTGGGTGTCTCTTCCCCTCACCCCTACAACCCCCACTAGACGTCCCTGATCGCCATTCCTTGTTTTATTTTTCTCCAAGACAAGTATCTTCTAACACAGAATATCACTTACTCCTGAATCTATCAACTCCCAATCAAATACAAGCTCAAGGAGGAATGATGGTTTTATATTTTCTGTTCAGAAATAATTTGAAGCATCTAGCACAAGGTCAGGCACAGAACAGATGCTCAGGAAATAGTTGTGTGTTGAACATGTCAGTGGGTGTGTTCACATTTAGGTGTTTCTTGTTTCAGTAAATTGCATCTCATGATGTATTTAATTTCGGAGTCCAAATATCTTTTCCTATTTTACCTCACAACCAGGTTCAATTTCTATGTTTCTAAGAATAAAAATTTTCCTCAAATTCTGCCTTGTCTTGGGTCAGTCTGTCAGAACAGCACCCACTGTAGATGATCCCAAAAGTCTGATCTAGTTTGGGGTCACTGATGGAAATCTGGTTAAGAAACCATGCAATGTGAGGCAACAGATCTGTTCTCCTACTCAGCAGACATTTAATGATAAATAGTTTGGAAACACCTTGAACAATCTAGCCCTTGAAAAAGTTTTCTTTGCTTTTGTTTTGATTTGTCTGAACTGCAAACTCTCATAACTTTAGGAAGAATATGCAAATATAATGACATGCGTTTAGCTTAAGTTCAATAGATCCTGCCCTTCGGCCCCCTGCTGGCGAGGCTGAACCCCAGGCAGAGGTCCCTGAATGGACACACCTGAGACTGTGCAGGAACTACCAGACTAGGTGAGGATGGCTGGGTTTTGCACCAGGACTGCATGCTACACAATGTTAACTCCAGACCTGCTTCTTTTTTAAACCTCAGGACAGGATCAATTATGTAAAGAAATGTATTCATTACAAAGCAAGATTACATTTAATTCTTCTTGATTATAAAAAACTTTGTACCATATAAAATTTATAAGAGACATATATATGTTTGGGCATAATGGCATGAGAGAGAAGCCAGGTTAAATAAATAAAATGATATGAGCAATACTCTAATAGATGGAAATCACTAAGTTTAATACACGATGATTTCCTAACAGAGTATTAAGGGGGGGCATTAATTTCATGGGGGCATACCTGTTCTCCTCAGGCATTTGGGAGTCACTGACAGAGAAAGAGCAGCCTGAGTGCTTAGGAAACGCTAATTAAACGATTGATTTGGCACAAACAGGCATTTCACATATACTGCTGCTCTCTGTTCAACCAGTCCATATATGGAAAGGAAAGCTATATACCCTAGATTTAACCTTTTCAAAGGTCAAGTGACAGTTCGTCCAGAGCAACAACGTGGGATCACTTTCCCCAGTACAAATCCAAGTCTAAAAAGTTCTATTCAGCCTGAAGAAACATTTTTGTTTATCTTTCTTCTTTTCCAAGCAACCTAATATTTTACCATCTTTTCCCAAAGGATCACTTGTAGATCATTATGATTATGACCATGCGGTGTAAATAAAATGTAAATAAGTCAAGGGCATTTTCCAGGCTTTTAATTTCTAATTCTTAATCCAGACTAATTTAATCAAGTATGACTTGGCTTAAATCTGAGCAAGTTGACTTTGTAAAATGACTGAATCCAAATGGAGACGTCCAGCTCCTCCATTTTTGGGTTTTGTGTCTTTCCCCAACTCTGACAGGTTTGACCTAATTGGTGGAGTATGTGCACATTTGTAAGCTATGTTTCTATCACACTAAATAATGTCCACATGCCCCCCTGCTTTGTCTTCCCACTTGCTTTGCCTAGATTTTCAAGGCATAACAAAAATACTCCCTCTGAAGCCATTCCTCCCTTGCCTGAGGCAACATTTACTACTTCCTTTTATATGCCCCCCAGTACTAAGCAACTTACCTAGAGTATCTTCAGGACTTTATTGACTCAGAGATGCCATCGGTTTTATTCTATGTTTGCTGAACACAAACCCTGGCAGTTTATGGTAGGTAGTCTATGAAAAATCAGGTAACTGACTGCCGAACCCATCTGGTTACTCCCAGGGCGTACAAAGTCCCCGTTCTCATGCCCTCAGAGGAGAGCAGCACAACTTGTAAATCAACAAACTCAATACAGTGTTAAAAGTCTGAGACATGAAATTCATTAGTTACTCAAAGAAGTCACAGACCATGGGAGCCATAGTCTCCTCCCCCATGTCCTTTCCAAAGTGGATGGCTCCTCACTGCCCAGGAAGAGACTTTATTTTCAGACCATTCAGCCTAGGATGCTATTTTGCGATTGCCAATCTGGGATACAACTGTCTAATGCCGTACAGCACCATGTCCTCTCTCACCCAGGATGGTCGCTTCAGTCACTGTCCTATTAATGCCTATCAATTTCCCCTTCATATTTTCTCTCTCCGATACACTGCCATGAAAAAAAGTCTGCCTAAATGGCAGAGCAGGGAAGAGAGTGGCCTCTGCAGCCAGGCTGCTTGGACTTGATCCTCGTGTGGCCCCGTTGTGGCTGTGCGCCCACAGAGGAGTCGCTTGACCTTGCTGTGCTCAGTCTCCTCGTCTGTGAGCGGAAGAGGATGATAGTACCTCCAGCACAGGGCTGCTACCAAAGGTGGATGTGAAAGTATAGGTGATGTGATCACAGGAGTGCCTCGCACGGTGGGAGCAGCCAGTGAATGTGAGCTGTTACTTCTGGCATAACACTGTCCTCTGACCCCCTTCAATGGTTCCCCAAATGAGTAAAGTATACCCCTCAACCTGGATTACGCAGACTAAGACTGTTTAGTCTTGATTTACCTTCCTAATCATCGTCACTTACTTCAAACCAGAAATAGAAACTTACTTTTGTAAATAATTTGTGGATTACTACTTCCATTTTTGCAAGTAGCATTTCCCGGGGCTCATGAGTTCTTCTCCTTCTTCTGCTCTCAAAATCTTGCTGTTTGCCTAAATTAGGACCCTTCCTTTTATTTCTGTGATCATCTCAGTGCACAATGACTCCTTTAAAATCTGGAAACTCGGAGCATCGGCATCCCTCCGAGACTTCTGATTAGTGGCATGTGCGTGGGCCTCACCTCTCATCCAAGACTCTGAAGTCTTAGAGATGAGAGTTTGCTCTTCAGCAGCACCATGCATTTTTCTTTGCATGTTCTAGCCAAGAATATCTTTTGAATGATTGATATATTGTGACCCACAGACGTCTCGGTGATGACCACCACCTAGGATCCTTGACCATGGGGCCTTATTTTAAGTATTGTTTTTGTTGACATCGAACTACTTATCGTATCTTAAAAAGGTTTAAGGATTTTGTTTAGCAATTATAAGGTTCGCTGCTCAGAAAGAGGAAAAAAACACACTCTGTAACATTATATATAAAGTATATTGCAAATTGACTACTACCAAAGCTTTCGTTCAAACCCTCATTGCTTGTGGATCATGGCAATGGACTCCCAGCGTCTCCCTGTCTCTTGTTTGGTTCCCTCTCCCTCACATCCCTCTCTAACGTTCAGTGAGACCTTCCTAAACACAAATATTCTTATAAGATTTACCACTTACAAACCTCCCTACTGTCCTAAATGTAAAGATCAAATATCTTAGCATGACTGTAAAGACCCTGAGTGATCTGGCCATGGCTGTTTCCCCAGCCTCTGGTGCTCAATCAGTGATGAAATACTTGCCATTCTCCAAATACCGCCCTCTATTTCACCCTCTGTGACTCTGCATATGCCTTTTCCTTCTGCCCGACACATCTGTCTTTGCATCATAATCATGGCAAACTCGTGCTTCTCCTTCAGACATAGCTCATGCTTTGTCCTTCAGGATCAAGATCTCTCCAGACAGGATTAATTTTCTTCCTTACAAATATTACAGCTTGTAAATACTCTACTTATTGTATTTATTATACCTCATTTAAAATTAAAAAATTTAAATGTAACTTGAAATAAGAAACTTAATGCAGTAGTACTACAGTAGAGATTTATCTAATGTGTTCCCTTGTTCATCTGAACCATTTCATATTCTTCTGAGATATGATATGGTTTGAAAGAGCCAAGCTTCTGGATAAGACAAATTAGGGCTTGGGTCCATATAATAATAGTTAACATGCATTTATCACTTACTATGCTAAGTGCTTTATATGTATAATTCATTTCATCTTTACAATCCAGTAAGATATATATTGACACCCGTTTGCAGATGAGGACGCTCAAGAACAGAGGCCCCCTGGAGCAGAGGCCCAGTGAGTAGCAGAGCTATAACTGAAGCCCCAAGCAGCCTGGCCAGGGTCAGCTCTCTTAACTCCCACACTGTTCCTTAGCTAATTAATCTCTCTGAATTTTCCATAACTGAGAAAGGAAGGTAATAGCACTCACTTTGTTGTTAATATTAAGTACAATGCTAGTCTCTCAGTCTTTTTTCTTGTGGTTCATTTACATTTAGAAATGACATATTATCTGACCTCCTGGCTAATTTAGTAGCTGGTCTTTACCCTCTCACCATCACATGTTTTAATCCTCAACATTGTAAGAGAAGAAAGGAGCCACGACTTTTCTTTTCTTTTTACCCCAAACTAATATCAGGGTCTGCATGTCCACCAGAGGAAGGAGGTTAGTCCCACGTATTTCATTGGTATGGAAAAGCTGCATTTGTAGTAATTTGTTTCAGTTCGATTGATTTTGTGTAATTGTAATACAAAGTAATTCTCTGATTGAAAAATTTATCTGTAGGGCTTATTTATTTACCGTGGCACATGACAAGTATTTAGTTATTGATAAAACCAGAAAAAATAAATGTGTGGTTGGATAAGTGCCAAAAATAAAATATGCCAAAATAATTTGACTACTGAATCTACTTCTTAACAGTGTAGCACAGAGAATAAAACCTCCTTACATGATGCTAGCAGTAAATTTACTTATATTTCACACTGTTACTTGTAAAATTTATCTGGTTCCACTATAATTCAACAGTGAAGAGTGTAAATAGGATCTCCTCAAATTTCAATTGGACAAAGGGCTATAAATCTATCATCCAGAAATCCACACTTGCTGATCAAGTCTATGGAAATCAAAATTACATATTTGAGAAACTGCTTGAAATTTTGACCAGGAAATGCAAACAAAATATGGTGCCATTCCAGTTTCTTTTAAACATGTGCAAGCTGAAAGATGTATATCTTAATTAACATAATTATTCTAAAGAGAAATGCTACAAATCCCAGTCAGCTGCCTCAGAACACTGATTGCCTAAACATACATATTTAGTTTCATAAAATTAAGAGTTTAAAATTCAACATTAACATGGTTGACTCGATATTAAAAGCACAACATACTGTAGTTTTGTGTGTGTGTGTTCCCTGTTACGGCACTTTTTCCCGTGTAGTGCATGTAAAGGTCAGTTACACACTGAAGTCATGTTTTATTTAGATTCCAAGAACACATGCTAGATTGTCTAGAAATGAATTAATTTGATTACATTAAAAGCAAATTATTTCATTCTTATTGAAATCTTTTTTCTTCAAGTTGCTCTGAAATGGAGGGCACAGTCTCAGAAAATAAATTTAATTTACTTGTGAATTTGAGCTGGGATTACATAATTTATCACCTCACTTTATTTGGAATTTAATTGTTTCAAAACCATTATGATGGTGTAAACACACACCATCGTGATGGAGCAGTAGAATTACTCATGCTGTTATTAAAGACTAGAGAGGCTTCTATTCCTTTCCATTAAACAAATGCACTTTTGTGAGAACCTGAGGTTTGTTCTCCAGTCACCTCCTGATCGTAAACTGGAGACTTAGTGGAGGAACCCTGGGAACTTTTCAGGTTATTTGGATACGAATGTTTAGGCTAGACGGCGTTAGTGCTCATCTGATTTTGAGTCCGCTTTAACTCATATTTGAAGTTTCTAGTTTCCATGCTACGGAGAGTGTACGTATGTTCTCATACTCTGTGAGGTGCAGAAAGTTGACAGTAATATTACTAAGTATAGAAAATATAAGAGCTGCTCAAGGGTGCGCAGAAACAAGTGGGAAAGCTGGGGCTTAAATGTGTGCCTGCTGATGCCTCAGTCAGTTTTCTGTGCACCTTCAACCTTCCCTCGTCTTCGCTCCATCTGTACTCCCTTCTCCTGACACTGGAACCTCCTAAGCTTCCTTTTAGCCACTGTAACAGGGACATGATTTTGAAGTCCTAAAGTGCACGTGCAAGACAATAAGAACTGGATTTTAGAATGAAAGTGATTATATCAATTTCTTAAAACCCATAATGAATCCTCCATTTATTTTTTTTCACTATTTTCATTTAAATACTGCATTCTTAAGTAATCAGCAGTAGTAATTGTGACTTCAAAATAGAGTAAAAAAATTAACGAATATAAATCATACTAATGAAGTAAGTAATATTACAAAGTACATGACCTTGTATTGGTTTATAGACTATCCACAGAGCTAATTAGTGGCACTTGCCATAGCTTCCTGGATAATTGCAAATCACCAGTCATTTATTTGCGCAAAATTTATTTTTCTTTGGTTTAAATTTAAAAGAAAACCTCTGCTAATCTAAAGTGTTTTAAATAGCTCACTATGTTATCAAACGTTTTCACCAACGTAAATATTTTATAAATGTTATGTATAATTTGTTTTACTTTGAAGCCCAATTTGTTTTAGGACTAGATAATAACATGTTCTAATTTTAGTTCAAAGAGAAGTATTTGAAATTTGACACTATAACCTGAGTAGTACAGATTTTTAAAGCTTTGAAAATCAACCAGCAGTATAGGAGACAATGGGAAGAACACACAAACCCACAGATTCAGCCCAAACTAAGGATTCCTTTGGGATCTGGGTATACAAGTTCTAATGGGGAAGGGCCAGCATTTAGTCCTCTTCGTGGAGGTGCAGTTCCAGGAACTGACAAAGAAGTTTGTTTCTTGCATGTAATGCTGGTGGAGGGCCACGTAACCCTAGCGAGCACGCAGGCTGCCTTGCGCAGCGCAGTCCCGAGTACGCAAGGGGCCTGAAATAGTCCTTGTGCCTCATCGAGCGCCGCGCTACCCCCTGGAGAACGACTTGAGAATTAGGGGAAATGACACCTGGGAGTCTCTTGACATGTACCTAACAGAACTGAGGAACTAGAAGTGCCTGAAAGGCCAACATAATTAATTTGAATATGAGCATTTCTCTGAACCAATGATTCCTTTTATGGTGCGGAAATGAACACACTTCACAATTTTCATTTTAGGTCAGAGGCAGTGCAGCTTGTGTTACAACTGAAAAGAGAACTACTAGAGATAAAAGAAAAAGAGGATGGTGCTGAAAATAAACATGTTCAGCAGCCATATTGTGATTCAACTTACCCAGATGTGCTTTTCATGAGATGGAGAAGGACGGATGGAAAAGAAAAGCACACAAATGTTAATGGATACATTTCAATCCAAAGAAAGGCATGGAGTAAAACAAGTGCATCATTTCAGATGTGCAAGAGCTCAGATATGGGATAGTCACGTGTCTTTTCTTATTGCACCGTGGTGCACGTACTCACTGCGTCCAAAAGCATGTTCAGGCTGAGGGTGGTTCTAATAGTTGACCAATAAGCCTGTCTCTTGAAAATGAGTCACTCTGAAACATGCATGGCCACATTTTCTCCAGCCTCTACTATACCCCCGGAGAAATCGGGCCCTTTATTAAAGAACATTCTTTACCTCAACCCACTCCTAGGTTATTTTACAGATAGAAACAGTAACTTATTAAATGGTGTTCAGACTCTCATATAGCCCTCCAAGACTACTTACTGTTAGAGCCCAAGAAAAAGTATGGCAGACCTTGGAGATGCAGCAAATTGAAGAAAGCATTGGTTTGAGGGTCAGAATATCTAGATCATAATTCTTATACATGGTTTGGTCAAAATTACTAGTAGGTTTAGATCTTCAGTTTCTTTAGCTTAAGCTGGGCAAGAAGAAATTTATACATTCCAGGTCAATGGCTGAAATATTCTAACAAGTGATATAATAGTAATGATTATTTTGTAGATAGGTGTGTGTCAATAATCAGAGCATGAGAAAGTATGAAATAATTCTATCACTTCTCTCCTCTTGCCACACTACTTTCTCTTCCTCTATTTGAATGACCAAAATAAATGTTGAGTTTGTGCCAAATGAGTCTCTTTCAATAGAAACATTTATTTAGACAGATGTTTATAAATACTGTTCTGAGGAAAAAAAAAAATGGTGCTCTAGATTGGTTCACCCATATTGCCAGAAATCATCACAATACAACATTGATTTAAATGTGGTTTTTGAAATAGCCCATCTGCTCCCTGGATACAGTAGAGGCACTGAGAAAATATGGAATTTAAATAATTCAACAAAAGCCATGGGCATATTATTTAAAATTTTCTATGTAAGCATAATAGACTAGTTCTTACAAAAAAAAACTTTTACTACAACTCATAGAAAAGATTAAATATAACATAACATGAAGCAGAAATTCCTATCTCAGAAGTTAGGCAAGTTAGAGTTTCCTTTTTATTGCACAATCATCACCAAGAAAAGCTTTACGTGCAGTGGAACACCCTGCGCGTGCCTCCGCTAAACGCATTCATTCAGAGAAACCATGTATTGTTTTATTAAATGAGCATTTGGGACAAATGCATATTCTTTGACCTTTGCTCTGGGACAGCTAAAACAAGCTCTTTAAATTTTCACATAAACAAAATCATAAATATCCATACACACTGGGCACCAGAGTGTCCTAAGATATTTAAGGCATAATTTTTACATCATACACGCAACAGAAAGAAAATTAAAACCAAAAAGAGATAAGTTCTAGGTGGTTAAAAGGCTTTCCTATTAACATGCCTGTGAAGTCTCTGGTGAGCTGTAAAAAGAAAAAAGCGATTTCTGAGCTTTCCAGGAAAATTGCCAGAAGTAGCAGGGGCCAGTTATTACCATGGACAAAATAACCTTCCTTAGCCTACCAGCTATCTAGCAATTGCTCTCCAATGAAACAAGTTGATTATTCTGCACACAGTGGAGTATTAATAATCCTCACATTTTCATTTTTGTTAAATAGGAAATGTGCCAATAAAATAATCTTGACTTTAAAATGTAAGATGAATTATAAAAATTTTAAACAGGAAACAAATACAAAGGAATCACTTGAAAAGTACTGCTTAAATTCTAATACATTTGTAATCAACTTATCTACATTGTCTGATTTCCCAGGGTTTTTATGAAATTTTTCTCCTCCATAGTAATCAACTTAAAGCAATACTGAGCAGCTATCTCACTTTAGAATATTAAATTTCTTAGCTCATGACTTTCAAAAAAATATGTCCTGCAAAGGACAAAAAGCTGCAGTCATAAAGGACTCTGAGTGAATTTCCTGTAATATAAATTCATATCAGAGGCAATATATCTGTGCAAAATTTTTTTGTTGTTGGACTGGAAAAAACATTTAATTTTTCTCCTTTAAAAAATTGATTATTTTTTCCTGTAAGCAATTATTTATATTGACAGATAACCTCATTTTTTTTCTCAATCTCATTCCAGATTGTCATGGTTATGATAACGGCAAGAAAGATCCTGTCAAGAATAAGTGTTCTTCAGTTAAAAATCACTGTAAGTAATAGGCAGATAAGTTTTAATTGACATAGAAAAGAACAGTTTTAGGTCATCATCTAATTCATACGATCAAATCCAATTATTGGAATAATGTTTTCCTTGGCAACATCAGCCTACATCCAGACACAAGAAGACATCACCAGTTAACATATGTCTTATATTCCAAAATGGGGGCCTTAAACTTTTCAGTAGTCTTATTTTAATCTATCTCCTAGATTTCTTTCTAAATGAATGAGTTTTCTCCTGTTCGCAAACTAGTCAGCTCTGGATGTGAAACTTTACATGAGAAATAATTCACTACATTACTTTTCTACATGGTATAGTGCTGCGTCCTGCTTCTTAATTGGTTGAAATTCGCGATTCAGAAATATTTTTAAATCAATTATTAACACCAGATTGGGGAGTGAATGAGTAGTAACTGAATTGGGGAAGTGGAATGAAGAAAACATTTCTTTTAAAAGGTGAAACGAGAATGTTCAAATGCTAACGGTCAAAACACAGAACAGAATAGAACTTGAAGGTGTGACAGCCAGTGGGAAATCAGTGCAACGTGACTGAGGAGTGGGAAGGACTGATCTTGAGGAGAGCAGATCCTAATTTTCTGTAATAAGATGGGATGGGGTCAAGCGTGAGGGTGCACCTGGCAACAAATGACTCAGGGCACTCCAGTGGTTTCTTTCTTCTCTCCCTCTGAGGTAGAGTGTGAGTTCACTTGCAGAAGATACAGGTGTGAGGACAGGGGAGTTCTCTGCAAAAGCTGCAGAGAGGAGAAAGAAGACTGGCAGGAGAAATCCTGGGATCCCTGGCACTACCACATTCCCCAGTGAGGCTGCTCCAAAGCCCCGTTGCCGCCGTGGTCCCCAGCAGCTTAGAGGAGCCCGCCTGGAGGCGTGGGGGAGGAACGGTATGGCCGTGGCGGCCGTGGCTGTGACAGGCGGGTGCGACCAAATGAAAGAGGAGTAAAGAAATTTAGGAACTTTTGAGTCTTTTGAATTATGGTCATGGAATCTCAGTGGAACCAGAAGGAAGGAGAGGAGAGAAAGAGGCTAACATGTTGGAAAAGGACAGAATATTTTTAAAAAGGTAATAGTGGAAGAAGTTGATAAAGCAAGCTGAAAGGAGACCATGGTTAGGAGGGAATGATAAACTTCAGTCAGTCATTTTGGAATAAGAATGCCTTGAAGATAATGACAGGTTCAGAATACGACCACAGGGTGTGTGACCCGGAGTAGAGAAAGACCCTGGAAATGATGAAACCGTGAGACTTGCAGGCTAGGTGATGGGTGCTGTGTGGATGGAAGAGCACCCCGGGTTGGTGGAAGGAGTTGCCTCATATATAAAGGCAGATGAGGAGATAGAGATAAAATAAATACAGTCACAATATCCAGCTATGATCTGGTCAGTACATAGAATTTTGGCCTTATTAACTCCTTTTATGGATACTGAAAACCATTAACTTCTTTGCCAGATATTGCTAAAATCCACCTTTTTTGCAGAAACATTTTTTCTCAGGAGTTGCAGTTAAGATCCCCCTATACATACATACATGGATATGTACGTATCCTCCTATACAGAAGCAATAAGTACAGCCACAAAGTTCTATGCAGAATTATGTTAACACTCCTATTAAGCTTTATCTTGCTAAATTTTGATCTTGAAAAGAACTTCCTTAAATAAAATCATTATCTAAAACTTAACCATGCCTCTAGCTTCATTCTCCCACAAATCAGAAAATCTTACTTAAATCACTAGTAAAAGTATGGCATCTGCCACCCTTTATTTCACTGTTATCAATTTATAGGGTCAACCCCTCAGATTACAATGTCTCATTAGTTATAAATCATTTTGTTCTTTTCATTCCAATCTTATGTTTAGAAATATCATTTAGAAAGTAAATGAAATACCTTGCTGAACTCAATACATTACATTTCTACAGCATCTTTCCTCAGCTACATGTCTAGAAAATGTTGGAAAGTTTAAGGGCACAGTTTCTTTTTTTTATTGAAGTATCATTGATATACAATCTTATATTGGTTTCAAGTATGCAACACAGTGGTTCAACAGTTACCCATATTACTAAATCCTCACCCCCACTAGTGCAGTTACTGTCTGTCAACATAGGGAGATGTTGCAGGATCACTGGCTATATTCTCTATGCTGTACTACCATCCCCATAAGCAACATATATTTTGATTGAGAATTTTGGGGGCACAGCTTATTTTAAAAGGATTCCATTTACTCTTCATTAATATTCCCTTTCTTATTTCTCAAAAATAATCTAGTAAATGGCCTACGTTTATTTTGGAAACTAACAGTGAGGTGACCTGTCCTTGGCTTGGAGAATAAACTTTTACATAAGAACACCAGGTGGCTTTGGGTTTATGGTACTTTGCTAATTTTGTTCAAAAACCAGTGACTTACAGAATTGATCATGGTCTCTGAAATGCATCAGTGCAATCACTTGTTTTCATGTCTGTCTACAAGCTCTTTGAAAAAATGTAACTATATAATTCAAATATCAGTAGTTTCTAACAGCTCTTGAGACATAATAGGCAGTAAGTGAATGAGTGAAAAGTTGAGATTTGCATGGTCCATTAATATAGGATTTATTTCAATCAAGACAAATGACATGAATTTATTTAGAAAAGGAGGTCCTTCTTCTAGCACATGTAACCATCTTAAGTCTTAATTTCTTCTTACTGATTCTTGTTTTACTCTTTCCATGGCAAAATTGTTTCTCCTAGGCTGAAAATATGGAGAGGGTATAGGGTTTCTGTTCTACTTTGTAATCTACTAACGTTGCAGCATTAGTTCAAAACAGCCTTATTCCTTCCATGTTCTTTTCCTTCCTCCAAGTAGATCAAGCTTATCTGAATAGATCTGTATCTATATATTTATAGAGAGAAAGCTATATAGATATACAACTTTGGTTTTCTTTAGCTTTATTTCTTCTAACAAATTTCAAGGCTTTTTGGCCTTTAGCCTTTGGATATTGTTGTTTTTTTGGTTCAGGGAATTCTTTCAATTGCCCATGGTTGGAGCCAGGCAGGGCTATCCATGACCGGATGGGAAGGCAATGACAGCTATAGTGCAGAGAGAGGACCTGCTCCGGAGTTCTCAGTAAGAAAGTAGGACATATGTTCCCAGAGAAATATTGAGAACACAAGAATATTTCAGGTTGAAAAATATTCTACTTTATTAGACCCTTTTGTGTTGGCTGCCCCGAGGGCTCCCCTGTAGCCATGTCTGTACTAAGTGAAGCCTTGACTATAACCAACTGATTGAAGTATATATGTCTATTCCACGTGAGGCCACTCAGATGCTTCTCCCCAGGAGTTTAAAATTTGGAATGGGGTGAAATAGAAAATGAGTTCTTGACAACACTCAGTATTTCATAATCTTATTGTTGAAACTTTGGAGTTGTCCTGGCTCTGCTGTTTCTGAAGTCTCTGAGAAATTCTAATATCCTACCACTGAATTCCCCTTTTGGCTTTATCCATTCAGATTCCATTCAAAAAGCATACTCACAAAATAGATTTTTGTGAGAAAAGAAGAGACATTTACTTTCCATATATACAGCATTTACCTAGATAGGAAAATGTATTCAAAGCTTCTAACCCATGTCTTACAAAAGTTAACCACTGGGGGACTTCTGGGAAGATGGCGGCGTGAGCAGGGCAGTGGAAATCTCCTCCCAAAACCATACATATTTGTGAAAATACAACAAATACAACTATTCCTAAAAAAGAGACCAGAAGATACAGAACAACAACCAGGCTACAGCTACACCTGCGAGAACTCACTGCTTCAAGAAGCAGGTAAGATACAAAGCTGCGACCCGGCCGGACCTGAGCACTTCCCCACCCCAGCACACCGGTGGGAGGAAAAGATTCAGAGCGGGGAGGGAGTAGAAACACAGGCCCACCAAATAACCTGTCCTGGTGATCAGCGCCTGGAGCTCTGACACACATCGTGTGGTGTATCGGAGATTAGAGAAACAGAAGGGCAGGATCCGAGATGGCAGGTCCCCTCAGCCGGCTCCCCGGGACAAAAGAAAAAGGGGCCCCATTTTTTTAAATGTTGTTGTTGTTTTTTTCTTTTTTTTTGTTTTTTGCTTTCTGTTGTTTTTTTTAGTTTTTTTGTTTGGCCAGTCTTAAAGAGACAAGGGCTCAACGGTGGAACAAAATTGTCCCAGCACACTCAGCCCAGCAGGCTGGGAGTCCTGGGGAATTTCAGACACCCTGGCCAGCGGCCGGGCAAAGCAGCCATGCCGAGGCTTCCCACAGAGATCAGCAGCCTCCCATTCAATCCCCGCCCCCTGGCCAGTGCCACAAAGGTCCAGGAGCCTCCACTGCTGCGGAACAGCAGAGAAGCGGCCCTGCCCACAGCATCCTCACAGAATCTACTTACGGCAGGTGCGCAGCTAAGTGGGAAGGACCCCAGAACCCACATCAAGGGCTGGAAAGCACCAAGGGGACCAGAAGGTACCCAGCGAGACTTCAAACCCCCGCAGTGCTATAGGCTAGGCTGAGGGCAACCCCGCACACAGGCAGCTCCGGGGATTATCCCAGAGACTGGCTGCCAGTGGGCAAGAAACCAGTTCAGGCCCTGGAGAAGGGCAAGGAGAACAACGAGCAGGAAGGGACTCTGTTCTCCCAGCTGATACATGTGGCACCTACCAGCGACCACTTCTATCATCATGAAAAGACAGAGGAATATGGTACAGACAAAGATTACCCAGATAACCCCAGAGAGGAGGCCTGAGGTGATAGATTTATACAATTATCCTGAAAAAGAATTCAGAATAAAAGTCATAACCATGCTGATGGATCTACAGAGAAATATGCAAGAGCTAAGGGAGGTAGTGAGGAAAGACAATGCAGAAATCAGACAAGCGATCGACAGGCTTAAGAGCGGAATGGATGAGGTGCAAGAGACTGTTAATGGAATAGAAATCAGAGAACAGGAACAAAGAGAAGCTGAGGCAGAGAGAGATAAAAGGATCTCTAAGAATGAAAGAATATTAAGAGAGTTGTGTGACCAATCCAAATGGAACAACATTCGCATTATTGGAGTACCAGAAGAAGAAGAGAGAGAAAAAGGGATACAAAGTGTCTTTGAAGAAATAATTGCTTAAAACTTCCCCATGCTGGGGAAGGAAATAGTTTCTCAGTCCACACAAGCCCACAGATCTCCCAACACTAGGGACCCAAGGAGGACATTAGCAAGAAACATAATAATTAAAATGGCAAAGATCAAAGATAAGGACAGAGTATTAAAGGCAGCTAGAGAGAGAAAAAAGATCACCTACAAAGGAAAATCCATCAGACTATCATCAGACTTCTCAACAGAAACCTTACAGGACAGAAGAGAAAGGCACGATATATTTAACATAATGAAACAGAAGGGGCTGGAACCAAGAATACTGTATCCAGCACAATTATCATTTAAATTTGAGGGAGGGATTAAACAATCCCCAGACAAGTGAAAGCTGAGGGAATTTGCCTCCCACAAACCACCTCTACAGGATATCTTAAAGGGACTCCTCTAGATGGAAAAACACCTAAGGCTAAAAAGATGTCACCAGAGAAAATAAAATCATAGCAAAGAAAGCAGACCATCTAAATACTAATTAAAGGCAAAAAGTAAAATCAACTATCCACAAAAACAGTCAAAGGAAATGTAAAAGACTACAGAATAAAACACTTGGTATATAAAGAATGGAGTAGGAATAAGAAGAAGAGAGAGAAATAAAGAACCATCAGACTGTGTTTATAATAGCTTAACAAGAGAGTTAAGTTAGACTGTTAGATAGCAAAAAAACAACCCTTGAACCTTTGGTAACATTGAATCTAAAGCCAGCAATGCCAAATAGTACATATCTATCGATAATCATCCTAAATGTAAATGGACTGAATGCACCAATCAAAAGACACAGATTACTGAATAGATAAAAAAGCAAGACCAATCTATATGCTGCTTACAAGAGACTCACCTTAAACCCAGAGATATACACAGACTAAAGGTGAAGGAATGGAAAAAGATATTTCATGTAAACAACAAGGAGAAAAAAGCAGGTGTTGCAGTACTTGTATCAGACAAAATTGACTTCAAAACGAAGAAAGTAGCAAGAGATAAAGAAGGACATTACATAATGATAAAGGGGTCAGTCCAACAAGAGGATATAACCATTTTAAATATATATGCACCTAACACAGGAGCGCCGGCATATGTGAAACAAATACTAACAGAATTAAAGGAGGAAATAGAAAGCAATGCATTCATTTTAGGAGACTTCAACACACTTACTCACTCCAAAGGACAGATCAACCAGACAGAAAATAAGTAAAGACACAGAGGCACTGAACAACACACTAGAACAGATGGACCTAAGAGACATCTACAGAACTCTGCACCCAAAAGCAGCAGGTTACACATTCTTCTCAAGTGCACATAGAACATTTTCCAAAATAGACTACATACAAGGCCACAAAAAGAACCTCAGTAAATTCAAAAATATTGAAATTGTACCAACCACCTTCTCAGATCACAAAGGTATAAAACTAGAAATAAATTGTAGAAAGAAAACAAAAAGGCTCACAAATACATGGAGACTTAACAACATGCTCCTGAATAATCAATGGATAAATGACCAAATTAAAACAGAGATCAAACAATATATGGAGACTAATGACAACAATTACACAAAGCCACAGCTTCTGTGGGACGCAGCAATGGCAGTTCTAAGAGGAAAGTATATTGCAGTCCAGGCCCATTTAAAGATGGAAGAACAATCCCAAATGAACAGTCTAAAGACACAATTATTGAAATAGGAAAAAGAAGAACAAATGAGACCCAAAGTCACCAGAAGGGGGGACATAATAAAGATTAGAGAATAAATAAATAAAACTGAGAAGAATAAAACAATAGAAAAAATCAATGAAACAAAGAGCTGGTTCTTTGAAAAATAAACAAAATTGATAAACCCCTAGCCAGACTGATTAAGAGAAAAAGAGTATCTACACACATAAACAGAATCAGAAATGAGAAAGGAAAAATAATGACGGAACCCACAGAAATACAAAGAATTATAAGGGACTACCATGAAAATCTATATGCTAACAAGCTGGAAAACCTAGAAGAAATGGACAACTTCTTCAAAAAATACAACCTTCCAAGACTGACCAAGCAAGAAACAGAAAACCTAAACAGACCAATCACCAGCAATGATATTGAATCGGTAATAAAAAAAATAACCCAAGAACAAAACCCCCAGGCCAGATGGATTCACCTCTGAATTTTACCAGACATATAGAGAAGGAATAATACCCATTCCCCTTAAAGTTTTCCAAAAAATAGAAGAGGAGGGAATACTTCCAAACTCATTCTATGAAGCCAGCATCACTCTAATACCAAAACTGGGCAAAGACCTCACCAAAAAAGAAAATTACAGACCAATATCCCTGATGAACATAGATGCAAAAATACTCAACAAAATATTAGCAAACCAAATTAAAAAATACATCAAGAGGATCATACACCATGATCAAGTGGGATTCATCCCAGTGATGCAAGGATGGTACAACATTCGAAAATCCATCAACATCATCCACCACAACAACAAAAAGAAGAACAAAAACCACATGATCATCTCCATAGATGCTGAAAAAGCATTTGACAAAATTCAACATCCATTCATGATAAAAACTCAACAAAATGGGTATAGACGGCAAGTACCTCAACATCATAAAGGCTACATATGACAAACCCACAGCTAACATCATACTTAACAGCGAGAAGCTGAAAGCTTTTCATCTAAGATTGGGAACAAGACAGGGATGCCCACTCTCTCCACTGTTAGTCAACATAGTACTGGAGGTCGTAGCCATGGCAATCAGACAAAACAAAGAAATACAAGGCACCCAGATTGGTAAAGAAGAAGTTGAATTGTCACTATTTGCAAATGACATGATATTGTACATAAAAAACCCTAAAGACACCACTCCAAAACTACTAGAACTAATATCTGAATTCAGCAAAGTTGCAGGATACAAAATTTACACATAGAAAACTGTTGCTTTCCTATAGACTAACGATGAGCTAACAGAAAGAGAAATCAGGAAAACAATTCCATTCACAACTGCATCAAAAAGAATAAAATACATAGGAAAAAACCTAGTGAAGGAAGTCAAAGACCTATACCCTGAAAACTACAAGACATTCCTAGGAGGAATTAAAGAGGACACTAACAAATGGAAATTCATCCCATGCTTTTGGCTAGGAAGAATAAATATTGTCAAAATGGCTATACTACCTAAAGCAATCTACAGATTCAATGCAATCCCTATCAAAATACCAACAGCTTTCTTCAATGAACTGGAACCAATAGTTCTAAAATTCATATGGAACCAGAAAAGACCCCAAATAGCCAATGCAAACCTTGGAAGGAGGAATAAAACAGGGGGAATTATGCTGTATGACTTCAACCTCTACTACAAAGCCAGAGTAATCAAGACAATTTGGTATTGGCACAAAACAGACCCACAGACCAGTGGAACAGAATAGAAAATCCATACATTAACCCAAAACATATACAGTCAATTAGTATACAATAAAGGAGCCATGGATATACAATGGGGAGATGACAGCCTCTTCATCAGCTGGTGTTAGCAAAACTGGACAGCTACATGTACAAGAATGAAACTGGGTTATTGTTTAACCCCATACACAAAAGTAAACTCAAAATGGATCAAAGACCTGAATGTAAGTCATGAAACCATAAAACTCTTAGAAAAAAAAATAGGCAAAAATCTCTTGGACATAAACATGAGCGACTTCTTCATGAACATATCCCCCCGGGCAAGGGAAACAAAAGCAAAAATGAACAAGTGGGACTATAGCAAGCTGAAAGCTTCTGTACAGCAAAGGACACCATCAGTAGAACAAAAAGACATCCTACAGTATGGGAGAATATATTCATAAATGACATATCAGATAAGGGGTTGACATATCCAAAATATATAAAGAACTCATGCACTTCAACAAACAAAAAACAAATAATCCAATTAAGAAATGGGCAGAAGACATGAATAGACACTTCTCCAAAGAAGAAATTCAGATGGCAACAGGCACATGAAAAGATGCTCCACATCGCTAATCATCTGAGAAATGCAAATTAAAACCACAATGAGATATCACCTCATACCAGTAAGGATGGCCAACATCCAAAACACAAACAACAACAAATGTTGGCGAGGATGTGGAGAAAAGGGAACCCTTTTACACTCCTGGTTGGAATGCAAATTAGTTCAACTATTGTGGAAAGCAGTATGGAGGTTCCTCAAAAAACTCAAAATAGAAATACCATTTGACCCAGAAATCCCACTCCTAGGAATTTACCCTAAGAATGCAGCAGCCCAGTTTCAAAAAGACAGATGCACCCCTATGTTTATCGCAGCACTATTTACAATAGCCAAGAAATGGAAGCAACCTAAGTGTCCATCAGTAGATGAATGGATAAAGAAGAAGTGGTACATATACACAATGGAATATTATTCAGTCATAAGAAGAAAACAAATCCTACCATTTGCAACAACATGGATGGAGCTAGAGGGTATTATGCTCAGTAAAATAACCCAGGCAGAGAAAGACAAGTACCAAATGACTTCACTCATCTGTGGAGCATAAGAACAGAGCAAAAACTGAAGAAACAAAACAGCAGCGGACTCACAGAACCTAAGAATGGACTAATAGTTACCAAAGAGAAAGGAACTGAAGAGGATGGGTGGGAAGGGAGGGATAAGGGGGGAAAAGGGGCATTACGTTTAGCAGACATAATGTTCGGGGGGCACAGGGAGGGCTATACAACTCGGAGAAGACAAGTAGTGATTCTATAGCATCTCACTATGCTGATGGACAGTGACTGTAATGGGGTAAGTGACCTGATGAATCGGGGAGTTTAGTAACCACAATGTTGCACATGTAACTGTACATTAATGATACCAAAAAGAAAAAAAAAAGTTTAACCACTGGGATACAACTCATTTGTAAGTTTAGCTTGGCACATATGCACTTAATAAATAATTTTTAAATGAAAAGTTATTGTAGAATTTCTGTGATAGCATTAATTATGAATATTTTCAATGACATTTATCTTACTTAGACATATGCAAACTCTAAAAACTCCAAATGCCAAAGATTAAAAGTGTAGAGTCTCAAAGCACATTAAAGATTATGCACCGAAGGAGACCCTTAGGATTGCAATGGAAATAAATTAACTAAATCTATAGAGCTTCACTTTTATGTCTTTGAAGTTCTAACATGAAGATTCATTGGCAGTGATTAACGGTGACTGCCACGCTCCGAGGATAAAACTGCTTCTCTGGGGGATGCTGCTGAGGGCTGTGTTGGAACGTTAATTTCATTTTAATGATGTTGAAAAATTGATTTCAATTATGAAATCCATATTCATTTAGCAGTGATATCAATTCATGAGAATATATCTAACATAAAATGTTATCTATAAGTAAAGATTGAAAATGATAATTTAGTTTGTTAATATTCATAAAGTATCTTTCAATTTGTCTCAAGATACAGAAGATTTCAGCATGCATATATGTTTCAGTAAAAAATTATAGTGTTAAAAATGCAGGAGGAAAACATTAGCAGTAAGGTATTAAGGTAAAGATTTCAGAATTCATATTTCTGGAGATAAGTAACCATCCCTGAGTATTTTGGCTATTTTAATATGTTCACTGCCTATCAAGGACTATTGTTAGAGATAAGTGTATTAACTACTGAAATGGACAGTTTCATCTTTAATTCCATAAATCTCTAAAAATAAGCTTCTTAGAATCAAAGTTGAGTCTAGAAATGTAAATCCTTTAGGTAAATACATGTAAGATTAGTCTAGTCTAACAAGTCTTCACATTGAAAGTATAAAGTAGAAAAATGAAACAGAAAAAATTTTTTTTTACTTCAATTTATTTTATTTTAGTATCATTAACCTACAATTACATGAGCAATATTGTGATGATTAAACTACCCCCTTCATCAGGTCCCCCCCACCAACCCTATCACAGTCACTGTCCATCAGTGTAGTGAGATGAGAATCACTACTTGTCTTCTCTGAGCTGTACAGTCCCCCCCGTGCCCCCCCACCCTATGTTTGCTAATCGTAATGCCCCTTTTACCCTCTTATCCCTCCCTTCTCACCCATCTCCCCAGTCCCTTTCCCTTTGGTAACTGTTAGTCCATTCGTGGGTTCTGTGAGTCTGCTGCTGAAACAGAAAATTTTGAATGGAAACATATTTATGACATTTCTGAACCCCAAAGATAAAGATCAGCATGTTAAACTTTCAGAGAGAGAGAGAGGAAATCAGAAACACTACTGTTATATACAAAAGAATGAAAATCAAAATACATTAGACATGGAAGCAAGAAGACTAGTACCTTCAAAGTTTTGAGGGAAAATCGTTTTAAACAAAAGAGTTTTATAGTTTTGGCAATTACCACTTAATTTAGATGTGGAATATATTTTCAGATATCTAAGGACTCAAGGAGCTTCCCACACACTCTATCATCATATTTCTAAAGACAGTGATCTGGAAAATTAGCAGCTAAATATATTCCAGGAGAAATAAAAGAAATCTGACGGATTTTGATACAACATATTTAACACTGACACTTTGAAAACTCTTCTTTAGATAAAGATACTAATGACATAAAATTTCGTCTATTTCCTTGTAACCTCATAATCATTGATTCTACAATAACATTTTTATGGACTAATATTACAGATGCTATTTTTAAAAAGAGATGGGGATTTACACTAGTACACCTTAGAAACCCATGACTATCCAGCGCTTTCTGTGTCAGATAAATTTATCTAATTTGGGATTCAGCTTTAGGAAACCCCCTTTTCCCCATATAACTAAGTCATGTTCTAACATGACTATTGATAATAGAGTTGACAATTTCAACTCTAATTGTCTGACTTTGTCTATCATCAAATAGATTCTTAACTTAGGCAAAGAACAGAGTTCTTTTGTTTACTGGGGCCTAAAAGACATATAGACTCAAGTGAAATTTGGGTAAAGAACAGTCAAGAACTTGGGTTTCTGATGGGCCAGACCACATAAGACAAGACCTTGCAGTAGCTTTCTAGTGTGCCAAGCAGTTCATTTTTGTAGTTGTGTGGTTGGTTTTAATTGCTTATTTTGAGCAAGTAGCTGTAGGCCTTAGCTTAAAATATTGTCAGGAAAGCTAAGAAAAATAAGTTCTTAAATACCAGTGTGACAGATATAAAACAGAAGGGCTGAAGTTCTCTACTTGCTCATAATGTGAATCTTAGAAACGGGGAAGATGCTCAGTATGTGTTAAGTTGGAAAAGGCACCTGGAGTTCAATGAAATCAAACAAAGGATGACAGACGAGATCTCAGAGATGAGTGACACTCCAGAGGGAGTCCACACTGAGAAAACTATGGAGAATCATAATTTTAATGTGGAGAACACATACTGAGACTAATAAATGACTCAGTCCTTACAGATTAGGAGAGCTATACCACAAGGCTACAGAAAAACTTTTAATGGGAAGTCCAGAGAAATTAACATGGAGTACTTGAAGAATTTATAGGTGAGCTTCAGCTTGACAAATTATCGTCAACATAAACTGTACTGTATGGAAATCTGCTGGAGAAATTTATAAAATTAAAGCTTTAAAGGACAGTACAGTAAAGACACCGTAAATGAGAACCAGGCAGAACAATAAGAGATCAATTTAAAGCCTAGGTGAGAAGTTGTTCTGATGGAAGAATATCACCTGTGTGATAATACCCAGCTCAGGATTGTAAAAGCTGACAAGACTTTTTTCAACAAGTGGGTGCTTCAGCAGATCTGGTACTGTACATTTCCTATTTCTCATTTTAGAACAAAAGGTAGAAATATAAGAAAAACCAATGCCTGCACCAGGAAGCGAAGTAAGAGTAGAATAAAGTGGGAGCACAGATCTAGTAAGCTGTTCTAACCTGTGCATGTTTAATTTGGTGGATGGCAAATGTACCTCAAATTAGTCCTCTGTTTGGGACTGCCAACAGTACAAATTTCTGAATTTGCAAGAATTTGGAATGTTTCAAATGCTACACTCTGAAAGTAACTCCCCCATATGTTTTTTAAAAAAATGTGTCATAACTAACTTCTTTGCAGAACATTTCTTCCAATGAAATTTAAATTCACAGATTGCCAATTGTAGATGTCTGATATCCTAGTAAAGTCGAAAGTAAGATTTTTCTCTAGCTCTTTCTATCCCCACAAAGGCTAATGAATCTCTCATATGAACTCTGGGACAGAGAACATAGGTCTAAGTACTTTGTCCTGGCAACACTATTTTGCTTGGGTAATTGACAGAATGGAGAAAAACATCTGGTAAGAAGCTACAGCCGCTGCATTTATACCCATACAACCTACTGGGTTCAACATTTTGAAGGAAGTTGATGTGTTTTTGTTTTTGATATTTTAATACAATTTTCCTTGAGGTTTTTCTCCATCTTGAAAGACCAGTCACTTGAAATCATTTATATAGTACATCTTATAAAATGAATTGCATGAATTTACTTGACTCTGTGGTAACCCAGAATCCAAGGCCTTAGCGTCACCCAAGCCCTGAAGAAGGGTCAGCACGTACATAAATCTCACCACACGGGGCGCCCATTCACACTCATAGGATCATTGCTCTGGGACAGGCGAGATGGTAGGAAGACTCAGCCCTTCTTTTGGATCCAATACTTTGCCTCGCCTTGTTGGATCCATTTTTAACCCAAATACTATCATTCCATAGGAAATAATTGTAGTAAGATATGTTATCCTTCATTATAGAGTGTTGTAATAAATTTAAAAATTATATTTGGTCAAAACATACTGAAAATTAAAACTCTAAAGTCAAGCGTTGTATGATCTTCAAATTAAGACTAGAACCAAAATCAGTTTCTGACTGTGACAGTACTTAGGATTTGAGGAAAGTTCCATAAAATTAACATCCAATCAATCCCCCAGTATGGAACATTAATAATAAACTTTAAATATATTATCCTAAAAAATCACTGTATAATTGGAATGTTTAATTTTAGTAGCCATTAAAAAGGACATTTAACTTGGTTCCATAAACGACCAATAAACTACATGATGCACTGCCTTAATATAAGACGTAACGCTATGTGAAAGCTGGTCAGAATGCCAATATGTATTTTTTTAAAAAAAGGAAAAATGAAATTCGTTTTTAAGGGACATAAACCAAATCCATTATCCAGGCTGGTTTTTGATTTTCTTATTCCTTTAGATTTGAAGTAATTTTAAATCTGAAAATTTTTTAGACCAAAAATACAATTTAAAGGACCTATCAAAGGGAAAGATTTTTAAAAATAATTTCTCCCCAATGAATAGCCTTCAAACTGAATGTAACATTCCCTGTAGCATAAATAAAATTAAGATATTTCAAATAGATTATGATACTCTTTCATTATATTTCTGAGTGATTAGTAACAAACAGGAAATATCTATAATTATTGAATGTGACTGAGTACTCAGCTGTACTCAAGACAGAATACTCCCAAGGTCACTTTTTTTTCCACACAGTATTTCTATCACATACAGATACATAAAATGCTAACAAATAGAAAATTAGTGAAACGATTAGGCTAGTGAGCTTTTCTATAACTTGTAAGTACATAATTCTTCATTATTAGTAAACATCTGCAAAGTTAAGAGAGAGACAAAATATGAAGTAAATTGATTAAATGGTAAACATGAACATTATAAACACAATATAATAGGTATTTGAGGGGACAGAAACAGAGCGGCCAACCAATAGGTTCTGGGATAAAAAGAAATGATTTGGCTTCTAAAGAATATGGTCTAAAGGTGCCATTTTGTCACGGAAAATGTTGCTATGTATTTAAAAAATATGTTCTTTATGGACCTACTTGCTTTCTGAAAGCCGCTGAGACTTGAAATCTGCCAATTTTGCAAGTCACTTAAATGTTCCATGTTATATGTGAATGAAAAATACACTATCAATTTCCTGACAGATGCAAAACAATCTGTTGTGGGTCTAAAATAAGTTTCTATTCAGTCAGTCAGGGAAATGTTCTCCTTCATAAATACTCCATTTTAAGAGGAGATACTTTAATTGTGGTGAGAGGAAACACGAACTTGGATGGCTTACTCTCTCCTTTTCTCCTATCAGTTCAGTACTGATAAAATATTCATCAAATTTGAAATGTTACATTATTTATAAGACTACATTAAATAGTTTGCATATATCTGAGTTTTGAAATAAATGCTTTGGTCTCTTAGACAAAAACTGTGTATTTCTACTTCAGGTCAAAGATTTCTATACTCAATTCAAACTGTAGCCTATTAGAACCAGGAAACTGGAGCACTGAATAGTGTCAGGGAATACCAGGACAATACTGGCCTCTGCTTATTGTTTTGTTTCCAACTATACTCTCATCTTCAATTTGCCATGATAGTCAGTGAAAGTTAGAAAAAAGAGGGAAAAAAAAATCTCCAAACCTACTTTTTCTTCAGTCTTCTATCCTTCTCAGCTTGGGTTCCAAGTTTGCCTAACCCCAGGGACTCCTGAGCGGCAGCTTCGGTCTCCATAAAGCCTCCTGCGAACAGGGAACTTATTCATGTTAGTTTGGATACATTATGTCAATTCCAAACTTAAATCCTTAAAGATTTATTTGAACCACTGTTTAGTATTACATTCCCCCCCCCCCTTTTTTTCAGATGGTCTTTACATTTACAAGCCAACATGCATAAAGCATAAAATGGCAAGGGGTGCATACACAGACATTGAGAGAGTGAAAAAAGAAGTTACCTATTAGTATGCTATTCAGCCGCACCTAGTAGCAACTATACAGGTGGTCTGTATGCTGACAGACAGGTGAATATACAGTCCTCAATCACCAAGGTTTGTTTTTCTACTTAATAGGGCAAGTGTCTGAGTGTAGTGTGTGAGATTTTTTTTTTCAACACTTGAAAAACCTGAAGTATTTCATAAATAATGGAAGAAATGTTAGCCCAATGAGCAGAAACTCCGGTGTATGTCTTCATTTCCAAGTCAAGAGAATGGAGAGGCAGGAGCTCACTTTTACAATTTTTCATATCCTGCATAAGGCACCCTCTGCTCCTCACCTGGCTGACTCCTATATTCTTCAGTATAACCCTTACTTCTAGAACTTCTTACGTTCCGGAAGGTTTTGTTTTCTTTTGTACATTTAATAGTAATACCTGGGAAAAAAATGTTAAGTCTTCAAAAGACTCTAGTGAGAATTGTTTTGACTTAGTAGGTCACAGATTATTTGGTTTAGTGCCAGTTTTACTGGCTCTGGAATACATACAATATAAAGAACCTTGAAGTGAAAGAAGGAAGAAAAGTATGTCGAGCATCACAGCACAATCACACATTTTACAAAGCAGTTATTGCATGCAGCCTCCATAAACATATAAATAACTCATAAATTGATCTTGAAAAATGAAAATATAATCCTGGGTTCTGTTTTATCCTTGGTATTTACTATATATGAAAAAACATGAAGTCAATATATATATATATATATATATATATATATATGTATGCTTTTTTACATATATATATTTTTTTTAAATGGAAGGATTTAAATTCCAGTTAAACTCAAGACTAGGGAGAAGTATTAAAGCTAATACTATCTCTTACGAAGACTATACACACACACAAAGTCCCCAATATATCAGTATGATATAAAATCTACTAATAACAGTAATTGAGTAGTATTAATCAACATTAATAAATGAAAACTATTAAAGGTAATTTTTCCTCTCCTGTCATTGTGATGCACATTTCCTTGCTTTACATTTGCAGAACTTGACCAGGCTATGGTTGCTCTTGCAGAATCAAATACCAAAGTGCCAGAGACAAGTTTTGTTGTTACTGTTTTCATAACTTATTTTTCCAAGTAATTTATACTATGCAATACTATTAATTCTGGAGCACTGATACAAATAAATTCATCTCATAGTCTAGTAACTCTGTGACTGAACTGGATTATTATAAAAAATCCTCTTTATTGACAACACACTGATTTCTGTCTAGATCTAAATCAAGGATTTTGAGTGTGGGGAGGTCCAAGATTGATTTTATTCAATTATGTACATGTGAAATAAATACTTACATATATTTTTTTTTTTACTATGAAAGGTTTCCCTTGTTGGCATCATTAGGAAAGTTATCCACTAGCTGAGTGAAGAACTCTTGGGCATCATTTTCAAGTGTGTGATTTCCCACTATGTACACTGAATGCATATTTTCATTTTATTTCTCTTAGTGATATACTTGCCTTACTGTACACCCACAAATTATTATTGACAACCTGCAAGTAGCAATAAAATCGTTCTCTTGAAATGGAAATGGAAATGAATGATTCACTTAAAAGTTACAAAATTCTTGATCAGTCCAGATGGGAACATGAAGACTGGTAAGGTAGACCTATTAAATAAACAGTGAGATGTTTTCAACCATCACATAGTTGAATGAATCAGGCTGTTTAATCTTCTGAGAAAGAACATCTAAATTATGATTTAAATTTTTTTAAGAACCCAACATTTTAATTAGACAAAAAAAACATTTAAAAAAAATGAAAGCTGAAGAGAATCAAAGAAAGCTCTAGGAGAATTTTGTGGTTAAAACTAGGCCCAGGAAAAGTAGATGTTAGAATTTGCTTCTGAAAAATAAAATCATACAATAAAAAGCATGAGGAGCTTGGAACTATTCTGAGTACTTCAAAATCTAATATCCTTTGCATAGAGGATTTAATAGAGAATTGTAGCCACATCCTGTTTGAACACTCAGAATATGGCACTTCCGGCCATAGTAGGTAAAATTATTTTTAAGCATCAAATGTAGGACAGTACCCTTAAGCAGGAGCAAAAATCTAATTATGTGCATTTTTTCAAACCAATTAAAACATTCCTAGACGGGAACATTCTTTCATAGAGTTGATCCAGCTGCCCCACAAATGTCAGGTACCAGCTAACTGGTAGGGATGACCTCAGTTAAACTAGCTTATAAACTCTTCTACTCTCAGAGCGATGATCTAAATCTGGTGAGAGTCTGCTCATTCTTGTCCAGGTGTCAGTGGGCTCAGAGAGCTATGTGGGCTTTAAGAATATCTATTTACCTACCAATAGTTTATTCACTAGTCACATGTGGCTATTAAGCACTGGAAATCTGGCTAATCCAAATTAAGTGTTGCAAGTATAAAATACATTTGAAAACTTAGTAAAAAAAATGACATCTAATGAATAATTTTACATGGTTACATGTTGAAATGTTTTTGATATGTTGGCTTAAATAAAATAATTGAAATTGATCTCACCTGTCTCTTTTTACTTTTCTTAATGTTGCTACTAGAACATTAAAAATTATATATGTCACTCACATTTGAGGCTTTCATTAGATTTCTGCTGGGCAGTACTACCTACTAGTGGTTCTCAACTGGAGACAGGACCCGTCCCCAGAGGGAATGTAAGTATTTGCATATGTTGATTGGAAGAGGAGGGTACATTTTTTAGATATGTCACAATAACTGTAAAGTGCAACTGATATACATTGGGCAGGGGAAAAGGATTCTAAGCATTTTTCAATGAGTACAGAATCCTTGAGCTCACCTTTCTGAAGATGGCAGCAGATCCCCTGAGAAGAAATGCTGGCCTGTGGGGGGTAGGGATTACCTCTTACTTCTCTCAGAGGTCCTTTAGGAAGATGGAGAGAGCATCAATAATGCCACCCTCTCATGGCTTGAGGTGCTCAGGCATAGAAGCTTGGGTTTTATGATTCAGTGGATTACTCAGGTAATAAAATTGCCTATCACCTTGTTAGTGGCCACCTAGTAGCTGTATATGCAAAAGTCCAATCAAGATCCTTGACCCTCAACAAGATCTCTGAGCCATCACTACGCATACTTATTTTGGTGAGCTCTTTGAGGACTTGTAAGTATTGGAGACAGGACCACTCCTAGGATATTATGGGCCCACTCAAGTACTTTTTCCATATAAACATTTTGAGCAACCCCAACTCAGCAGGGCAATAACCTAGGGGTTCAGTCTCATACGATACCAAGCAGCAGGGTGGGTGATTCACTTGCAGACTCCCCTCCTGGAACCAGGCTTAGGTCACTGGCCCAAATGCAAGTCTCTGGGCTCCCCCAGCTATCTGGTTGGCCCCAATGGGGCACAGAGTCAGGGAGCCCCTTGAAGGGGAGAACCAGGGACCCAGGTCCACATGGTTTGGTTGGTCAGGCACTCTGCCCAGATGGTTCTTCCTCCCTGGCTGGTCTCAGGGTCTGAAAGGCAACAGAAAATTTCAGTGCTTCCCCATGGTCTTGGCTGAAGATGCCCTGCCAAGATAGCATTGCCAGCCCCAGCCTCTCTGAGGCACCAGAGGGGATGATGATAGAAAATTTCAAGGAAGGTATTGCAAGGTGTGAGGCTTCTTAAAACCCAGGCCAAGGAATCCAAGGAAAGACCTTCATATACTTGAATCTATGAATGGTACTGGCTGGAAATACTGGTTCATTTGGATTGTGAAGGCAAGTGTCTTTATGTTTCCTGGGTCTTAGATTCCATTTAAAATAAAATAATTTATTTCATGTTGGCCTTCAAGTGTATAGGAATTTCTAAACAAAACCCACATTGCAAGGTCTCTGTCTCCCCATCTGTCCAGCAGGTTCTGCTATTGCATTAAAAAGGGAGCTCTAATTTCAGAGACATTAAGGCTACCATCTGTAGCTTCATTCTTTTCTTTCATTTGATCTCTCTTCAGTATTAATCTACAATATTCATTTTGTATTTAAACACATTTGAATTTATAAATGGTTACTTAATTATTTCTTGTCTGTCAGTCTATTAGCTCTCTGGAGGATGTACGTAGGCACCTTGCTTGGCTCATAAAGGGAATGGAATAAATGCACTCATAATTGAAGTTAAATACTGCTTTCTTCAAAGAAAAGTCTTTTCACCATGCAGAGCATGAGTCATCTCTAATTGCTACTTTGTGAAACTTATATTGTATCTGTTGGTTCCATAGCATCTAGGAACCTTCTGAATTTTTGGGTAAAGTCCAGGACAGCCATCCAAAGTTTATGTGTAGAAAGGTGCTTCTAAATCAGGCTGGTGCAATGTTGATGCTGTTTTGTCATTATGAAGTTATTTCCTTTATTATGCTGATGATAGCAGGTCAATGAGTTCAGACAATTAAAATCTGGCAGATTACCATAAAGAAAAGGGAATTGCAATTTAGTAGGTAAAAAATCTCTTTGAAATGTATTGCTTCTCATATGCATTTAAAGGGAATTTGCAAAAATGTCTTTTTTTTCACCCAACATGTGCATTTTATATATAAGTAATTGGGGATTGTCTGTTCGAATTTAATACGTTTTTCTCTTTTTACTATTTTTATCGTAGCTTTGCTGTTTTGGGTTCTATTTGATCAATTCTCCATTTAAAAAACATTTCTTTGTCTTTGATGTCTGTTCCCTTCTCTTGCAATGCCTGTTAATGGCCTCTTTACTTTATCATTACCATTGACATCATCTAGGGTGATCATGTGTGTTCTGTTCTTTTTTCTTTATAGTCATCAATAGGGCTCTCTGAAGACCTGGGAGAGCTGGTGTTTCCCAGGTACTACACAAGTGAAAGTGTTAAGATCATATGGAGCATTTTATTCCCCCAGAAGCAGTAGCTGTTTTAGCATCTGTACCTCTTATCTTCTCTGGGTCACTGTTTTCCAAAACTGGTGAGCTCCCTTTGCTGCAAGGCATGTGATGGCTCCAAGTCCTGACTAGTGATTCTGTATGGATACATGACCCTGGAGCTTAGCTTTCCTGTGTGCACTTAACTGTTTCAAGTTCCTGCTGCTTAATCTCTACATTTTTGATCTTCCCACAGCCTGGTAACTTGACCCTCAGTCTTGATCTTTCCTTTGTTTAATAACTTGGTTGACCTCAGCCAGTACCTACTTCCTAACTCACCATAAGAAAGACCCCAGTTCCTTTGCATTGAATTTCCCTTGGAGTTCACTCTTACATACAGCTTCAGAACCCTTTTCTCACTGGCAAATCCTCTTTGAAACTCTTTGAAAGCTTTATACTTTTCTAATTCTGTAGGAAAACTGAACTCAGATATTCCTAGTGGAATCAAACATAGTCAGGGAAGGAAACACTAATAATCTGAACTCCTTAGTGATATTATGCCTGCATCTTTTATAAGAAAGTGTATAATGTGTTCTGTGATGGCTTATTCATGCATGTATGTGTAAAATCCTCAAGAAGTTATAAACTTTTTGAAATAATCATGATTCTAATATCATTAAGTTCCCAAATATGTTCCACAGAACTAGTTGCTCACTGAGGTATTTTTTGATTGAAACAGTCTCAACAATATATTGTCTGGAATTGAGAGCTGGGAATCATTACCAACTTCACCAACTTTATTACCAACCAACTGCTTTGCAGTGATAATTGTAAAATCATCTCGGTTTCTGTGAAGTATAGAATGTGGGTCGTTATATGGTCTTTAGATATCTTCTAACTCTAAAAGTCTACAATTTAAAAATATAAAACATTTTCATAATAAATAATTCATGCTGTATGTTTTTTAGAAAGAATAGATGGCTGTACATAAGGCTTAAATGTTAGAGCTTTGTCGATTCAGGATTGCCAGGGTTGAAGTAGAGCTTAGAGATCGCTCAACCAACCACCTTTCCCATGGTTGGATCTTCAACAATTCTTCCTAGTATTTCCCTAGCTTTTGCTTGACAATCACCAGTGACAAAGAATAGGTTTTTGGATCTAATTCTGACACCCAGTCTCCTTTCTTACATTGAGATGAAGTCAATCATTCTAAAACGTTAACATTTTGGTTCTAGTTTTTTATCCTCACTCAGCAATGAAAAAGCCAAGAGCTCTTCCACATATAAGAGTTCTGATATCTGTAATCAGCCATGAGAGAGGTTAGCAAGTTGAATAAACACATCCATCTATTTATCTACTATTCACATGATTTAAACCCTCCACGTCAGCTCAATATTCTCCTCCACCCTAGGAAGATGGTGATATGCCTCTAAAAGTGCAGTAACAGCCAATGGACGCTATTCCTTGGCTGTTATATTACTGCAGCATAGAATGGACAAGTCTTTTAACCCACTACTTTAAGTCTTTTCACCTAGCATACATTTATTGACTAATATATTGACTTTAGAGTCACGTGAAACTTCTAAAAGTTTGTTATAAAAAATGCTTCCAACAGTGACTGTAATAGGGTTGGTGGGGGGGACCTGATGAAGGGGGTAGTTTAATCACCATAATATTGCACATGTAATTGTAGGTTAAAGATACCAAAATAAATTGTAAAAAAAAAAAAAGAATCTCCAGCATAGCCAGTTTCCAGTGAAACTGTGGGCCATGTCTTTGCCTGAACATTCTGTTGAGCTTAGGGTTAAGGGACCACATTGTAACATTGTATAAACAATAGGTAGGTTTCTGTAGCTGGTTAGTGGTCTCCTTCAGTGGATATATATATATATATAGGGTTAGGATAGGTAATACCCACATTTAGAATCCATGTGCATTCCCATATGGACTCCCTGGGCCACAAGAAAAGCTTGCATGAGAGTGCTATGGGACTCTGGAGGAAGTGACAATTGCTTTTGAGTGCATCAACCAGGAATTTCTTCTCAGAGGTGCCATTTGCAAGAATAAAAGAATAATGGACTTGAGAAAAAAAAAATGCTTCCAAGAGGTAGCTATAGCCAGCAGTGCGATATCTTGTATCCTCCATATCTCAGTTTTTTGAGAGAGCCTTTAAGGATAACACTAATGTTTTTCATTTGCTCTTCTTATCCATATCAGCCATCCATATCTGTGCTGTTGAAATGTTCACATCCAAGTGACTGGGGGATATACTGACTAAGGACAGAGTGAGTCCTAATCATGCCACTAGAAGCTTTGATTCAAACCGGCATCACTCCACTCATTAGAACTATTACAGGAAGATATTCAACCAGTTGTAAGTCTACATAATTTTTCCATCACCTAGGACCCATTTTGACATCTTGTCCAAAGGGATGTCATGAGTCACAGCTCACCTTCTACCTTCCCTGTTTGGTCACTGAGTACTTTGATAAAGAAACAAACAAGTGTCTTCTGACGTGGCTATTTTTAATACAGGTTAATTTGCTTTGCTTCAAAATAGGTTAATGCCTTCAGATAAAATTAAGTCAAGCAAGCCGGTCAAGATTCCAACTACTGAAGCATAATCATGGATCTCAAGGTTCAGATCCCCTGTTCGTAGTTGTCCTGGTAGGACAGACAGTGTAGCAGATAAAATCTTCCTGGGCCAGAAACATATTGAATTTTTTTCTAAATAAAAGATGGTATATGTTTATATATCATCCATCTTTCTAAACTGAAAATTCCTTGATGCCAACATGCTTTAGCCAGTTTTGTAAAGGCCGACTCGGTTGGCACTCTGCAGTTAACAGTGGCTCAACATATGCTTATTCATCTAGGGTAGGAAGAAATTAATGATTTTTGATTGCTGTTTCTTTTTTTTCCTCCAAATTTGAACCCTGTTGGGCTTCAGTGCTCTCTTGTTAATGCTTCTTTTTTGGATGAAACCCTTCTCTTTAAGCAGACAGAAGCAAAAATGAGAGTTTTTGAATAATTCCACTTGTATATTCTGTTCACATATGTAATTTTATTCATTTTCTTTAAACTTTGCTGAATAAAAATAATAAGGACTTTATAATTCCCCTTTGGGTTGGGGCAGTTCTTCTAATTATCAGTTTATTTTGGCTGGTGGCCCTCCTGACACTGTTCTTGCATGTCTATGCCATTCACATATATTATCATTTGTTATAGATATACCTTTTGTACCAGAATTTTTTTAAATCTGTTTTTAGGAAGAAGTCTCCTATTTTTAGATATAAATGCTTCTTCCTTAAGTTCACATTATGATAAATAAAATTGTGAGCATATTATCATCCTTTTGACTTGCTTTGATTAATACCTATCCTTCATTATCCTAACCAGTCTTCCACATTGGTGAAGCCTGAAATTGTTTCTAGAATTTTAGTAGTAGTTTGGAAGTCCAGCTGTGGTGTTGTAAAGTGACTGACAGAGGAAGTAAAAGTAGTTGTGGACTACTTGCTTAAGCTTGGATATTAAGAGTAGAGGATAGGTAAGCTAGTATCTAGGGAAGATGGCAGAAACAAGTGATGACTTTTCAAATATAGATTTGATATGAGTATGTTTGAACATTGGTGGAAATATCAGAGATTGCACCTGGATGCCTAAATCAGGGGAAAAAGGCGGTGGCCATCAGGCTGTTAAGTCTTGTAGGACACTACCACATCCCGGATCTATGGCTCCAGGAAATCGGTAAAGGTATTTATTGGCCCTGTTGTTTCCATGACCCTCAGTGAGCCCATCAAAGTTCCTTCTGCATCTTCTCATCTTGTGACTTGCAATATACAAAAAAGAGTGAAGAGAAAGTTTAAAAAGAGAAAGAGAAACTAAAACCGATCCCCAAGTATGCTGGAAACATTAAGTCCTCTGCCAGGACTTTTTGCCCAAATTATTTATGACCTTTAGGTAGACTTGGCTCATATATAAGTTTTATCTTTCCTGCATAATACTTAAAATTTATATTTGAATGCTTTAAATGGAAGAACATATGCTCACTGATTCATTTAAGTTTACTTTACTGCCAGTTATTTTAAACCCTGCTTAAAATCTGATGCACCTAGTAGATGTTTAATTTGCAAATTCTGCTTCTACATTCTAGGCAATAATACTATGAACAAGAACTGTCAAATCCCTAATAAAAGTAGAATGAATTTTCCGAGGGATACCTGAAAACTTGAAACCTCCCATTACTATCAAACTCTTCTTTGTGCTACTTTTGTGATTTGCATGAATAATCACCCACCATTTGGAAAACATG
Organism: Phataginus tricuspis; assembly: GCA_029783875.1. Classification (NCBI taxonomy): domain Eukaryota; kingdom Metazoa; phylum Chordata; class Mammalia; order Pholidota; family Manidae; genus Phataginus; species Phataginus tricuspis. The sequence continues at coordinate 10,817,874 of JAQQAC010008719.1, read as the reverse complement.
CTACGATAGATTCTGGAATAAAATAATTTGTTTGGTTTCTGTTAGTTTTATTCAAATGCTTTTGATATGCTGCTTCCTTTGAGCATTGGGGTTTCCATATTTATACTGTCTCTGCTGGTAACACATTTATAGAGTTCGACTATATGCATACTGAGTTTGATTCACCCAGGTTAGGGGTGATCAGTGCAGTCACATTGACTGAGTCATCATGTCTGAACTTTACCTTATTACCTTAGCTTTTCAGGTTGTTTTATAAAGCAGGCAATACCTCCTTTACAAATATTCTCCTCTATAAATTACTAAGAATTCCTTCTTGGTTGTTTGTCATTCCTGATGGAACCAACCAAACATTGTCACAGTTTTATTTAGCTTTCTTCCTCCACACCATGTTCCACTTAAAGGCACCTAGCGTAGCTACCCTCAGGTTGGCTCTTATTTCTCTGCCTTTGTGAGTTGAGCTCTTTAACTCAGAGTCCTAAATCTCAGGACATGGTCCAAAATTTCAAGTTTGGTTCCTTGCCACTATCATCCCTCTATCATAGTACCTTCCATCCACTCTTTCTTATTTTCTATTTCTATTTTAATTGGTAGAAGAAAAAATGTCAGCAGAGCTCCTGTGTCTGAATTTTCCAGATCAAGATATAAAAACATAATCACTAGAGATGCTTCCCTAGTTACCTGATGCATGAATCAGCAGCACCAGGTGGGCAGACCCTGGGTTTGATAATTTTTCATGATATTTGCCTCACAATCCAGGAAATAAAGCAGACCCAAGTCTATATCCCTCAAGCAAGGTACCAGTGGTACTATAGACCGTTTTCTTTTGGTACAAATATAGTTTCCTGGAACCTACTTGTGCCTGTGTTCTCTTCTTATTTGCTCAGGTCTTCTTTCCAATACAGATTTTTTATTCATGGTTTCTCTGTGAGCTTTGATTCACCTTCAGTGTAGTTTCTCTATAGCTCCAAAGGTATAAGTATTTGTCCTTGTTTATTTCATCAGAATCACAGTCTTTACCATGATACCGACTCTGGCTTTGTTTATACTCTACCTCTGTTATTCTTTGGTGTAAAACAGAGCTCAGAAATAATCCCAGATCTATGATGTGATTCCGAATAACTATTGCTAGTTTCTGACTTGGAAGGAGTTGATAAGAATGTAATTGTAATTGATTTGCGTCTCATCTGATCTGACATAGAGACACACAGTCATCGAAAATGGGTAAGAAAGGCTAGGTTTTTAGAAGGCTCTATATTTTTCTAGACTTTAAAATACATCTTGGATACCTTGATTTTGACAGAATAGTACTGGTAAAATTCCTAATAACTCTTCATCAAAGCTGAATATAAAATAAAAATAGAAAAATCTAAGTGAAAAAGGCAATTAAATATATTTTAAAAGGGAACAGGAAATTATAGATTCTGAGATGAACATATATGTTGAAATGGGAATAAATAAAATGATTACTATATTAGCAAAATAAATATTTAAAAGTAACTATACTATTGTGAATTACTCTACAATATATTGGAAATGACAAATAATTTGGTAAGATTACAAGTAGTTATCAAATAAAATATTTAAAGCAATTTCTTGGCATGTACATTTTATATCCAAAAAATAACCATCTTCCCTCCTCTTTCCTCGTGCAGTAATGTGTTCTCAGAGCCGAAGGGGCTCCTCTCCTGAGCCACAGATGTCCGAAGGGGATTTGATGCCCCTGCTGAAAACGAACCACACAGCCGGCTGAACATGGTTCCCACGGCTTCTGATGCTTTGTGTGGGTTTAATACCGTGGGAGTTGGGAAAGTCATTGTTGAATAAAACTACAGTCGTAAATCCGTGAACATGAATTTTGCTCTCAGATATTCTTTTAGTGTAGAGCAGGGAACTAAGTCTGGGGGCTGGAGCTTTATTTGCCAGTAATCATTCCTTTATTTGCAAAATCAAAGGGAATCCTAAGAAATTTGCGTCATTCTGCTCAGCGCTTACATTGGAAGTAAGAGCTAAATCCTTTCCCAATAGCGTAGCCCTCGTTCTCTGTTAAATAAAGGGAGGACGGGGGAGAAAATAAGATGTAATCACCAATAACCAAGATGGTGAAAAGAGATTTCAGAAGAAACAATAAATACAGAGGAAGACACCAAAAAAAAAAGCCAAGAGTGTATATCATCATTCCAAGAAATATATTTCACAACCTCTTTTTATGTCAATTATATATATGTGTGTCTATCCATCTGTCCATCCACCATCTGTGTGTGAAAAGGAGTAGAGGAAACCTCACTTAAAACGGAGTCAGAAAGCAGGGGAGGACCCCTCGCGGGCACCCACCCCCCACCCCGACAGCCGGGGGCTCAGCAGGAAGGAGGCGGGCGGATTCTCATCCCCACAAGGGGGACACTTTCCCAATAGGAATTGTATCTCCTGCATTACACAGGAAAGAGGAAGGCCTTTCCCTGCCCCAGCAGCGACTCACTAACCACTACTGGCGGTTTTTTTCCCTGGAGAAAAACCTCTACGACTTCAAACTCTTTTGTGTCAATTATATATAACTGATGAACATTTGTTCAAAATAACCCGCCCCGATTTCCTCCTAAAACCTAAAGAAAGCTGACCTTCTCTTCGTCTCTTCCAACTCGCTGATGGCATGCCATAGTTTGCTTGTCCCACATTACAATTCCTTTGCTCTTCCCAGATAAACTCGTTTTGCTGGTAAAGTAGCTACTTTATTTTTAAAGCTGTCATATGTATATGTTTTTATATATTTACCTAGGGTCATTTAAAATGTACTGATCTGCATTTTTATTCAATTAGTCACTGATAATAACTAATCCTAAACACAGCCCCGTTTGCCCTATTCCTGCCCCCCCAGCTACTTGCTGTACCGTTTGTTGGTGGAAAGCTATGAGAGCTCCTATCTACATTTTATGCCCTATATATTACAATGCCTTATTTTGACTGAAAACATCCTTCTGGATATTTTTTTTATAGGTGTCTCAAGTTTTTCAACAGAAAAGTCTTTTAATTCACATAGCTAAGCTTTTATATACATCTACGCTCAAAGTGGCAGTATACCCAGTGGTTGTAAACTGGTTTTGAAACATTGGGACTAGGATGAATATTTCAGCTCTGGAAATTATTAAGACATTGTTTACCCATTAATATATAAGGAAGCAGTAATAACACTTTTCTATAGGGTCTTTGTGTCTATCACAGAGTTAACATTTAAAAAATTCTAGCTATTGTTATTAACAGAGAAATCAAAAGTACTGTGTTTTACAATAATCTTCCCTTGTAAGTTTGGTCAAGCATTATTAAACTAAATTGGATTTACCAAGCTTATTAAAAAATAAAAGTTGTCAGGTAGGAAAAAGAAATGAAAAGATAAGAAATAAAATTAAAAATAGATGTAGATTCACAAGAAGTTAAAATGAGCAGCAGTGGAAAGTCAAACATATGCCTACTTACGTAGCTGCCCAAGTCGGGCTTTTTCTTTTTTACCAAACAGACGCCCTATCGAGGACTTGATTCCTTTCTTCTTGGGGGCTTTGTGAAGAGAGTCTTGGCTGCTGGCGGCACTGCCAAGCCCAAGGCTATCAGGCTCAAGGGAGGCAGACAAACTGCTGGAAAACACAAGAGGGCAAACTGCTCGTTTGGATGCAACATCCACAAGGGACACAAACCTCCTTTCTCTATGCTAGTGCAAGACGACAAGCACGTAGGCTCTGGGTGGTTTTCTCCCTTTTCTCCCACACTTCCTCTTTAGCACAGTGAAGTGTGGTCTCCTCAACCTCAGGGCCTTGAGAATCCTAATCTTCTCTAGAAAAATTAATTTTTGTTCCAAATGATTTTTTTCCATCATTTTTTCATGCAATCTCAAACTAATCGATGAGTACAGGTTGGCTTATTAACTGAAGGTTAAATGACCTTTTATTATTTCGCTTTGGCCCTTTACCTATTCCTTAAACAAGGGTGTGTGTCTTTTTAGTCTTAAATATAATAACCCACGATAAGACATTTCAACATAACTAACAATGAAGTCTAAGTTGCTGTTCTAGCCCAGAGCTCTACTGGATTTTCTTTCAGCCATCTTTCTGTCTAGTTTTGGAGCGAAACTCATTTAATTTTAAATCATCTGTGTGGGATTTGGAAGCAAAAAACCATATATCTTAGTGATCACTGGATATTTTTCTTACACTTTTCAGGTATTCTTTTAGTAGGTGGTAAACTTAGATGACTTTCAAGTAGTCCACCTCAGTTCCGTTCCAGGTCAGTATATTTGACACTGTATAAATAGGAGGCATTCAATAGATATGGTCACCACCACTTTTTCTCTATAGCTGGTACTTTGACAATATCACAATAAATTAGTTAACTTTACCTCTTCATCCTAATACATCTGAGTTCACGTTCTATAGACTCCAAAGCAATAGTTTTCAACATGTTAAACTATAATTCACTCTTGTTTTGAAGAGTAAGGGAAGTATATATTTTGAAGCTGGAGTAACTGTTTTCTTTATCCACATTGAAAATTAAAAATCAACAGAACAAAAGAAATGTCTGCCAGTACAGAAAGCTCTGTTATCAAATACATTCGTTGTAAACAACATATGATTTAGAAGATAGATTCTTACTTAAAGTATTAATCACTAAGTCATTATGTTCAGTTATATCAATTGTATGTCCAGAGATGCTATAATTGATAAGACAGTAAAAGGACATATATTTAAGATGTAAACCACATGCTTAGATTTATTTATGTCAATTAATATGGAGATCTGTTTGTAAATTTGTAGGTGGATGAGGACCATATGAAGAGTTGCTATGACAAATGGAATATTTCCCCTTGTAAACTTATCTATTCCTTTAATATTTTGGCAAATGTGCTTTTTTTCCCCTAAGAACTTTCTACCTGACCAGCGCCTACAGGGTGGTAGACATATCTATCTGCTAAAAGTAAATGAGATGCATGTATTTTCAGGCCTTAATTTCTCTTACACTACACACCAAGTTTACAGTCTTGTTTGGGAATTCCTTCAGTTTTTTTTTTACTATTCCTAAAAAATCCTTCCTCTAGCCTGCTTCCATTTTAATAAGAAATGTCCGTTAAAAACAGAAGAGCTATTCTTGATATTAGCAAGTAATACAACTACAAAGTTAATTTTAAAACCAAGTATTTGATCTCAGAATGGAAATTTGTTTTTTCACAGGTGATATTGGGGAGAGGAGCAGGACAATACCCTGATGGGGAATTATAGCTCAAGTCAAATTTTTCATATAAATTTTTAAGCAGTCCATTTGAAAACACTGACAGGAAACGAATATTTTGTGTGGGAGAGTGTACAACGTGCTGCAGTGAGCTGAGGGGGACATACCTCCGGGCTTCATTGTGGTAGGAAGAAGGGAGGGTGTGAGTCATCCTGACGGCTCTAGGGGTAGGAGGAGGAGAAGTTTCACATTTAATTGTGGCTTTATCCTCCCGACCATCTTCTTCCACCACTGCAATCTAGAAGTGGAAAGAGTACATTCAGATGGACTCTTTCTAAATTTCAGCTGAAATTAATGGCAATGGAGAATCATTAAAACAAGGCTATTTGAATAATTGTAATACAAAAACAAAACAAAACAAAACTTTGGGCATAGAGGTCTTACATATATAAATTCACATTACTAAAGAGTGTGTTTTTTACAACTGTTTAAAAGTGAAGACAGTCCAGTTTAAAAAATACAATTTTTTAAATGGACCAACAAAAATATTATTTAAAAGTAAGTCCCATAGATCATATCTAGGGATGCTGGAATCCATTTTGGTATCTCAGAATGTAAAGGCCTTGAATACATATTTGAACTAATTCATGAAAAAAATTATGCAGAGTCAGATCATTATTATTTTTGAAGTGAGAAGGGAAGTTGGCAAAATGTAACTTTATCAGAAAAAGTGTTTTAAATCAGGCTAATGAAATTTGTTCCCGGATATTTAAAAAAATAAGTGCAGTTTATTAGAAAAAAAAACGTTTTTAAAAGTGAGAATAATAAAAGAACATAATTCTTACAAATTGTTTCATTTCACTACCTCTCATGGGAAAATTGACAAAGGCAATATGGAAAACCATAAGAAGATGGAATGGAAGGGGCTACTTTAAAGAATTAAGTTCAGAGTCCAGAACAATTCAGGATACCAAAAATTTTGTCAGAGTCAAGGAACTGTATTAAAACATTACATTTCAATAGTCAAGTTAATTGTCGAGATATTTTTTATAAAAAAGCTGAATTATTTACAGCATTCTTGTGCATTATAATATCTAGACAGATAGATAAAAAGATTGTGGAAAGCATAGCTGAGAGATACATGGTTCTGGAAGTTTTAATGAAAAACAGTTCTCAGTATGGCTACAGCAACAATGTTAAAGCTGTGCTCTATGTCTACACAATGTCTTGTTTCTTTTCACATTAGACTATTATGCTTATGTTTCTATATGACAGGGACCTCATGCCTTGGAGAAACTTAGAGGAATTGCTTGTCTAGCCTCTTGTCATACAAAGCTAGGTTACTTTGAACAGTTTAGTCAGATGTCTTAATAGGGTTTCCTCTCTCCATGTCAACTAGCATAGTGCCACCAGGAGAATCTTTTTTCAAGAATGGGTTTCAAAATGATGTCAATATTATGGAAAACCCTTTCTAAACTCACATCTCCTCTAAATCCATAAAGCATGTCTCCAAACTCTTCCTAATATGTATGCATGTCTTCACAGTTCTATGATTTAACCACAATCGTTTCTGCTAAGCTGATCATTTTTGCTTCCAAGTTTTTCCCTTAAACCCTCTTTTATAAAATATCCTCCTCTATCCACATGCCAAATTATGGCAACATTCAAATATCAGTTCTTAAAAACAACACAGTCCAACTGTTTCTATGGATAACACTTAGAGCTGACACTATATAAACCAAGTGGAGGAGAAAGTCTTTGGCATCAGAGATGGATTTGAATCCTGATTTCTCTTATTTGTTAAATGGCAAGTGCTAATTACTTACTTGATCTAAGATTAAATTTCATCAATAAAATGGAAGTGATATTTACCTTAATGTATTTTTGCAACATGTAAATGAGACCATTCATGTAACTCCTTGCCATGATATACAATTTTTGGTTTGCAGTTTCCTTTCCATGACCTACCTTTCATACCAATCACTTCTTTCCTCCCTGAATTCCCTGCCACTGCATTTCTGTATAGGATCTTCTTTGTGACTATTTTTCTTATACCTACTGAACTTCTTTTACATCATCTACTCAGATTTCTTTCTATATCCACAGTATAATCTTGGTACATGTGGTGGAAGTTAAAGACAAATAAGAACATGGTAAATTGGAGAGCCAACTGGTAGTGTCAAGGAGAAGATGTAACAGGGAGAGAGATGATGGCCCAAGGAAAAGAGCCATCTAGCTAAGCCATACAAGCATAATATAGAGTCTCTTACTTAAAAAAACAAAAATTGTTTGGTCCCAGAAGTATCTGGATTAGGCTGACTACCATATGTCAAAGATGCTGAAGAAAAGATTTATGCACTGGGTAGTAGGTTGAATCTTTGAAATCTTTCCCATCTGATTCCCTGTGAGTCTGAGCTCTGCTATTCTCAGTTACCTAACAAGATACCATTCTGTGAATCAGAACTAGAGTTCCTTCTGTTTTTCATATCCAATGTTTATTCTATTGATATCATACCAAACAGGAAAGCAGTGTATCAAGTGCATTTTCATATTTTCTGTATTCCTGATGCTCTAGCATCTGAGGCTATGTTGACCCGGGAAAGAATTCCCCTCCCAGGGCTAGCTATTCCCTAGAGATGGTAAACTCCTTTCTTGAAATGCACTTACCATATGCAAATCAACCAATCTATTCTAGTACCCTAAATCATCTTCTCTATCTGATTCTTACACTCGAGGAGGCAATATTCCTCTGCCTTAATCATCCTGGTCTAGGTATCAGACAACTTGAGAGAGCCCCTATACACCAGAGCTCACTGATATTATTCAAACTAGCCACTCCTAATCCTGCTTCCACGCCTTGCCTTGCCCTTCCTGTAGAAACCACAGTAAAGGCTCCTGGCCATCCTTCCTTGCTCTTTCTACTTCCTGCTCCATCCTGCTCCTTCCCCTTGACCCCGCACAGCATGGCATGCCCTCCCCTCTTGAGAAGTGTGAGTAACAAGCTATCTTTTCATTGTTAGTAATCTCCTGATCTGTTGGCTTCACATACCTGAATAGTAGTGAAACCTATTTTTTAAAACAAGCAGCACTGTACTGACAGTAAACTATCAACTAATACTCAACTAATAGTAATATAAAAGATATTTACAGTACCTTTCTCCGATGTTTCCTTAGATCACTTGGCTGCGATTGGCAGTAATAAAAGCAACATGAAACAACTAATTAATAATTACCATTTGGTCATGTTACAAGTTTAAATAGTATCTATAAGTTGGTCATTGTTTGTTTTCTAAATAAATGTTTTTTAACCGTTACAAAAGTACTCCTCCTGGGTGTTACTTAGGGGGAATTTTCTAGGTGGAATGGGTGAGAGGCACGCTTCATGATGGGGTCATGTTTACAAACATAAGGTATGAGGCATGGACCCTATGAATATAAAGTAGATATGGAGTGAGCTAGCCAGAGATAAATATGGGACTATATCCTCCCAAGAAAATACAGATGGGGATGAAGATGATTATGCATACATGAAGATCCAATACACATATATTGAGTTTAGAAACAATTCCTTTTGCCCATTTATGCAGACCTTTGGGCAGGTATGTTGTTCCTGAGGAATCTCAGACTTCCTCACATTCTAACCTTCCCCATTTCCAAATGCCAAAGCTGTGGCCTCAATATAACATGTTTCTGGGGCATTAATTTTCATGTCAATGCTCTTTTACAAGATTTTTTTTTAAGTTAATTCTTGATGATTCCAGATGAACCTTATTCATGTCATATCTTTGGTAAGTTTCTTATATAAATAAAACAATTTTTGTTAAACTTCCATTATACCTAACATTTTTGTTGTTATTGGAAAAATGGGTTGATTTACCCCATTCAGAATTCTAACTAGATATTGCTAGCATGTTATTTATGTTTATGGATTTACAGTGGGGTAAAAGTAAATACAAGAACGCTTCATTAATGTTTACAAAACATATAAACATATACAGTACAAATGAATACAATGTCTCTTCAATACTTGCTTTTCAGTCCCTAAAATTTCTCATTTTTCTTTAGAATATTTGACAATGAATTGTACCCAACAAAACCACTTTTTCTCCATATTTTCTATGGGTAAAAGAAAATTTACCTGTTTTTTAACCTGTAACAATAATGAATTTGAAGATAACGTTTCATGAGCTGATAAGGAGTTCCTGGAGTTCATTTTTGTTTTACTGAGTCAGATATTGAACATTTTGAATGCGTTTTTACCCTCAGGAAATGCTCTATTTTTTAAGTACTCTAATTATAATGTTCATTTACCTCTGATTTATTTATGACTAACTGCTCAAGAAAATGCATGAAAGCATCCTTTTCACACATACACAACCATCACATCTAAATGATTATAAGTGTATTATTTTATTATCAAAAAAATAATAACACTGTTAGGGATTATGATGCTAATGTTTGTGAAAGTACTTAAAAGGGCAAAATAGCATGTTGTAAAAATGTAAGGAAATAATAGCAGTACCGAAATAACCAGTTCCTTGCCTTCAATGCTGACTAAATTATGCTTTGTGGGCCAAGAGTGTTACTATGGCTCTGGTAACAAGCAGGTCATCAATATCTGCCACATACACTAAATATGCAGAAACTAAGCCAGAAACAATATCACTTTTCATTAAAAAAAATCATATGATGGTTCCTAGATTTCTGAAATGAGCAGGTTATAATGTAGATTAATATACTGGATTAGTATATCTTAGTACATTGCCTAAAAGATTGTACAGTATCTGGATGGGTCAGATCGGGTTAGCTGGCCTGTGCTCTGATTGGCCACTGTCTGCTATTTTTAAAATAGTTTAAATTTGAAGTCTGGAAATGTGAACAGCATAGAGGATTCAATGGCCCTAAGGATGTAAATGTTTCCATTTTTAAATAATTTCACCATTTCTCTTTTAGATAGACTTTCTTGCATGGAAGTCCCATAATTGTAAAGAGTTTGGATATGGGAAATGTTCCCTCCCCAGGTAACCATATTCTGTCTCAGTTCTCAATTGCAAAATTAAAGAAAAGATATTTTATTTATATATATGACAGAAACTCTGTGAAGATTAAAAGGAAGTATTTTATTTATTAAGTAATTTTTCCCTAGGAGTGAGAGCATTTTATATATATATATATATATATGTATATGTATATAAATGTGTATATATATAAATGTATATATATATATATACACACACATATAAATATATATGTGCATTTATGTAAATTAATACTAATGAAAGTAAGTTTTATAATATATTAGCCATAATGCACATTATTGCAACATATTTATTTAAAGATGTCATTTAGAAAATGAATTAAACTTCTTTATTCAGCGATTACACACCCTCACCCAGACACAGGCATTGTGATGGTTTTTATAGCAGCTTCACAGCCTCCTGAACGGAAACTACATACTCTTCACATTCTGTAGCATCACTGGTTTTTCCTCCATTTGTTATACTTGTGCTAGACTTTATAGTGTATAAACTATTATTTGCTCTATTTGCATTTTCATCTCTATCCCCAAACTTTCATTTTTAATTGGAATTTTATTGTTTTAATAATACAGTTTTAATATTCATTACAAATCTACAGAACTTTACCTCCAGAAATGGTTCAGAATATCTACATCTTCATTACTGTTGTCATTTCACCATATTTCCAGGTAAGTACACACACACAAAAGAGAGAATAGTATATGTTTTTGCATTAGCAAAACGTGAAGAAAAACCCAGCTCCACTTAGCCGCTGTATTGAACTTGGGCAATTGACTCATCCTCTGACGGCCCCAGTTACCTCGGCTCTCTACTGAGATCCTGCCCTCAGACGTGGGAATGTCGTTATGGGAATTAAATGACTAAACATCAAAGCATTCAGTAGACATTCCAACCATATTTTCTGATAATATTTTAGCAAGGGACATTTTTTTTCCTTCTATTATGTTTAGAATACTTCCAAATTTATATTTCCAACTTTTAATCCTAACTATAAAGATAAAAGAAATAAAGAATTAAAGAAGGGTGAAAATGTTGACATGAAATCCTAAAACAAAAATGGGAAGTTGCTGTTACTGATTTTTTTTGACTTTTATTAAAACTATTTGCATACTACAAAATTACAATTTTATGTTAGTGTATTGAAGCAACTGTAATAAATATTTTATGATTTATTGCACTAAAAACACTCAGTCCCAATTTATTTCATCAAGATATCATCAATAAAAATGTACTTAATGGTTTAAGTCTTTCAGATTTTGATGTGATATTTAGATTCCTGTTCTTCAATTTACTTATGTGACCTTAGGAAAGTTACACCTATGTAGATTACATTTTCTCATCATAAAGGGGTTAGTAATTGTATCTGCTCTATAGAAATGTGGTGAAAAAAGAAACAATAAGACACACAGAAAATCTGTAGACTACAGTAAACCCCCAGTGTGTTTCAGCTAACGTGTCATGAACCCTAATGGGGGCAGGCACTCTCTGGACACATCATCCATACCAGTGTCATGACTCCCATCCGATCCATTTCCCGGGCAGGACTTCGCGGGGTCAGCTTTGGCGTGGAGTGTCCACTAGGGGGAGAAGAACTGGCCAGCGAAGAAGCTGTAACGGAGGCCGTGATGGAGGTACCGGGGTGGACCCTTGCTAAATTCAGGCCTTCCAGGCTCACACTAGCCACTCTATTCTCAATTTCTTCAGCACGTAACTCTGTAGATTCTTTTTCTTCTTGGATTAGCCTGAAAGATACAGTTTAATTTTGATCCACTATAAGCTGCAATAACAGGAATGGGAATTCACATAATAAGTAAACAAGTAAATAAATAACTACTCTGTGAGCATTTTATATCAAACCTGTTTCCACTTTTTTTTTCTCTAGGAAATATAACTTTCAATAAATTCCAGGGGCTTCCTGGCTGAAATTTTAAAAAATCCTTCTTTTCAAATGATGAGATTTCTCATTTTCAGTTTGACCCTCTTTCTATACTACTACTTGCTAAAAGTCTTTTAAACCCTTGCCAGCCTAATTTCTGCCACTAATCCTTACCTTACATTTGAAATCAAATGCCAATCAAGGAAACTTCTAGAAACTCAGATCCCAACAAAGTCACTGACTCTTACCTTCCACCCAATGAAAGTATAACTGATGGATTCAATAAATGGGCACCCGCACTTATCACTTGGCCAAATAAAACGGAGTCTTTTTTAACATAATACCCACTTAGCCAAGTCACCTTTCAGTAAGCACCAGGCAATTTAATAATTTGGAGATGATAGATAGATAATGAAAAAAAAACTGTTGCTATAAATGCTTTTGAGAAGACAGAGCACTATTTTTTTCTTGAACTAGAAGCTTTAAGATTATGTATAAATTAGTTATTACAAGACATAAGGAATAAAGAACTTTAGCTGGGTTGCATAAAGGTCCTAGTTAAACTGAATCTATACACATTTTTCATATTGTTATAATGAAACTGTGTACCAGGTTGTTCAGTTTGCTTGAAAAATGGGAATCGAAAAACCTCTTCTGTGATATTTTCCTCTTAACTACAAACGGCTTACTGTGATCTCTTAGGAAATATAATCCTTAACTGCAAGGGTATCATGACAGTTTTCTTTTTACATATTTACCTCGAAAAACAATTTAATGGTCTCTCACAAAACTAAAATACTCTTACCATGTGATTCAGTAATTGTATTCCTTGTTATTTACCCAAAGGCGCTGAAAACTTACGTCCACACAAAAACCTGCACACAGATGTTTATAGTAACTTTATTCATAATTGCCCAAACTTGGAAGCAACAAAGATGTCCTTCAGTAGGTGAATGGATAAACCATGGTACATTCAGACAATGGAATATAATTCATTGCTAAAAAGAAACGAGCAGTCGCGCCATGAAAAAACATGGAGGAATATTAAATGCATATGACTAAGTGATGGAAGCCAATATAAAAAGATGACACACTGTATGATTTCAACTATATGATACTCTGGAAAAGGCAAAATCATGGAGAGATTGGGAGGCTGATAGGGATGAATAGGTAGAGTGTAATGGATTTTTAAGGCAGTGAAAATAAAGCCATAATGATGGATATGTATCATAATACATTTTCCAAATCCATAGAATGTATAACACCAAGAGTAAATCATAATGTAAACTATGGTATTTAGATGATTATGATGTGTCAGTGTAAGATCATCAATTGTAAGAAACATATACTGTTGTGGAGGATGTTGCTAATGGGGGAGGCTATACACGTGTGGGGCTAAGATGTATATGGGAAATCTTTGTATCTTCCCCTCAATTTTGCTATGGACCTTAAACTACTCTTAAAAAAAACAGTAAAAACAATATTAGGAGGCACATTTACACTTAATTGTAATTTTTCACCTGTACAAGAATATGAATTCTGTTACTCTGAAGTTTACTTTCATGGGTGCATTTGAATTTCACCCAAAGATCAGAACCCCAAAGGAAGGCTTAATTGACTAATAATAGTACAACAGTTTAATGCTTTAAGCACATTGCATTGGAAAAACTGCCTCTTCAAAAAAATGGAATTTTGTACTTTAAAATCAATGGTGGGAAATGACTCCTTAAGAAAATTCTGGTGAGAGTCAACATCGTTCTGCTGTTCAAGAAGACTGTGTCTATTAACTCTCGGTATTGTATTAATTTTAAAGCAGAGTCACATCTAGAGGAGCAAGCTGTGTGAAAGACTGAAGTCAAATAGGAAATCCAATGCTACCCAGAAGTTCAGTAAATTTGGAAAAATAAATGAAAATCCATTGGTCTTTTAGATTATGATGTAAACATAGAAAGTGAAGAAAACAACAATAGATTCCTTCAGAATATTTCATTGTGTTGGTGAGGTAGTCCTAAAGGAGTCACACAGAAGGATGAAAGCATAAATAAGACAACAGAACTAAGGCGGACAAAATAGTAGCTAGCTGTAGATGAACGGATTGAAGAGCGCTGCAGTGGCAAATGAATTCAAAGTAATCTGATCTCTCCCTTTAAAAAAATCAGGGGACTGTGAAGAAGCCAGAAAAGAGGCATTTTTTAATGGTTAGAAATAGTTTGTGAAAAAAAAAGATCTTAACCAGACATAAATTTTCATTGGTGTCAGTAGACCCCGACTGTTTTTATCAAGATGCCTATTTTTTTGACAGTTGCTATGCACTTCTTAATTTCTTATAAATCAGCAACTATATTATGGGGGGCAGGTAAGCAAACTAAAGGACAACAGTTTGAGCAAACTATCTGGGTACTGACTTAATTAGTCTAGGTCAAGACTGTGACTGGGAATTGCTGCCCTAATGTAACAAAGCTAAGAGTCCCTGAAGGGAAGTAGATTGTTATTGAGGGTCTGTGTTCTGAAAATAAGAATATATGTATCACAAGGGTATACTTGATTTCAAATCTATTCTATGAGGTCAACTATTAGCTGCACAGCATCAAAAAGTGTTATTCATTTTGAATGCCTATTCTGTTCTTTTTTTCTATTTATAGTAATCATATATTTATGAAATACTTTCTGTTTATCAAGCAAATTTCTAAGATCTGGAAATAAAACAGCGAGCCAAACCAGGTACATTTTTTTTATTCTTCTATAGCTTAAATCTAGAGAAGGTAAAAATCTAAGGGCAGTAAAATGAACTGAAGGACAGAATTGGCAGTGGTGGAGTTGTTCATGGTAAGTAAGAGTAGAGTGGGTGAGGTGTAAAGGCAGAATGGTGTGGATTATGGAGAGTGTTCCAGAAGAAATGAACAGCAACAACAAAGGGGAGAGCATGGAACAGTGAAAGAGCTGAAGTCATGTATAATGGGACATGGAGTTAGGCAGGTGAATGGTAAGAGATTTTTGAGGCAGGCGGGACACTGTAGACCATATGAAGGATATTGATCATCTTAAGAACAATTGAAGGGTTTGAAAAGGAATGTTACATAAGCATGGTTGGTTTTAAAAAACCTTCTCTGCCTGCAGTGTTAGTTTGAATTAGATGGGGAAGTACAAAGAAACCAGACAGAAACTATTATCGTCATCCAGAAGAGAAGCTATTATAATGTGCAATAGGGTGATGACTGTAGAGAATTAGGTGGATTTGAATTGTATTAGGAAGCCAACATATCTAGCCACAGCTGCAAAACAAAACAAATAAAAGCACTGTTCAAAACCGTAAAAAACTGTTTATCAGTTGAAAAACCAAGAATGGTTTCCTGATGTTTGAAAGAAAAAAAAAATCTGCATGATCCAGTTGGATTTTTCACTGGAGTTAATGATAGAAAAAGAATGAGATTTGTCATTGAGATTCAAGAAAGTATATATTAAGTTAAAACTGAAGTTATCATAGTGACAACTGTTCTCAGTGTTTGACATGGTAACTTGTATTTCAACTCTGTGATGTTACCTATACTTTGTAAACCATCTATTATCTGCCATGTGGTTATAGCACATTTTCATATCTAGTATGAAATCATTCTGTAGTTAATTTTGCTCCAATATCTAAACACTTTCAAGGAGCTAGCTGCATATTAATTTGAAAGCTACTTATTATTGTTACGGCAGTGTTAAATGTACCTTAATGTAACTTATCACCACAAATATCACTTAAATAGTAAATATTAACTTTAACAGTGCTTTAAAATTCATTAGAGAAGATTTTATCTTTACCTCATTCTTTTATAATGCCCTAATATCATTCATCTGTGTATGTTTCATGTATGTTCCTTAAAAAGACTGTCCTAATTTACCCAGAATATATACACATATCCTGGGATTTTTGTGAAAACACTCATTTTGATTCAGTAGGTGTGGGGTGAGGTCTGAGATTCTGCAGTTCCAACAAGTTCCCACACAGTGCCAATGCTGAGTATCCCATTTTTAGTATCAACCTTGTCTAATCCCTTGGAACCACCAGTAATAACTGAACTCACCTGATTTCTTTGTTGATGGCATCCAGTTGTTCCTGAAGCATCATGGCTAGAGTCTGAGCATCTGAATGTCCACTTGGAGAGAGAAGATCCATTGAGCTAAAAATCGTTTCTCTGTCATCATCATCGATATCGGACATTTCTGTATCACTTTCAAAAGGGTGGCTGCTTAGCACGCCAATTGGTTGGGTTCTGTTCCACTCATGATCCCCAAGAGATTTCACCTGAATGGTAAATGAACAATTATAGCATTTACCCTATTGTTCATGTTCAAAGCACTTTTCTGAAAAGCAATGAAAAAGCACACATGACTTTGCAATTTACCTGGCAAAAGAAGAGCTGCTGTTGAGGATTGCCAACATTTTAATTTATCATTTCATAAAACAGCTCCTTGAAATATTAAGTAATGGCATGCACTAGTTGCCAGTATAAATATCAAGATTTTCATAGGAATAAAGATGATAAACTGCTGCATGATTTCTAGTTCAACCACAATTCAAGGCAACAGTTCCTTTAAAGTATCTATGTTTATAATATCCTTCCTTGCTTCCAAATGGAACAATTTCTATTCAGTGGTACTTACCCATTTCCATCTCTTATACTAATTAGTCTTACCTATACTTATTATAGGCTGAGGGTACAAATATTATAACACACTAAGTTGTACAATAATTCTCTCCCTAACATTCATTTACATGTATTCTAACAAAATATTATTAAAAATATTGCAAAATGGTTTAATTTAATCTCCACAGCTCTGGTCACTTAAATACCTCTTTGATTTTTTTAAGCCCAGGACACTAATTAACAGGAATATGTTTTTTGAAATTTATTTTTATTGTATTTGATATAATATTAGTTTCAAGTATAAAATATAGTGGTTCAAAATAATATGGATTACAAAATCCTCATCATGAGAAGTGTAGTTACCATCTGTCACCATACAAAGTTATTACAATATTACTGACTATGCAGCCTATGGAAAACAATACACAGGTTCTTCAAAAAATTAAAAATAGAAATAAAATATTATCTATACAATCCGCAATTCCACTTCTGGGTATTTTTACCTGAAGAAAACAAAAACACTATTTCTAAAAGATCCATGAATTCCTATGTTTATTGCACACTATTTACAATAGCCAAGATATGGAAGCAACCTAACTGTCCATCTGATGAATGGAAAAGATGTGTTACACACACACACACACACACACACACACACACACACACACACACACACA
>JAQQAC010008719.1:10743852-10800433 GCA_029783875.1 Phataginus tricuspis | reverse complement strand
ACACACACACACACACACACACACACACACACACACACACACACACAACACTGGTATATTACTTATCCATAAAAAATGAAGCCTTGCCATTTGCAAGAACATGGATGACTTAGAGTGTACTGTGCTAGGTGATGTAAGTCAGACTTAATGATTTCACTTATACATGGAATGTTAAAAGCAAAACAAATGAACAAACAGAAACCAGGAACAGACCCACAAACACACAGAACAAACTGGTGGTCGCCAGACCAGTTGGCGGGGGAGAGCAGATGAAACAGGTGAAAGGGATAAAGAGATGCAAACTTCCAATTATAAAATAAATAAGTCAGGGATGAAAGTTATAGTATAACTATGCTTTTTCATTTGCTATAATGAATCTTCCATTTGAATGAAAGTCTTGAGTAACCAGTAGGCCAGTGTTTTTCAAGCGGTGATCTGAAGGTATGAGAGGGTGGGAGTAAGAGAGAGGTCCTAGAGTTTTCTGATTTTTAAAAACTTGGCTTTTATTTTTGCAATGAAATGAAATAATTTTTGGAGGGAGAAACATAATAATATTACCCTGAGTATTTTTCTTAAGGTTTGAAGACCTGAATTGACATTTGTGATACAAATTGTTTCGGTATCCAATAGCACAAATTTATTTGTCACATAAAAGTGAGAAAAGAACTGAGATGGGCTTAACTTGTTCTTCATTTATCCACTTATTCATCCTTTAAGCAAATATTGAATGTCTACTATGAGGGATTAATTTATACATGATACATAGGTGCCAGCTAAACACCACAGAGTGTCAGAGCCTGTATACAAACAAGGACAAGTAGGTTATATATTACCTTGAACACATATAAGTATACAAACTATACTTAGGGCACAAAATGCAACTCTTACTTACTCAACATACACAGTTCACACATATTAATAACTGACTGAGTGGAGGCTGGCACTGCAGTTTATAATGAACAGTTCTCCATAAATACTTTCAGTAGTCTGTGTATTTTCCTCAAAGTTTTATTAAAATTTATAATTTAAATATTTAATTAATTATAATTAGCAATATGGATTCCATGGCTTAAGGGCCCAAGCAAATCAAAAATTCATTTTTTGGACAATATAACCTAATGGATAAAAAATGTAGATTGTGAAACCACACAAATATAGGCTCAAGTTTTGACTCTATCACTCTGATGGCTGTGTAATGTTGAACACTTAAATTTTCTGAGCTTCAATCTTGTCGTATCTGAAATTTGTATAAAAATAGTAATTCATACGGTTATGTGGATAAATACATGGGAAATGCTTAGTTCAACTACTGGTACACAGTGGGGGTTTCATGTTAGCTATAGTTTTAAAACTATGTCATATATCACCCTCGAAACTAATAAAGATGCTTTAATCTCTTAGTATTAATATAACTCTACCCCAAATGGAATAGTGTATTTACTTAAAATCATCAAAGACTCGAAATAAGAAGTTTGACCTTTGGTTCCTCTCTTCGCACACCCAGGCGGCCTCTCCGCGGTCTTTTTATTACTTTAGTGGCTCTGTAATCAGACTGGCTGTCCGCTAGGGACCCAACGGAATACCGCAACTCAGCTGAGGCGTCAAGATGAGTTCTGCAAGGAAGGAAAAATATGAAATATGTCCAATCTCAAAAACATTAAACTTTCTAGCAAACCGCTATTCACTGCTTAATTACCAGGGCAAAAAAAACAACAACTGATGAATTGTCATGACTCTCTGAGGTCTCTTTAGAGGCTTATTTCAGATATTCCAGTCTCAGGTCCATTCCTGAAGGTCAGGTGCATTTTCTCTTTCTAGAATATATATAAAGATCATTTCTATTCATTGAATATCATTCTCAAATGTGGTAGTACCAGGAAACTCCTGGGGACTGGTCGTCAAGATCCACTGGCTTAAATTCTGGCAGTTCTGTTTAGTGTGAGCTATTTAGTGGATATCCCAATATATGCCATTTATTACTGTATTTGTTTTAAACATTCCTCATTAATGTAACAGAAAAACGTATAGTCTTTTGGGCTCCCAGAATTCTCTATTTTTCAATATAGGAAATCAATATAATGCTTAAAATCAGTCTGATCCAAGGTTAATAATCTTATTTTTAATAAGATAGGATTTACCACTAGAACAATTTTTCAGCTTTTGATAAAACATTTTTCCAAAAAGATTTTAAAAATCTTTTGATAAGCATATTTGGTTCTGAAATTTTAATGATGCAACACTTGGGAAATTTCAATTGGAAAATATTACCACATTGGTTTTCAATAAACATGATAATAGAGTACACTGTAATTAAAGTGCAGTAAAGCTTTCTCCAGGCGCATTATTTATATATAGATTTACAGCAAGTTCAGTTTATTGCTGCAATAATGATGATAACAGTGACATGCTGTCCTATAAAATGATCCATCATCAGTAGGAAATATGCTTAAAACTGTTTTCTCTTGAACCTGGCACTCCTGCTGATCTACTGGGCTCTCTCCCTTAGTTCTCTTTGGCAACAAAGATAGGCATTTCCAAATATTTGGCAGGATTTTAAAAAGTTAGGTAAGTTTGGGCTTCTGCAACAGAAGACAATGGCTAAGGCAAGTCCTCGTTTTGGCAAATAGGACATTAAAGCAAATAAGCTCAGGAATCAGTCCCCAAGAAGATGGTGGCCACTGTTTCTATAGCAGTGAACCCATGACCTACTTCAGCAAACTGGTTTTATTAAGGATAAGTCATATGCAAAAATTAACCAACCACGCCATACTCAGAATAGGCCCAAATCTCAGGCGTTATCTCCTGAGAGCAGAGGATGTAAATTCCGTAAAGACAAAGATCAGAGTTTAGTCACCAGTCTATGCTCAAGGGCGTATTCCCAGGACATAATAAGGACTTGATAAATATCTGGGAAGATAATGAATGAATGAAGTTGATTGTAATACAGTCTGAACTGTCTGGCTCAGAATATTCTAGGTACCTTTTTTTTTGTTTTGTGCCTGCTTAGTGTAATCTCAGCATCAGAGTGGAGTTTCTAAAATTGTAACTCATTATCTTAGGAGTATTTTTCCTTGTTGTTTTATCTCTCAAGTCCAGGTCATTTATACAAAAAAAAAATGAAATAAAACACAGGTATGTTCCCACCAATGCCTTGTTTCAAACTCTTCAATGTCCTTACAAGGCCCTTTCCAGTCTGGGACCCTCCGACTTTCCAGTTTCACTTTTAGTTTCTATCTGCCTTCTTTCTCTCCATCCAGCTGTACTTTCTTTTAATTTCCTCAAATAACTCACACTTTTTTTACACTTTTGAGCCTTTGAACATGCTGTTCTTTCTGCTGGAAATAGTCTCTTCACAGATTTACGTGTTTAATGTTCTTAAAGTCTCAGCTTAAAAGTCCCACTGGCACATGCTATTTTAGCTCACGGTATTCCCTCTGTTATAACAGTCCTCAAATTAGTATTCCTGTATTTTCATCTGAAACATGTATTTTCATCACCCTCTCCTCAGTATCTCCAATGCCAGTGTCTCGCAAGTAGAGGGATTAATTGATCTTGAAAGAAGAAAGCACTGAGCTAGTATCATCTGTCCAAGAGCCCACTGCTCGTACATCATCTAGGGCAGTTACTGCTCACTTCTCGCCTTTTATTCAACTCTGGGAGCTAGCTCTCTAACAGAAATCAGAGGTGATACTTACATACACTTCAATTTTTAAATCATCTCTGGTGTACAATATTTTGAGAGGCACTTGGGGGGTTAGGCTACAATCTAGTCCCTGGTTCCTTTAGACAGGTTTCCCTTCCTGAATCTCCTGTGGCTTGTATGTAATCTCATAAAAGGAGTTCCACAGATAAACTAAGTTTGAGTTTTCTTAGAGAAAACGTTTTATCCTTCTCTCTGCTTCCACTGTCTTTCCAGTTACCCAGATCCTACTATTTCCTCAGAGCTGAGACAAATCAGGCCTTCTCCAGACACTCTGGGACTCATTTTACTTTCTTTTCAGATGAGATACTGGCAGGGAACACTAAGTTACTGATACTCACCGACTTCAGCTCATCCCTTCCCACCTCCCCCACCTGTAAGATCAAAAATCAGTAGATGAAGTTCTTGTGCACCTTCTGTATTCTTTATTGTTTCTTTTTCTATTTTGTGTTCAGAAGCACAGATGTTTACACTGCTGTTTAATAAATACTCAATTAGCTGATAACATTATATATTCTATCAATTCAGTTATCTTAATAATTCATATATTAGTTTATACTTCTGATTTACAGTTTATAAAACACCCATTTGCTCACTTAGTTCATCTTCTCTGCAAACCAAGCTTGTGAAACTGTTATAAAAATATTATTTTACATATGATTCATGTAAAATATGATTCATACACATAAAATTCAGACATATTAAGGAAAAATGGGTTTTCCAAAATTGAACAGCTGATAATTGCATCTCTGAAGCCTAGGAATATCAGTCTTCTTATTCTTGGACTAAGATTGTTTCAGCTACACTCTGCTGTATCAAAGACTAATTGTTCTGTGTATAGTTTCCAAGCTTCCATGATAATCCTTCATTGTAGATAAATGTAACATTGTTAGGCTATCCATGATGACTCACTGAAGTGAACTTTTAGACAACACTTCTGCAAACTGTATTTCTGAGATCAAAGGTCAAAAAGACAACAAAATGGACATTTGGTCCTATTAAAACATATTTAATTCGTTGACTGGCTAATGCTTGTTCTATGTATTTACTCAGCTCTTTTCCTCCTTCAACATCATCATCACCACCATGCGAACACATATCACTGAAATAATAATTTCAGTTCAATATATAAACCATCATAAATAATTTAGTGAAATAAACATGATTTTCTGAATTAAAGACCTACATATTTAAAGTTCTTTGGGTGTTTTTATGCCTGCAGAACTGTGTTTCTTATAGTAAACTGAAGGCAGAAATAATCAAAATACTGAATTTTGTTATTATTAATACTTACTAAAGAGAATATAAATGTCTTTAGAATTTTTTTTTAATTTGGATTTTTCATCTGAGCATCTGAAAAATACTTCACTAGATATTCATTCATCATTCAGCAATATCTATTGAGAGTATACTATATACCAGTTTCTTCTCTTTTTAGGTACTGAGATTTTAGTAATCAAGCAGACAAAAATTCCAGCCCTATGAAACTAACATTCTTAGGATACACATAAGACCAGGAAAAATGTACTTCAAGAAGTCTCTGGTGATCAAAAGTTTCAAATAGCTGATACAATTGTGTTGTCTATTAAATAAATGATCAAATGAGTGAATCCTTCTAGGGTTTCTTACCAACTTTAAATATAAGGCCCTGAGCACAAAATAAAATTATATATGAATTATTGAGATAGATTCTATCTATCTGAGAGTAACAAATCATCTCATTGCTTCTTTCATTTAAGATGTGGAATTGAGTCAAAACAGCTGAGTATAGCTAAATGTATCTGAAATTTTTTATCATGTATAATTTCTCTTTTCTTCTTTCTTTGCTTTTTTGTTAAATTCCTTCAACAAAATAGACAGATGACAGGTGACCATAATCAATGATATTTCTCCAGTAACACTGAGCATTGAAAACATTTCTGTGTGTGGAGAAAAGGGCTGATACCTCTTCCTGGAATGGGATGTAATTTGTTTAAATAAAGTTTATTTTCTTCATTTAAAACTCTCTTTATAAATTTCTATCTACATAATTAAATATAGAATAAAGAAAATTTAAAGGTAATACTTTAAATTTTTATTGCATATCTTCAGAAAGGACTACTAAATTAGATAATTATTTTTTACTGTATAGAACCTGTAAATTGGTTAGGAGTCAAAATAGGGCAATACCTGCAATATTTACTTATTTTATTTGACATGAAACCATAAGAAAATTCATATTGATTTTTGGTGAACTATAGATAAGTTTTTAATTTAACATTACCTTGATATTGTGGGTTCAATTAAAGAGCCAGTTCTCATTTTCAGTTGGTCAAGTTCAGATCTTAGCTTTTCAATTTCTTCTGCTAATCTTTCCTAAAAATCAAAGAAGTGTTACTAAGATGATATGCATATGCTAATAATACCAACACTAAATCATGACAAACTATGCTATCAAGCTTAATGACTTTTTAAAAATGAAAACTGATGGAAATATTTTTATTAAAGATAATAAAACATAATAGTAAAATATGCCTGATTTTTCTCTTTTAATAAAAATGTGAATAGCAGAAATCAAAAGTTTTTTTCTCTATTACCTAGTATTCACTGACTCTTAATTTGTGCAAACACCTGGGAATGCTCAGGTCATAACTTGCTATATACACATCACTCAAAATGCAGACTCAAAATCATAGCCAGCTTAAAAAACAAAGTTCTAAAGTAAAATAAAAACACATTAAAGTACGTGAAGGATTTCTATTATTCCATTGTTGGACACATGAGTGGTGGAGAGGGAAGACTGGACTAACAGGATAAGGAAAAAAAAAATCACCTGATCAGAGTTAAAATTACTAGCTAGATTTTGGTATAAGTATTTGTGCATCTGGTAATTTTTTTCAGATTGGCATTATCTGTGTCTGTAAGTTTATGAAGATAAGCGTTGTATTATAGCCCTTAGTTAAATGCTTATGTAAGTGCTTCATTTTGTTTCCATAACTATAACTTTGATGTCATAAATGGTAAATGTATTCTCTGGATTTTCTATTGCTATTTTTTCCCCTCCCCATAGCCAGTGCTTGACATTTCACTTGGCTCGTATGTCTTTTCTCACCACACCATTTTGTCAATGTGGCCTTTGCAATGTTTCTCTTATGTGCTTTTTTTATTCTCACTACCATCATCCTACTCTGCACACGTTTTACCTTTTTCCTGAATTATCTTACCAGCGTCCACAGAGGCAGAGCTCCTTCACGCTCTTCCTCATACACTCCTCTGCCAGGTGTACCATTTTAAAAATCAAGTATAATCAAATAATTGATTTGCTTAAAAATATTCAACAGTTTGCTACTGCATTTATTAATTCATTTATTCATTATTTGTGCACAGATGCAGCACTCTTGTGTGGTACACCCTAAGATAAAGTAGAGAACTAACAAATGTCTTGCTCTTATATAATTTGCAATCTATTAGAAAAGACAACAAAGAGGGTCTATAGGATGTTGATGGGAGGAGAAAATAGGACAGTCATGAATGGCTCTCCAATAGGTGATATGTGAACAATGGCCTAAAGAAAGGGAGGGAGTTAAAAAAAAAAAGGGAAATGTCTTAGGGGAAGGCATGGCAGAAAGAGGGACAACAGGTGCAAATGCCCCTTAGTTTGAGTGCAAGGAGGCCAGTGTGACTGTACTGGAGAAGTAAAGGAAAAAGGTGGAATGGATTTAGAAAAGTATGGAGGCAGAGTTTGGGAAGGGGAGTCCTGGAAGGACTTGTCAGTGATTTTAAAGTCTTTGACTTTTACTTTGAGTGAGATAGGAAATGACTGGAGCGTTTTTGAGCAGAGAAGTGAAATGATCATTTTGATGGCTGCGAAACAGACAGTTGAATGGATTGGGAGGCAGGGAAGAAATAAAATTATTACCGTTCTTACAAAAACAGAGGCAAGAGAATTATGGCTTGGACAGCGATAGCGAGGGAGAGAATGGATGGCTTCTGGCTACATTTTGAAGGTAGCTCTAATAAAATTTGCTATTAGACTGGATGTGAGGTGTGAGATTAAGAAAAGGGTCAAGAATAACGCCAAGGTTTTTAACCTTAGTAACTAAGAGGAAGAAGTTGCAATTTACTAAGACTGCTGATGGTGGTGGTGGTGTTTGGGGCGTGGTGGGGGTGGTGTTAAGTTGGAGATGCCTGCATGTCCAAAGAGAGATACCGAGGTGGTTCTTGAATCCATGAGCTCTCTCAGGGAAGAGGATACAGTAGCTGATATGAATTTGGAAGTGCTCAATTTATAGATGGTATTTAAATCCATGAGATCAGATAAAATCACCACAGGCTGAACATTGAGAAGAAATTCAAGGATCCAAGGATAATCCTAGGAACTTCAAATTTTAGAGATTGAAATGATGAAGAGAAACAATGAATGAAGAGGTTGGGTATACGGGGGATTTAGCCAATGATGGACTATGAAATTGAGTGGAAATTTGAGGAGTTATAAGAGATGTGGTTAGATTGAGAAATTCATTCAGCTCTATGGGATGATATTCAGAAATGAGGCATGACCTGGGATGTAGCTTCCTCTAGTGACTGACATGGACAAGGCCGCAAAGCATGGAATGAGTAGAACTGCTGGCTTTTTAAGCACATCATTGAAGCTACAAGGCTTGAGTGGGTGGTGGGGGAGTGGGTTCTCGCGATTTTGCTAGTGCACACAGTGCTTTGGATAACATTGCATAACAGGAGCAAGTCCAAATTCACAATCTGTCTGGTTACAGACTAGTTCTTTAAACATATATCAGTCACAGAAAACTTGTGATTCAGCAAATCAACCATTTTTGTTTTCTCTGTGCTACTGCCTAGGCTCTGCCTCTGTCCTGACCTTCTCTGTCTGTGAGAATCATATACGCCTTCAAGAGTCTGATGAAATGTCATCTCTCTCATGCAGAGTTTCTGAACTACTTCATAAAGAATGAGATACTATTTTCTGGTGCCATACCGCATTGCTCTAGATCTGTCTTTTGGGAGACTGTGCACACCCTGACTATGGGACCAAATAGTTATTCTTTAACATCATAATAGGGTTCAATGTACTGCTGTTCTTGCTTGTCTTTATTCTTCCATCTTTTCTGACACCTTCCATGGGCCACAGGGCCACCAGACCTTCCTTCCTTCCTTCCTCTCCCCCCTCCCTCCCTGTCTTCTTCATTCCCTCTAATGCTTTCTCTCTCTCTCCCCCTCTCTCTTTTCATTCCTCCCATCTTTTCTTCAACACATATTTAGAGGCCACTTCTTCAGTTAGTGATTTTATATTATTTCATTTGCCCATGCTAAACAAAATGAAATAAGACAAAATTGCTAACAAGAATTTTATAGGCTAATGAAGAGGAAAAGACTTATTAGCAAGTACAGCTTCTAACGTTTCATAATCTGGTCCTTCTCTATCTCTTCTACCACATATATCAACAGGAATAACTGATTCCACCCAAAATGTTATGCCTATTATTAAGATAACAAAGTCACTACTCATATTTGCCCCAAAAAAGCACCTGCACTCAAGCCCCATGCACTGTGTTTGAAAGGCTTGCAACCCAGTCCTATCCTTCCTTAAAGCTTTAGTCAAGTTACAGCTCCCCGGAGCCTTCTTCACAGGAGCGATGCATGGTAATCTTTCCTACCTGTAGCTCTTACTGTCTACTTCACTCATATGACACTTGACTTCTCCTACTCTGTGACTCACCGCTTTGTCAAAGATTTTTTCTCTCTCTTCAGTTAGATTTTTTCAGCTCCTTTGCAACCAGGATCATGTTTGCAAATATATGACTTAGCATAATTCTTATGCATAATGATTATTTAATACTTTTTTCTAAAATGATATCTCAAACTAGAGGCAAATCAGTAAATAGATTTTTAACCCAGTTATATAAGATGTGAACAAGTCAAAACCATTTTTTTTTTCTGTTAGACATCAAGATAGTGATTATCCTTTAGGATAAGAGTAGTGATTGTATACTAACAAGAGGGGGGCTTCCAAAGTGTTGATTTTAATGTGTTTGGTTTGTAAAAATTTATCAATTTCTCTCTTCATATGTATGCTTTTCTGTATGTATAAACTACAACAAATATTCACTAGGTTGAAATAGACAAATGGGCAAAATATAAGTTTCTGTAATACCTTATCATGTAAAGATTCTTCCAGATTCTTTCTGAAAGTTTCTGACTCTTGGATTAAAACATTCTACAAGAAAAAAAAAAAGAAAAACAGAAACAGTAAGTTAAAACAGAAAATAATTAAATGGGTAGATTAATTTTTTATTACTCCAGGATCTTCTTGATTCCCTCCTTGGTGCATCTATCTCTTGGTTTCCATAGAAACTGAGTTTCAATGGAATCTTTAAACATGACACTTTAATATTTTGAGAAATACGTAATTTAAATGGGAAATGTCAATATTAATGCTTCAATTGACAAATGAAATAGATATCATGTATTAAGCTATTTCTGATGGCCTCTTAGTCTTTTTAAAATTTGAAATACTCAGGTTACTCTTCAAATGGGAGAAGGTAACAAGCTAATTATCAGCCAATGGTGTTATAGATAAGGAATTCAGATGAACTCATTTTTATTATCTGAAGAAAAAAGAAATGATCAGCTTATACTTTTTAAAAGTTCAATTTCTACTTCAAATATAGAATTAATTTCTAAATAGTTAAATAATTAGGGTAATGAAAATGAAATTTTAGCTGTTTAAAGAACTAATGTTACATATATGATATATAGAAATAAGCTGAATCATAGATATTTTTTAAAATCTTTGCCATAAAGTATTATTGTGGTAAAAACTTTATACTTTTTTTATAGTGTCACAAAGTATGATTTAAAATGATACATTCTTTTCAAATGTACGTGGTAAAATTACACTGAGTGTAGTGTTTGGCACAGCTGCCATGCATTTGGAATTGATGGGAGAAGACATGCTTTAAGACTTCCTAATGGGTAAATTAATTAAACTACTTTAATATTTAATTGCAATATTTTTTCCTGTTTTGATTGATTGTATGGAGCAAAGAAAAACACGTAGCTTAAGTCATGATAAGCATTCAATCTAAATTTCCAAAATGATTTGTCTACCTGAGTTTTAGCTCCTGCCTTTGCTTATTCTCTGGAACTGGCAACCGGCTCACACACCTTGCTGGTGTGGCAGCAGCGGCCAGCTATCAGTGAGACACATGTAGTTGTGGATAAAACTGCAGTCCGTAGAGGGGCACTTTTTTTGAAGCAATGCAGCTGAAAATATATTGCATTCCTGAATTCTGTGGTGGGACTGACTCCAGTTCTATTGGTGACAAAAACTCACACACATTTTCTCTTTTCGACAAGTAGTACATTTGGTTATTTGAAACATTTGACTAGTGTGAAGCAAACATCCCTGTACACCCAAACATACTGATTTTTTTTTCATTTTATTTTGGTATCATTAATCTACAATTACATTTGTAATATTATGGTTATTAAGCTACCCCCTTCATCAGGCCCCCCCCACCAACCCCATTACAGTCACTGTCCATCAGCATAGTGAGATGTTATAGAATCACTACTTGTCTTCTAAGAGTTGCACAGCCCTCCCCGCGCCCCCCCAACATTACATTTGCTAATCATAATGCCCCCTTTTTCCCTCTTGTCCCTCCCTTCCCACCCACCCTCCTCAGTTCCTTTCCCTTTGGTAACTATTAGTCCATTCTTGGGTTCTGTGAGACTGCTGCTATTTTGTTCCTTCAGTTTTTTTCTTTGCTCTTATACTCCACATATGAGTGAAATCATTTGATACTTGTCTTTTTCTGCTTGGCTTATTTCACTGAGCATAATACCCTCTAGATCCATCCATGTGTTGCAAATGGTAGGATTTGTTTTCTTCTTATGGCTGAATAATATTCCAATGTGTATATGTACCACTTCTTCTTTATCCATTCATCTACTGATGGACACTTAGGTTGCTTCCATTTCTTGGCTATTGTAAAAAGTGCTGCAGTAAACATACGGGTGCATATGTCTTTTTGAAACTGGGCTGCTGCATTCTTAGGGTAAATTCCTAGGAGTGGGATTCCTGGGTCAAATGGTATTTCTATTTTGAGTTTTTTGAGGAACCTCCATACTGCTTTCCACAATGGTTGAACTAATATGCATTCCCACCAGCAGTGTAGGAGGGTTCCCTTTTCTCCACATCCTCACCAACATTTGTTGTTTATGTTTTGGATGTTGGCCATCCTCACTGGTGTGAGGTGATATCTCACTGTGGTTTTAATCTGCATTTCTCTGATGATTAGCGATGTGGAGCATCTTTTCATGTGCCTATTGGTCATCTAAATTTCTTCTTTGGAGAAGTGTCTATTCATGTCCTCTGCCTATTACTTAATTGGATTATTTGCTTTTTGTTTGTTGAGGTGCGTGAGTTCTTATATATTTTGGATGTCAACCCCTTATTGGATATGTCATTTATGAATATATTCTCTGATACTTTAGGATGTCTTTTTGTTCTACTGATGGTGTCCTTTGCTGTACAGAAGTTTTTCAGCTTGATATAGTCCCATTTGTTCATTTTTGCTTTTGTTACCCTTGCCCGGGGAGATATGTTCATGAAGAAGTCGTTCATGTTTATGTCCAAGAGATTTTTGCCTATGTTTTATTCTAAGAGTTTTATGGTTTCATGACTTACATTCAGGTCTTTGATCCATTTCGAGTTTACTTTTGTGTAACAGGTTAGACAGTAACACCTTCTCTTACATGTAGCCATCCAGCTTTGCCAGCACCAGCTGATGAAGAGGCTGTCATCTCCCCATTGTATATTCAAGGCTCCTTTATCATATATTAATTGACTGTATATGTTTGGGTTAATGTTTGGATTTTCTATTCTGTTCCACTGGTCTGTGGATCTGTTTTTGTGCCAGTACCAAATTGTCTTGATTACTGTGGCTTTGTAGTAGAGCTTGAAGTCAGGGAGTGTAATTCCCCCTGTTTTATTCCTCTTTCTCAGGATTGCTTTTGCTATTCAGGGTCTTCTGTGGTTCCATATGAATTTTAGAATTATTTGTTCCAGTTCATTGAAGAAAGCTGTTGGTATTTTGATAGGGACTGCTGTGAATCTGTAGATTGCTTTAGGTACTATAGCCATTTTGACAATATTTATTCTTCCTAGCCAAGAGCATGGGATGAATTTCCATTTGTTAATGTCCTCATTAATTTCTCTTAGGAGGTTCTTGTAGTTTTCAGGGTATAAGTCTTTCACTTCCTTCATTAGATTTATTCCTAGGTATTTTATTCTTTTTGATGCAATTGTGAATGGAATTGTTTTCCTGATTTCTCTTTCTCTTAGCTCATAGTTAGTGTATAGGAAAGCAACAGATTTCTGTGTGTTAATTTTGTATCCTGCAACTTTGTAGAATTCAGATATTAGTCCTAGTAGTTTTGGGGTGGAGTCTTTAGGGTTTTTTTATGTACAATATCATGTCATCTGCAAATAGTGACAATTTGACTTCTTCTTTACCAATCTGTATGCCTTGTATTTCTTTCTGTTTTATGATTGCCATGGCTAGGACCTCCAGTACTATGTTGACTAACAGTGGAGAGAGTGGGCATCCCTGTCTTGTTCCCGATCTTAGATGAAAAGCTTTCAGCTTCTCGCTGTTAAGTATGATGTTGGCTGTGGGTTTGTCATATATGGCCTTTATGATGTTGAGGTACTTGCTGTCTATACCCATTTTGTTGGGAGTTTTAATCATGAATGGATGTTGAATTTTGTCAAATGCTTTTTCAGCATCTATGGAGATGTACATGTGGTTTTTGTTCTTCTTTTTGTTGATGTGGAGGATGATGTTGATGGATTTTCCAATGTTGTAACATCCTTGCATCCCTGAGATGAATCTCACTTGATCAATGTGTATGATCCTCTAGATATATTTTTGAATTCGATTTGCTAATATTTTGTTGAGTATTTTTGCATCTACATTCATCAGGGATAATGGTCTGTAATTTTCTTTTTTGTTGAGGTCTTTGCCAGGTTTTGGTATAAGAGTGACGCTGGCTTCATAGAATGAGTTTGGAAATATTTGCTCCTCTTCTATTTTTTGGAAAACTTTACGGAGAATGGGTGTTATTTCTTCTCTATATGTCTGGTAGAATTCAGAGGTGAATCCATCTGGCCCGGGGATTCTGTTCTTGGGTAATTTTTGATTACCAATTCAATTTCTTTGCCTGTGATTGGTCTGTTCAGTTTCTCTGTTTCTTGCTTGTTCAGTCTTGGAAGGTTGTATTTTTCTAAGAAGTTGTCCATTTCTTCAAGGTTTTCCAGCTTGTTAGCATATAGATTCTCTTAGTATTCTCTTATAATTCTTGTATTTCCGTGTGGGTCTGTCATGATTTTTTCTTTCTCATTTCTGATTCTGTTTATGTGTGTAGATTCTCTTTTTCTCTTAATAAGTCTGGCTAGGGGTTTATCTATTTTGTTGATTTTTTCAAAGAACCAGCTCTTGGTTTCATTCATTTTTTCTATTGTTTTATTCTTCTCAGTTTTATTTATTTCTTCTCTGATCTTTATTATGTCCCTCTTTCTGGCGACTTTGTGCCTCATTTGTTCTTCTTTTTCCAATTTCAGTAATTGTGTCTTTAGACTATTCATTTGGGAAAGTTCTTCCTTCTTTAAATAGGCC
This sequence comes from Phataginus tricuspis, assembly GCA_029783875.1. NCBI lineage: Eukaryota > Metazoa > Chordata > Mammalia > Pholidota > Manidae > Phataginus > Phataginus tricuspis. The sequence continues at coordinate 10,786,057 of JAQQAC010008719.1, read as the reverse complement.
TGGATTGCAATATACTTTCCTCTTAGAACTGCCTTTGCTGCGTCCCACAGAAGTTGTGGCTTTGTGTTGTTGTTGTCATTAGTCTCCATATATTCTTTGTTCTCTATTTTAATTTGGTCATTGACCCATTGATTATGTAAGAGAATATTGTTAATTCTCCATGTATTTGTGAGCTTTTTTGTTTTCTTTCTACAATTTATTTCTAGTTTTATACCTTTGTGATCTGAGAAGTTGGTTGGTAGGATTTCAATATTTTTGACTTTACTGAGATTCTTTTTGTGGCCTTGTATGTGGTCTATTCTGGAAAATGTTCCATGCACACTTGAGAAGAATGTGTATCCTGTTGCTTTTGGGTGTAGAATTCTGTAGATATCTGTTAGGTCCATCTGTTCTAGTGTGTTGTTCAGGGCCTCTGTGTCTTTACTTATTTTCTGTCTCATTGATCTGTCCTTTGGAGTGAGTGGTGTGTTGAAGTCTCCTAAAATGAATGCATTGCTTTCTATTTCCTCCTTTAATTCTGTTAGTATTTGTTTCACATGTGTTGGTGCTCCTGTGTTGGGTGCATATATATTTAAAATGGTTATAACCTCTTGTTGGACTGACCCCTTCATCGTTATATAATATCCTTCTTTATCTCTTGCTACTTTCTTCGTTTTGAAGTCTATTTTGTCTGATAGAAGTACTGCCACACCTTCTTTTTTGTCCTTGTTGTTGGCATGAAATATCTTTTCCTTCCCTTCAGCTTTAGTCTGTATATATCTTTGGGTTTGAAGTGAGTCTCTTATAAGCAGCATATAGATGGGTCTTGCTTTTTTATCCATTGTATTATTCTGTGTCTTTTGATTGGTGCATTCAGTCCATTTACAATTAGGGTGATTATCGATAGATATGTACTTATTGCCATTGCTGGCTTTAGATTTGTGGTTATGAAAGGTTCAAGGGTCGTTTCTTTACTATCTAACAGTCTAACTTAACTTTCTTGTTAAGTTACTGTAAACACAGTCTGATGATTCTTTATTTCTCTCCATTCTTATTCTTCCTCCTCCATTCTTTATATAATAGGTGTTTTATTCTTTGCCTTTAGTTAGTATTTGGATGGTCTGCTTTCTTTGATATGATTTTATTTTCTCTGGTGACATCTTTTTAGCCTTAGGAGTGCTTCCCTCTAGAGTAGTCCCTTTAAATATCCTATAGAGGTCGTTTATGGGAGGCAAATTCCCTCAGCTTTCGCTTGTTGTGAAATTGTTTAATGCCTCCCTCAAATTTAAATGATAATTGTGCTGGATACAATATTCTTGACTCTAGGCCCTTCTGTTTCATTACATTAAATATATCATGCCATTCTCTTCTGGCCTGTAAGGTTTCTGTTGAGAAGTCTGATGATAGTCTGATGAATTTTCCTTTGTAGGTGTTCTTTTTTCTCTCTCAAGCTGCCTTTAGTACTGTGTCCTTATCTTTGATCTTTGCCATTTTAATTATTATGTGTCTTGGTGTTGTCTTCCTTGGGTCCCTTGTGTGGGAGATCTGTGTGTTTCCATGGTGTGTGAAACTGTTTCCTTCCCCAGCATGGGGACGTTTTCAGCAATTATTTCTTCAAAGATTCTTTCTATCCCTTTTTCTCTCTCTTCATCCTCTGGTACTCCTATAATGCGAATATTGTTCTGTTTGGATTTTTCACACAGTTCTCTTAATATTCTTTCATTCCTAGAGAACCTTTTATCTCTCTGTGCCTCAGCTTTTCTGTATTCCTGTTCTCTGATTTCTATTCCATTAACAGTCTCTTGCATCTCATGCAGTCTGCTGCTGTGGCCGTCGATTGCTTGTCTCTCCTCACTTCCCTTACTTCCTCGCTTAGCTCTTGCATATTTCTCTGTAGATGCATCAGTATGGTTATGATTTTTATTCTGAATTCTTTTTCAGGAAGATTGTGCTTGTCCATCCCATCAGACTCCCTCTCTGGGGTTGTCTGGCTAAGCTTTGTTTGTATCATGTTCCTCTATCTTTTCATGGGGATAGAAGTGGTCGCTGGTAGGTGCCACGTATGTCAGCTGGGCTGTTTAAGAAAAAAAAAAAAAGTCCGCCGGGAGTAGATTTTGTGAGGATGCTGTAGGTGGTGCTGCTGCTCCACTATTCCACAGCTGCCACCACTCCGCTGGTCCCTTTGTGGCTCTGGCTGGGGAGGGAATGAATGGGAGGCTGCTGCTCTCTGTGGGAAGTCTCGGTGCAGCTGCTTTTACCAGCCACTGGCCAAGGGGTCCGAAAATCCCTAGGAGTCCCAGCCTGCTTGGCTGAGTGCTCTGGGACGATCCTGCTCCTCCGTGGGGCCCCTGTCCCTTTAAGACCCCTAAAAAAGCATGCGCTTTTCTTTTGTTCCGGGGAGCTGGCTGAGGGGACCTGCCGTCTTGGATCCTGCACCTCTGTCTCTCCAATCTCCGCTGCACTGTGTGATGTGTGTCAGCGCTCCTGGCGCAGATCACCAGGGCTGGTTATTTGGCGGGCCTGTGCTTCCACTCCCTCCCTGTTCTGAATCCTCTCCTCCTGCCGGTGTGCTGGGGTGGGGGAGTGCTTTGGTCCTGCTGGGTCACGGCTCCTTTTCTTACCCGCTTTGCGAGGTGCCGAGTCCCCTTAGGTGTAGATGCCACCTGGGTGTTGTCCTGTATCTTCTGGTCTCTCTTTTAGGAATAGTTGTATTTGTTGTATCTTCATAAATATATATGGTTTGGGGAGGAGATTTCTGCCGCCCTGCTCCCGCCGCCATCTTCCTGGAAGTTCGTGTCCCCAACATACTGATTTTTTTCTTATTGCTCTTCTTTTTTGTATATGAGGCGAAGGACAAATGAAAATATTTTCATCACAAAAGCAGAGCATAGTTGAGTACATTTGTCTCCTACAATCATGCTAAAATGCAAGATTTATGTAACATGTAGCATTTTTTCTTAGTTTCAAAATTGATGTTAACATTTTTACAGAAACTATTCCTTCATGTCTATGAATGTATCATCCTTTCTTTTAATTAAGGAACGTAAATGGATCCTCTGACCAATACAATGACTTCAGAAGGATATGAAACAGACATGATCATAAGAACATCGCTAAATGTTCAAGTGATTCTGCTCTTACGTCACGTTACCTTCTCTTCTAGAGCAGCCATTCTTTCCTTTAAGTGCAGTTGTAAGCGCTCATTGGATTCAGTCAGAAGTCTGTCCACGGTATCGGATAATCGTTTGTTGTGTTCCTCATTCATTTTCTCTCTTTGCCTAGCCTTACATTCAAGAAAAAATAAATACATTTGACATAAAAATAATCTTAAAAATACTTGGGTTTGTTTTCCTACTTTTTCAAGTTTTAAAACCATATTTAATTTTATGTCTGTGTTCATTAAATGGGCTGAATATTTTTTTTCTTTAAAATGCAAAGGGCATATCCCTTTAATTACAACCCATAGTCCAGAAAGACATTCCCTTCTTTTATGTAGGATAAGTCTCTAAGTTTATTCAGGGGTGTGTTTCTGAATATACATACTCTTTGCAGTTCTTGATTTTTCTCTTCTAGTTGACCTTCTAGATGTCTCATACGCTCCTCAATGTTTCCATGTCTTTCTTCAGCCTGTTAAGAAATACGAAGAATGCACCTGACATGTAAGATTGTGTTAAAACTTGTCCTCTAAATAAATTGAAATAAAATGTAAAGCAAGCTACTACCAACTGCAAATGTAGTTTTCAAAAAATAAACTTTCTTTAAACAGGCAGCTGAACAGCATTGCTTGAAATGTGTCAGCTACAAAGGCCTGTTACATCCAAAGCACCAGCAAAACATCGGAGTTATTTATGAGCAGTGAAATCAGCCAAATGTAACATGCAGACTGTGCATGGTTTGAACACAAACCTGCCATTGTCCAATCTTAAGCTCCTGAAGCACTGAACTGCACAGATGGTCGATTATCAATAAATAAAAGTAACATAATTTTTACAAATGAAAAGAAAAACTTAGATGGATTCTATTTAGCGATAGAAAGTAAAGTCCAGTAGGACTACCTTCCTACGTATGGAGATCATTTCTTGTAGTTTAGCTTCCATAACATATTGATAATCATCAGATGAGGTAGAAGAGGTTGGATCAGACTAACGAGTCAAGGAAAAGGAGAGGGACAAAATTGAAAAATCAGAACTAAAGACACTGACACTGAACAGAACATAGCACAGAATGCTTAAAAGAAAAGTGTGACAGCAAATTTAATACTTTAACAGACAGAATCTTATGTGGAAAGACCTTCACTGATATCTGGTGAACATGACACAGTTGATGGTTATAAATGAAAAACAATGATATGCTCAGATGAGAAGCTACCGACCTAAGGTACAGAAGGTTAGTGATGGCTGGCAGTGAAAGACGGTGACAGAATGAATTAAAGCAACTCTGAAGGAGTCATGTAATAATTGGAATTATGGGAAACCAAACACTAGAATATGTCTCTGATAGATTGTTAAAAGTTTTGTATTTGTTTTTTAAATCATATTAATTAAAAATATTGGCCACATATCTCCATGTTGAGGAGTATAAGGCAATGACTGGTGAAATAAATTTGGAAGAAAATGTATTAAAAATCCAACTCTGTAGAAATCAGAGAAAAAGCTAAGCCACAGGGTTAATTACTATGAGAATTCTCCAACTGAAGCAGGATTGAGTTTCCTCAGCAACAGTGGCAAATGTACAAAATGATTTCTTGCCTCTGACTACACATCATGGCTGTAGGTCTAGAACCTTAGTGCCTCGTCTCACATATAGTCTTAATTTGAAATTTTAAATGAAAATGATTGTAAGTCCTCAAATGATCATGGTGACAATAATCCTGTGAGGACAAGGAAGCTTATTTGTGACCTCTGACACTAGGGAATGATACCAAACGGTTTCTGCATTGATTGGTTGCTATGGAAACAAAATAGTGCCCTAAGGTGACAAGGCAGCACAGAGCCTTTGTGAGCTAACGTTTGCCCAGTGCCAGGGTTAGTTATGTGTCTGGGAGTGAGCGTCACATGACCACAGATGCAGCGTGTTCAACACATGTGACATTGCCGATTGCTGAACCGTATTAGTGTGTTATGCACAGATTACATATAAAGTTACACCAACATTTTAATCATAATTACAAGTTACAGAATATAACATTAAAATTATCCTATGTTAGGGCCACAACATTTAACTCCAGAGCATATTCTATTACATTTTATAAGTTTATTCTACAACAGTGAAATTTACTTCATGCAAATACAGGACTATATATAAGTATGCCATGCGATACCTGAAAAACAATAGTAACTTATTCAAGTATTGGCTCTGACACATATGTACTATTTTAGGCAACAAATTCCAGTTTAATATATGAAATCAACATTGTACTGGTTTGCTTATGCAAATTATAACTCAACTTTACATCTTGCAAAATATTCCTTCTTATATTCTTATTTCACAAACGGGGAAAATAATGCGGAAATAATAAATAACCAATATCTCTTCCCTAATTTTTAACAGAAAGCTACCAGAGTCCCCAAATGACATAAAGTATTTAAAAATATCATTTGAAACTTATAATTCAATTAAAAATACAGTAAATTGGTCAAAATGTTGAAATTGTCTAATGTAAATTCAAAAAGGTGTCTGAGATCTCTCAAAAGTGTATTTTAACAGGCATTTGGTGGGATGAGAATTAATCAGGTAGCAATGCAAGGTAGTCAATGCATGAACATTTCAATTTCCAAAACTGTCTCTTCAAAAATACGAGTGAAATAGGTCTTTCAAAGGTCCTTAAAACATCTACCTATTTCCCTCTCAACTATTAAAAATCCACCAAACATTGTAAAAACTCACTTTAGAGACTGAACAAGAATTCTGTCATATTTAAATTACTATGTTATGGCTGCTACTTTTTATTGGTACTAAAAATGAATGAAATACCTTATGAACTTCAAGATGAGTTATATCCTTGCTGAGGGAATATGCATTTTAATTAAAGGAGTAAACATCATAAATCATATGATTGGGAGCCCCAAATCTTTAGTATTTAATTGTTTAAATACTTATCAAAGCCAAATTTTTAGTTTTATACATGACTATTAATCAGTACTTTTGACTTTCTAAAAGTCTTAAATAAGCTTTACCTACCTATTTACACACACACACATCCCAATAAATACACGAAGGAAAAAAGATAGTCTTACAACAAAAGAATAAATTCAGACATCATTTCTAACCAAATGCTGGGATCAATTTTCAATCACTATTGTCTTATGTTTACCTTAGCCTTATGAATACTGCAGTTTAAATAACTGGTGTAAATACAAGGGTCACACAAGCGCAATCTGCTATTTTTTTACATTCCTTGACGGGATATGTGGTTTATCTTGGGTTCACTCTTTAATGTGACATGGGAACATTTCAAATGAGCTAAACTTTTAGAAGAAACTAGAGGCAGAAATGGAGAATAAATTAAAGTTAAATTGAGGAGGGGCAAAGAGAAGAAAAAAATAGGTACAGATAATAAACACAGAAAAAAAATACTTCAAATAAAATGTCTGAGAGATTTATTAAGAACAGCATTCAAAATATAGGAGATGGGGTCCTAAGTTTAAGCTGGGAAGAGATCTTTGACATTAGTGAGTAGGGAAAAACATTAAAAAATAGAAAAATTTCATGATAATGTGAGATACTAAAAATGAATTGAAGTTGAGAAAATTAAATCAAACAGGTTCTAGAGATGATCCTAATGGTGTTGAGAACAGAGGTCAAGAAAAAGGACAAGATCATTGTGGCCATAAAAGTTGGGAAAACAAATGAAAGAGAGATCTTTAAATGTTATAAAAATATTACAAACAGAAGGAGTATGTTGAGGATAAACTCACAGCACTAGAGGAGTGTGTGAGCGGCAATGACCTAGTAACTGTATATCTGAAATAGTGTTGTTAATACAAACCCAGACAAAGGGAAAGTGGCAAAGAAAAAAAAAAATGGAGAAGCAAGCAGAGTGAATTCTAGCATTTTTAACACTTTAAGAAGGATAAAACCCAACTGTAAAAAGGGGAAATCAAAGAATCCAGATGAAGTAGAATTTTAGCAATACATTATTAGGTAGAAGCAGACTGAGGAAATAATTTTGGGTGCACAAATGAATATATATATCAAAAGAAGAGCCCAGTATACAAAACGAAGGGCAGACAAGATGAGATGCCTGCTCCAAGTCATTTTTTAATACTCTAAATTAAAGATTCTTAGGAATACTTAAAGCCACAAAAATCAAGTATTATATTTTAAATTCTCAGTCCATTGAGGTTAATTTGGGGCAATTATTTGTTGAAGTTTAAACTGTGTCTCTTTAGGAGACTTCCCTGTATTTTAATCAAGATAATATTGATGATTGGGTTACACTAAAATTTTACAAGATTTGTTTTCATTATTTAGCCATATCAGTTAACATCCCCCAAAAATTATGATTCAATAAGATAACTCTTTATAAAAGTTCTTTATGTTCCTCACATGTTCCTAAGTATATATACATTAATCCATATTTGAGTTATTTAATATGTGTTTGCAAGAAAAACCAGAATACCACTACTATAATTGCAGGTTTTTATGTAATTTAGAGAATGTTTCCCAAGTTAAGTGATAAATTTATCTTTATTGTAGAAATCACACATTTCTGAAATTGCCAGCGGGGTTGGTGGCATGATCTGTGACTACAGTACATGTGACTCCAGACTATGACATCACCCTAATCCCACTAACGTTTTATTCAGCAAGTGGCTCCAGTGCTCTACGAGCAACGGCCGATTCCAATACTTTCTAACCCAGCTCCACTTGGCCAAATGATTGCCTTTTCACCGCCTGATTGACTATCCTATTGTAACTAGCAGCCAGCAGTCTGCTGTTCCTCTTTAATTATTTACCTTTTCAGAAGAGCAAATATGGGGCCGTACATTTATATGCCTACATGTTCTTTTGGGAAATCTCTAGTGCCAAAATCTGTAACTTGCAGCTCACTTATCTACCTTATCCATTTACTTGAGTGGTGTGGAAAACTTAGCTCCTCGCAACGATTGTGTGGGCATTTAAAATGTGTGTACACTTTTGAATTGATATTAAAAGTGAAACATGCTTCTAGGGACAAAATCCGGACATTTATTGTGGTAACATGCATATACACTTGAAGCAATGCCATTTCCATTTGACTGTGAAAGGTTAAGAGTCACTTTTTACAGTATAATGTTTGCAAAATTCTAAAATATGCAGATAACTGCAGAATCTAGTGGCCATAGGATGACAGATAAATTTGAACATTCTTCAGATTATTATTGATTTTAATTGGTTCAGAAAAAATTGCAAGTATTTAACACCACTTTCTCACTATTAAATGGCTTTAGACTTTAGACTTCTACAAATCTAACTTACAACTTCTAACACATTTTTTTTCATGTTTTAGTCAGAAATAAATAAACTGTTATATTTACTACATTTTTAATTCCAAACAACTTATGTTAAGGCTATTAAATTATTATGCCTCATGGATATACATATTAAAATCATCATTATTATATATTTATATTCAGCGATTATGCTTATGTGCAAAGGTTACCATAGAAAATTAACTATAAAGATATGAAATTTTATTTGTTACTGTTTAAATAGGCAAGGAGATCATCACATTTGTGTATTAATTATTCACGTCAGCATAAGATATGTTTTATATGAAAAATTCATCTAAATAAGAGACAAATATAGTAAGGGTTAAATAAACTTAATTTTCATAAGGCCTAGAGAAAGTCCTTCCAGATCTATGTGGGTTATTGGGCAGTTCTACCAGCACGTCTAGGCGGACCAAATGTCTTATTGGAGTACCTTTGTCAGGGCTGCGATTCTCTGCGCCAGTTCAGCCTCTACTTCAGGTAAGGTCTCAGCTTTTCTCATAGTCTGCTGTAACTTTTGCTCGGCCAGCTCAAGACGCTCCTGTAACTGTCTGTTCTTCTCTTCCATCTGAAATAGGGATGGAAAAAGAGACATTTAAAGAGTCGCAGTTATGACAGCAAACACCAGTCACTGGGGACTTGGTGCTTCAGACATTATTCTAGACTTAAAACCTGTTCCTCCTGCTATACACCTACTGTGCAAAGAGATGACCGTGCTGACGTTTTCATGTGTTACTTCTCCATAGTTCTTAATAAAATCCAGCACATTATAAAAGATAGAAAACTCTTGAGAATGACAGCAAAAAAAAAAAAAGTTTTTATCGACTATAACCTTGGACACATGGAATACAGCTCAGTATTAAGGTTTCAGATGTACCATGGAAGCATAATATTGAAAATCGAAGTATTAACAGGAGTGAGGGGGAAAGTAGTTTCTGCGATTGTCTCTGGCAAAGCGTTTTTACTTCTGAGCCTTTATAGTAACTGTGCTTACTTCACAGGAGGTTAGATGGAAGTGAGGGGTTACATGAGAACCGTTTAGCAGTTTCTAGCGTGTATCTAGAGCCAGAGTAAGTATCAGTCATTATTTTTACTGTTTTTACATGCTGACAATCACATCTGTCTAGTTAGCTCCACTCTAGATGATAGAGAATGACCGACTGCCAAGAAATACGGTATTTTAATGACTCCGTATCTGGTGAGAGTTATGAGACTACAAACACTGACCAGGACGAAACCCAGACAGAGATACTGAACCTGACGGAGGATGGCCTCTTTATTTGCCAGCTCATTCTCTAGTTTGTCGTTCATGTCATGTATGGAGGTAGATTCTCTCTGAGCGCTGAGGTAACGCTTCTCAAGGGTCGTGATTCTTTCTTCCATATCTTCCTTTTGCGCCATGGCCTACAATAAAATAATGAAAATTTTCAAATCAGGTTCTCAGATGGTTTGATGTATGCCTTGTTATTTAAATAAGACAGTAAGCTATAAAAACAATTACTTTCCTGTAAATATTCAGTCTTTTCTTTTCGTGGAAGGAATCCAAGATTTCATGTGAATTTTCTCAATTTATTTGTCAGAATTCTTACATCTTAGGTTAACCAAAAGCTTTCTCTCTCTGAGAATATGATGGAGTGCATTTTGAAACTGCTTAGTGTAAAACTGACAGTCTTAGAAACGAAGTGGCAGATCAATTAGCTCATTATGCAGTAGAGATAAGCACAATTATGGGTAGAGTTGCAAAGAATAAAATTGGTAAAATGGTGGCTATGGTTCCAAGTTGCAAAGCAATCTTCAAATAAGGGAAACAAGTATCACCAGAGTTCTATCTTTGCATGCAAGAGAACACAGTGGTTAAAAGGGGAGGACTAAAAAAGTAAATCTGCATTCACAAATGATCGGCCAGTTGATTTTGGAACTTAACAATTTCCCTTGTTGTATATATTCCAATTAGAAAAGAATTTAGAGAATGAATTATCAGTGACTAGATAACCCTAGGGAAAAAGTCATCAATGCAAATGAAGTGAAACTATGGCCTTAATAATATTTTAAACAATATTTTTTAAACCATCTAATTCATAGATAATATGGAAATGATTTTATCTTCCTAACAACTTACATGGGAATTTATTAGTAGGCATGCATCCTACTCTTTTTAAGATGTTGGGAAAAGTCGGCTGTAGAAGCAAGCTTCATGGGCCTGGTGTGGTTTCCTCATAATGTGGGAAGTTCCTCTGCGTAAGGCGCCTGACTTGAGGGGACCATGGTGGTTTCCATATATTACCACTCAGATTCCTTTGGTCATTCATTCCTAATCAGTCCCTTGGTTATTCTCCTCTGGGATCAGAGCCAGTCCTGCTCTACCCACAAAGCAGATACATTTTCTTCCTATTTTCCGAAAGAAATAGAAGCCCTTAAATGGATTGTCCTTCAACTTCCTGATCTTCCCTCACCACCATCTGGAAATTTAACTGTATGGACACAATTCCTTAAATTAGATTTCAATTTGAACAGGTTTACCACCTTCTCTCAAAATTTATCATTTTCTGTGCTCTGGATTTTATGTTTTTTCTTCTTTAGAGACCTTGAGCACTTTTTTTTCCCCTGGAATTTCAAGGTTATATTAGAGGTAAACCCCATAAAAACACCTGAAACAATGAAGTGGGCTTTCAGAGGTGTATGTACAGATCAGAGGTGGAGGGATGAGGAAAAAGGGATGATCCAAAGAAACAAAATAAAAATGATAAATTATCTGCTTGACCATTGACCATAATTGAATTAGAATTCAAAACTGGAGGAGTGGGTGGGAAGAGTTACCACAGTTTTAAATATGTAGGCAAATTATAAGTAGGTAATTAATAAAACCCTGGAAAAACAGAAAGCTTGTACAACAAAAGGAAATATGATCATAGCAAACTACTATTTGGATCCAGGTGTGGAGATCATTTACTAGTCGTAATGATGGTAACACTGAATGTGATTTTGAGATAATTATAGGGAAAGATGGGTGGAGAGGAAAGGAAGGGAGAGAATAAGAGAGCTAAAATCCTCATATGATAGCAAGACATAGATGAAGTTTAAAGAGAGAAAATACCAAAAGTAACGGCCAAAGGGTTGAAATTAAGAATCTTAGGGAAGTGAGAGGGGAGGTAGGTGGGGACTCTATGTGGGCACATTTTTGTGTGTGTGTATTTTTAGATTTGTACCCTACTGATACTGATTTTGAAAAATTATGTACGTATAAGAAGTTAAAATTAATTAAAAAGTAATATGTTTACCATGAAACTCACCATGTTGTCCTCAGTACCCCTTGGTACTCCTGCTTATCCACAAGTCAGCTCTTTCATGTATTACCAGACTAGGGTATGACACCACTGTCCACAGAAATTCAGGATCATATTTGAAAGCTCCTTCACTCTAACTCCCACCTGTCATCTTGCTATTGGTCTTTTTTTTCTGATTGGTTTATTTTCCATCTGATGACCAAGAGATAATTCTAAGTGCCAGTCTAATCATATTGCTTCTAGGCTTCAATATCTTTATGTTCCCCTCCATTTTCAATGTAAAACTTGAGCTATAAATAGAGAGAACAGGTAGCTTCATGACACTTCTCTACTGGGATTAATAGTTACCTCTCACCCCAACCTTCATGCCAACCTAGGACCTGTGAATGTGATCTCATTTGCAATTAAGTTTTTGTAGATATAGTCAAGTTAAGATGAGGTCACACAGGATTAAGGCATCTTCAATCCAGTGATGATGTCCTTATAAGAAAAGAGAGATTTGGGGACATAGAGACACACAGAGCAAAAGGCATTGTGAAGAGGGAGGCAGAAATGGTAGTTATACTGCCACCAGATACAAACACCAAGGATGGCCAGCAACTACCAGGTGGTAGAGGAGGTAAAGAAAGATTCTTCATTAGGGGCTTCAGAGGAATATGACCCTGCTGACACCTTGATTTGGGCTTCTAGGCTACAGAGCTGTGAGAGAACAAATCACTGTTGTTTTAAACCACCCAATTGGTGGTAATTTGTTATGGCAGCCCTAGGAAACTAATACAACCTGTGATTTCTTTTCCACTTGGAAGGCATTTCCTTTGCCTTTATTGTCTACCTCAACACTGCTTACTTTCAAGACCTATTTAAGGAATACTTGGTTAATTATGTTCGTATTAAACTTCAAATGTATGAAATTCAATTAATCCACAATTTGGTAAAGATTATCCAAAATACATTTTTGCAATATTATATATATACACCTAGATTTGAGCCATCTCAAACAAAGCCTATGTAAAACAAATTATTTTAGATTTTGACATTTTATATTTCATAAATTTTAGTCCAATGAAGGTAGAGTTTTAATCTTAAAGGGTCCCTTTGGAGTGCTTAAAAAAATGATCATATCATATTCTGTTTACTTTATTTCCATACACAACTCTGAGGATATTATGTCACGTTTTGTAGCCCACAGAGAAAATTCTGAATCTAGCTTATGTATGTAACTTCTCACTGAATTTAATAGCAATAAATTCAGTTAAAGGCGCACACACAGGTTTCCCGAGAATGTGTGCATTGGAGTAGGGCATATTTGCTCCAAATCCTAGTTTTTGATACCTGTTAACTGTTATCAAGGGTAAACACTGATTAACTTCTCTACACCTTACCTTCTTTCCTTTTTTATTTTGTTTTTGGTTGGGATATTAATACCTTCCACAAAACATTGCTGTGATGTAATATTTTTAGTGCCTTGCATGGTATCCCACATATAATACAAACTCAATAAATAATAGCTGCTTCATTAGTATTATTTCAAGGTCAACTGATTTTTTAAATTGAGATACATACAATAAAATGCATAAATCTTAATGTACAGCTCAATGAATTCTGACATGTGTATACACTTATGTGACCATCACCAAGAACAAGGTATTATTAATTACTATTATTCCTATAATTAGCCGATCTGGCTCTATGGCATACACATTCGATGCAAGAGTCATTGTATGTGACTTTGGTATTGCATTTTTGATTCAGTTATTCATGTGGGAAATTCAATTTTTAACTGCAGGCAATGCTGCTAAAAATAGATTTTGAATTTACAAGTTGGAGAAATATCTTTTCCCTGTGTGTTGGAAATTCTAAAAAAAGCCTTTTCTAGTCCCTGAAAACTGCTGCCTAAGGAAAGGAGAAAAACAGTGTAAAGGTTCAATTCTTTCTTAACCTGAAGGTTATGTATAAACTGGATTTTATTATATTAAATAAGTATAACTCTGTAGTAATTCAGATCTAGTAAAGTGAAAAATATAACCATGTTCCAGGTAATAGAAAAGACAAAATTGATATGTGTTCATTAATTTAATTACTTAGAAAACTTTTAAAGACCCCTTAATAGGAAGTTGGAAAAATAAATTGGTTTTATTCACAAAGCAAGATATAAATACTTCACAGAAAATTCTAATTCTTTGCATATTTATATATTTAATGACATTTTATTACCCAACACCCAATTAGTAGCCTTCCTGATTAAAAAGTGGAGAGATAAGCCCCTATTATGAGATTGTCTGTTTTCTAATATATCCCTAGTTTTAATCCTGCTCCCTAAATAGGTCACAATCAATTATAGGAGTGACTAAGATGAAATTTCAAACAAAATAAAGTTTGAATAGATTTATTTCTTGACAAAAAATAATTATGAAGATAAATTCTGAAACCATTAATGAAATATACTCATATATTTTTTATATATTAGGCTGTCCTTGCATGCAAAACAAAATGTATTTCAGTTCCTAATCATACAGTTTTTCTTATTCCCTAATTTTTTCTTAGTTAATCCAACTAATATGTGTTGCTTATATAATATATAAATCATACTGTGCTAGCAATGCTATGTAGGGGTACCAAGATGACTCACCTTATTTTGTTCTACCAAAAAACTTGCAATCCAGTAGACTTTGTGTGACCACAGCACAAGGGTACATTATTATTCAAGAAAATAAAAGCAGAAGCTAAAATTTTGAGTGTGAATAGATGAAACTTTTTTAAAGTATGTGATTATAAAAGCCCTTGCTTATTGGAAAGGAAGGTGGACAGATTGAGCATTTAGGGGACAATTATACTGGAGCTTCATCTTTTATGATAGCTGCTCTCACTGAATAAACAATCGTATCTCAGTGATTTCAGAAGCTCTTCATAGTGGGAGAAGCACAGGTTTTGAAATGAAGCTAATCCTGTGTCCTCCTGGTGCTATGGGGCAGTGGGGGGAGGGCGGTGCATAAGCCTTGGATGAGTCACTTTACCTCTCCAGAAACAAATGTGGATAATGACAAGCCCTATAGAACAATTATAGAAATTAGAGAAACTAAACTGAATGCATCAATAGTAGTTTCCATGGTTGGTTCTCAAGAAATTCCTAGCAGCAAACCAGAGGTCTGTGGCCTGTGACCTGAATCTTTTTGGAAATATTTTATTTGGTCTTTACAGTGTCCTTAATTTACACACACACACACACACACACACACACACACACACACACACACAAGATGATCCAAAAAGGCAGGCAGAATGTAGACTCCTTGTCCAGGTCTCACTGACTCTGTCAACCACAGATGCTGCAGCTGACACCTCACGTCCTCGTACTGCCTGGCTCTGAAAGCATTTGTGTTTGCAGCCTCCCTTCAAAGGTGAATGATGGTCCTTTCTCAATAAATATTTAAATATGGTAATAAATTATTACTACATAGGAATTATAGAACTAATAAGAACGGTTATACTATAAGAGCATTTCCTGTGAAAGCAGGACACCTTATCTATTAGAAGGGATTCCTGATGAACAAATGTCTGGTATCGGATGATTGATATTTTCCATCTGATCTGACTTTTTGTATTTTGTCACCTCCATCCAAAGACTAGTAGAATCAAGGGGCTATTTTTACATAGGCAACAAGAAAGAGGGAGCTGGAAATACTGGGCTCTCTGTTAGTGACACTGGATTAGAAGAGCATGAATAGAGGAGGTAAGTTTAAAATAAAGAAAACATCTGCATTTCTGGGACTAAGAGAATGCAGAAACACAGAATGAGCAAAAGCTCAGGAAATAGCCTTAGTGGTTCACCAGTCAGAAATCTTAGTATTCCTCAACAGTGATGGAGGTAAACGTTCATTTGCTTTATAAGTTCTCAGAGTCTGGGTTGTCGGGAGTGAAGATGAGAGACATATCTAGACATATCTGTAACTACTGATTCATGTAAACGTGGAGAGCACACAGCACCATTATCTGTGTGGTGGTAGAGCAGGCTACCACTTCGTGGATCATCTCTCTCTTTTTTGGAGATAGCAGGCATTGTTTTAGTACATGTTCTCATTTTATCCATGCCTTTTGATGTCTACATCAAACACCAATAAATATCCATTCTTTCAACAAAAATTCGTAGAGTGCCAATTATATGCTCAATAGTTGTGTAGGTGATTAGAATAGAACAGTGAACAAAACAAGCCAAAACAAAAAATCCCAGCCCTTATGGATCTTTTTGTACACTGGAGAGGGAGGCCTGTGATGAACTAGTAAATCAGTAAAGGATAATGTGTCAGCCAGCAATACATGCGATGGGATTAAAAAAACAGAAAGATGAGGGAGAATGTATATGTGTAAATAACAAGGCTAGGGACCACTTCCCTGGGAAGAGAAAACATTTGGGAAAATGCTGAGTAAAGAAAATGCAAAAAAATAAGTCTGGCTTATTTAAGAGCCCGCCTTAACTGGACAGAATGGGATAAAAAAAAAGAGTAGGAGGTGAGTTCCAAGAGGTCAGAAGGGTGGTAGTGGAGATTGTACATGGCTTGCAGGCCTTTACAAGACCTCTGACTTTACCATAAATAGGGTAGGTAGCCACTGACGAGTGTTAAGCAGAAAAACAACTTGAGCTGACTTACCATGCAATGGGTTACTCAGGCTGCTGGGGTGAGTATAGACCAAAGTGGGCGAAAGGCAGGGGCAGAGGACCAGTCAGAAGATTGCAATAAGACAGTGAGAGATGATGGTTGTGTGGAATAAGGAGAGCCATGAAGACGTGAGAAGAGCTCACATTATGGATATATTTTGATGTTGGAAATAATAGAATTTATATGACTGAATCAAATGCAGTGTATGAATGAAGAGGGGTACCAAGGACAGCTCCAAGGTTTCTGGTGTGAGTTCACAATGTTGGGTAAGACTGCAAGAAAATCTGGTTTCTTGGGAGAATAACAGGAAAACAGTCTGGAATGTGTCAACTTTGAGATATCCATTAGATGTATAGATAGGCACCTGGAAATTAGGAGACAAGGAGAGGCTGGAGGTTTAAATTGGGAATTATAAGGCAATGGGTTGGTTGTAGAGCCATGACACTGCATCCATTTACCAGGGGAGTGAAGGCAGATTGAGAAGGGAGAGAGCACCCCAAGGCTGGGGAGGAGAAGAGGAGCCCGTCAAAGAGCCCGAGAGGGGGTAGCAGGTGAAGATGGAGGAAACCCAGGAGAGTGTAGTGTGCTAAGTGAGGAAGTGCCCCAGGGAGAGGGAACTGGACCAAGTGCTTCAAAGGACTGAGTAGTGATGCTGGACTCAACAGCATGGAGGTCAATATTGACTTGGATAAGAACTGTTTTAGTGAGGCAGTGGAGGTAGAAGTATGATAAAATGGGCTCAAGAGAGAATGAGAAGAAAAGAACTGGATACACCGAGTTAATTCCAGTAACTAGTTAACTACATACAAAAGAAATAAAAAAGATTTTAAAATTTTGATTTAAAAGAATACATAAAAACAGAAAAGGTGAAAGGTCATAAAATAAAATTTCCATAAATATAATTCTCTTTTCATTAAAAATAGTGAGAAAGTGAAGATTCTAAACTTTTCACTTTAGCTGGTAAGAAGATGAGGCAATGTCAGAGATAACCCATTTCCTTGTATCTTCCATAGTAACCTTCAAGGACTCTCTTTTTAAATAGATGGAGGGATGCTAAGTCTAGCAAGAACTAAATATGTAGAAAAAGAAAGGTTCCAAGATTCACACATATACATTTATAGACATAAAACTCAAAATAAGAAGAGAAAATTTTAAATAATATATTTGAGTATTTCCCTATGTTAAGAATATAGCAATTCATTATTCATACCAACATCTAAGGTTATTTAAAATTAACAGCTTAGAATTTAAAAAATTCATTAAAAGCTGTAAAAAGTTTTTATTCTGAGAGATGATACTAAATTTTCATTTCATACATATTTAAAGTGTTGATGAAGTAAACTATTTTTACCTTAGTAACAAGTGCATAGCTAATATAATATATCTCAAATTATGGTCTGTTGAGAACATGTCAAGTATATGTGCCATTATGGGAAATTTGGAAAAAGTGTCTCTGAGAGAGCATTCAGAAAGCAAAGACTAAAAGTGTTATGAATCACTTACTTCCCTAATGTCCCTTTGATATTTCGTGTTCATTTCTTCTGTTTTAATGAGATCTTTTCTTGCTGTCTCGGCTTCCTGTTCCACCTCTCCCACGCGGGAAGAAAGGGCTGCTAGGCGTTCTTTCATTTGGGCCATTTCGTAATTTTGCTTTTCAAGCAATTCTTGTAGTTCGACTATTTGACTAGTTTCATCAGTTGAGTCTATAGAGCCATTGGACAAGCGCTGTGGGGAAAGAAAAAGAAGTGGCATTTAGGGTTTTCTTTACCTTCAATTTAAAATTCATGAACTAGGAAAATAAAACTGATAGAGCTTTCACACTGAGACATAAAAACAACTCTAAGAAATTTTTGGAGGAATAAGTTGCTAAGAAAACTCTTAATTGAGATTAAAATATTAAGGTAGATGGCTAATTCAAATAGGTTAACAGATACATTTGAATTGGGAGCTAATACATGTGTATATATATTCCACATAGCACAAAGCACTGGTGTATCCTAAACATTCAATAAGTGGCAGCTATTATTTTATCAATTATATAAAAATTTATTATCAGTAAACAGTATTATATATATGTAACAGCATATTA
The DNA here is from genome assembly GCA_029783875.1 of Phataginus tricuspis. Lineage (NCBI taxonomy): Eukaryota > Metazoa > Chordata > Mammalia > Pholidota > Manidae > Phataginus > Phataginus tricuspis. The sequence continues at coordinate 10,767,576 of JAQQAC010008719.1, read as the reverse complement.
TTAAATAATGACACAGAAACTAATATTTTATATTTTTTATTTAAGATCCTGTGTGCATCCGCAAGCTTCATTTTCAAGGATGCTCAGAAAAAGAACTTACACATTTTTCTTTTAAAGGTTATTCCCACTGTGAAACTGGCCAAGCTGGAACAAAGGTATAGCATAAAAGAGTCTTGATTTCTATACTGTTATCAACATAAAAGTCATAAATGCACACAGTAGGAAGGAGGCTGAAAGGGATTAAATTGGGATTGATTTCTCCCCTTTTTGAAGGGGCTGCCTAGAATCCAGATCTATGGCTTCAGGAGCATGCCTTCCAGCCTAGCTATATTAGAGAAGTTTTGCATTGAAGACAATGCAATTATTAGGGAGAAATAAGTGCTAAGAGGAAAAGAGCACAACCAAATTGAAATAAAAAAGTGAGAAAAAGAACAGTCAATTCAGTTATAATGCTTGTTTAGTAAACATGTATTTATTCTATCACAATAGGTATATTAAGAAACAATTTTAACATATATAAATTTTGTTTCTTTATGTACAGTTTCATTGCTGAGAACTGACTACACACAGAAAACTGGACTCAGCTGAACCACGCATGTAGAAATACACAAAATGCACACATCCACATTCCTTAAACATTTACCATCAATCTCAGTACATCTCATGCCTTGAGTCAAACCTTCCATATCTGTGTTACAACTTGCCGTCTGATTTCAATACCCCTCCTTCCACCACTTCACAATAACACACACCTTCTGCCACTCACTTCATAAAATTTCTGGTCTTTTTCAAAGTAAAGAGTCATATTTATTATAGTATTTTTGCAATTCTTGACCATTTAATGTATTCAACTGTGACACATTTTAATTAGTTTCCTACTTCTTTTTTCTTGTTATTGGTCAAGTTTTTAGTGCTGTGCTGCAAACCCCTGTTTTTTACAAGCCCTGTGCTTTTTATTGTACAGTTACACACAGCTCATGATTTTTAGTAATGCAACTGTCACATTAGAGCAAAACAGTATAGGAGAAAAGAGGGATAACAGAAAGTATCATAAAAGCAATGGGAAAGATAAAAGTGAGAAAGAGATGTAAACTTCCAATTATAAAATAAATTAGTCATGGGGACAAAGGTACAGCATAGGGAATACAGTCAGTAATACTTTGTATGGTGACAGATTGTAGCTACATTATTGTAGAGAGCATTTCATAATGTATATAAATGTTGAATCACTTTGTTGTACACCTGAAATGAATATAATATTGTGTGTCAACTATACATCAGTAAAAAAATAGAAAAAAAAACAGAAAGAGAAAGCATACAAATAGCAAGGAATATTGATAAGCTCAAGAACCTAATGCATGGAGAAACAGCTGTGGGAATCTAAATTAAGAGGTCAGGAAAATATGGTGTCAGTCTTAAGAGGGTATCTAAAGATATTAGCTGGAGCTACAAACCTATTACTTTGAAGATATTAATGAATTGCTGAATTTCAGATACTGAACTTCGAGTTATCTAGCACAAGAGGTAAGAGGTCCTCAGATCTACGGGAATGCTGAGGAGGACGCTGCAGCCCAGCCCTCCTTCAGAGTGTCCATGCCTCTCACTGCTGACTCTTGCTTGCTGAGGGATCAGTGCTGAGAAAGAATTTCTCTCAGTGGAAAAGAACTGCCTTTCCAAGGTTATGCCCCTTCCCTGGGGCATACAACAACACATACAACGTAGAGCTATGCTACTGTGAAGCTAACAAAAAAACAACTTTTTAGATAGTCTTTATGGACACAAAACTCAAAGCATTGATTGTGACCATTATAAAGGACACAACTATCTATACATTGAGCTGAGAAAAGCCAGTTTATAATCATTAGGCAGCAACTGAGAACTGGTTTAGGGAAAAAGGCTAGAGCCAGTTGCTAGGTAGTTATGTCCATGTTTGGGGTAACTGAGGTATATTACAGGATTTTTGTCATAATAGCAAACACCTTTGAACTCTGCATACTACTTACAAGTAACGAGGCAAGCTTCAGCTTTACAAGGACGTCCACCTTCTCACACTGAGAACTTTCCCTAGTCCACTAAAACAGGTATTTTTTTTTAGAAACTCTGGAATTCACTAGAAAAATTTTTGCTTTGAAAAATGTTCTATGTAATTGAAAACTTACTAGGATTCTAGAACCCTAAAGAACTTTAGAGAAATTGAGACTCAGGTAATCAGAGTTAATTTGAATTAAAATGCAAAACTCTGAATTCCCAGTTTAGTTCATCTCCCCTTTTCAGTATCACCTTTAATCAGTATATATAAATCAAGAGGATAAAATTATACATGTTGTATGGTATAGAAAGGTACCAGGAATATAGTGTGTGTGTGTACATATAAACATGTACATATTCAACAAATATTTGTTCAGTGCAACTGAATGATGTTAATTTTCTAATTAGAAAAATGATTATTCCAATTCTCTGCACCTGAGGTCCATTAAAGTCTTGTTTAAAAATTGCATATTTTTATGGGTTCAAGGTAAGAGAAATTTAACTAAACATTAACACTAATCAGACAACTAAAATAAATCTCTTAAAATGTTAACGTACTTCCTTTAAGCAACAGATGTGTAATGCATAGTCTTTACATTACTTTAGAATTTAGGACTACCCATGGGAAAATCTTCAAACCCTCAAATTTCTTTCTGATGTTTTTATGAAATGTTTATATTTAAGAATGTGCAATATTTTATCTATTTAATCCACCTTAGATATATTTTATGGTGAGCTTAATATATTTTCATAATTGCAGAGTAGAAGGGCCATATAAAACCTGTGGTTTATATCTTAGAAAAAGAATATATAACTTTTGTTCCAAATCATTGTTATGTAGATAATCTTTAAAATAAGTGGTGGCACTTTAATCTAAATAATAACTGACTAAATGAAAGGAAAATCCAGTGCTAATTTTAAACAGTTTTATTGAGTTACAATTAACATACCACAAAATTCACCCATTTAAAGTATACACATCAGTGGTGTTTAGTGTTTTAAAGAGTTGTGCAACTATTAGCATAATCTTAGAACATTTCCTCACCCCAAATAGAAACCACAAACCCATTAGCAATCACTTACAACTGACGCCAACCTCCAGCCCTAGGCACCATTCATCTACTTTCTGTCACTATAGATTTGCCTATTCAGTAACTTTCACACAAATGGAATCACAGAATAGTTTTTTGTGACTGGCTTTTTCACTGAGCATAACGTTTTTGAGATGCATTCCCATTCTAGCATCTTATCAGTGTTTCATTGCTGACTAGTATTCCACCATGTGGATATACTACACGTTATTGTATATTCATCAAGTAATAACACTTAGATTGTGTCTACCTTTTTTGGCCATTATGAATAATATTGCTGGGAACTTTTTTATACAAGTCTGTGTAGACATAAGTTTTTAAATTCTCTTGGGTAGATTCCTAGGAGTAGAATTGCTGGATCATATAGTAATTTTTTGTTTAGTATTTTGAAGAACTGCTTCTGAAAATGGTGTTCGCTCCATTTTACATTCTCACCCGCAATAATGAGAGTTCCAATTTCCTACACCCTCACAAAAAATTGTTATTGCCTACCCTTTTGTAACAGCCATTCTAGTAGGTGGTATCCTTTTGTGGTTTTGAAGTGCGATTCCTAAAGACTAATGATGTTGAGCATCTTTTCATATGTCTGTTAGCTGTATGTCTATCTCCTTTGGGGACATCTCTGTTCAAATTCTTTGCTCATTTACTAATTGGGTTGTCTTTTAATTACTGAGGTATAAGAATCTTCTGTATATCTTTTGGATAAGAATCCTTTATCGGGTGTATGACTTGTCAATAGTTCTTCCCAGTCTGTAGATCACCTTTTCACATTCTTGGCGGTGGTGTTTGAAATGCAAGTGATTTTAATTTTAATGAACTCCAATCAGCTTTTTTTTCCTTTATGGATTACACTTTTGGTATCAAAAAAATATTTCCTACAACAGGTTATGAAGACTTTCAACTTTTTTCTTTGAAACTGTAGAACTACATACTTAAATCATTAATTTTCAAATGCAAAAATGCTCAGATGTTAACATTTAAATATACATGTTTTGATTCATTCAACAGATATTGATTGAACACCTATTAGTGTGCCAAGTGGAAGGTACTGGGTTTTAGGATTTTTAAAAATCCTAAATGATACATTCCTGACATCAAGGAAATTGTCATCAAGCAGAGAATTGACAGACAAATAAGAAAGTATTAAGCATTGCAATGTAATCATAAAGTTATGTTTTGCTTACGTATTTGTTATGGGAACAGAGAGAAGATACTATCTGTGGTACTGTTTGAGTTAGGTATTTAAAGATGAGTAATCATATTTCAAGTGAAATAAGGGAGGGGAGGTTATTCCAGGAAGTGAAACAAGATATGCAAAAGCAGGCAGACATTTTCTGCATGGGAATTAGAAGCTGTCCTGCGTCCAAAGCAGAAGACATGTGCTGTAGGGAAATGGGAAGATCTAAGACTCGAAAGGGAGGGCCAGCATAGATTACGATGCTCTAGCTTTTCATATGAAACAGAATGAACTTTGTGTACTGCATTGAATGACAGAGATTCATCAAAGGTTTCTGAATAGGGAAATAGTGTGTAAAATTTGCTGGCAAATTGTTCATCTCTCCTCGTGATCCTGGTAACCTATGGAAAGCCTTTCTTAACTACCTGAAGTGGGCAATTTTTGCTTGCCTGCTTAGAATCCATTTTCCCTTCTTTTCCCACAGCCACCATTGCCAGATGAAATACAGGATGTCCAGTTATATGTGCATTTCAGGTGGACAATGAATATTTGTTTTACATATTTAGGTGCTCCTGTGTTGGGTGCATAGATATTTACAATTATTGTACCTTCTCGCTGGATTGAGGCCTTCATCATTACATAATGCCCTTTGTTCCTTGTTATAGTCTTTGTTTTAAAGTCTATTTTTTCTAAGTACTGCTATTCCAGCTTTTTTTTTTAATTCCTATTTTCATGGAACATCTGTTTGTTTTCCCTCTGTATGTGTCCTCAGCGAGTCTGAAGTGAGTCTCCTGTAGGCAGCATATAGATGAGTCTTGTTTATCCGTTCTGACACCCCATGTCTTTTCATTGGAGCATTTAGCCCATTGACATTTAAAGAAATTATTGATCGGTATGTACTTATAGCCATTTTGTTAAATGTTTCCTGGTTGTTTTTGTTGTTCTCTGAGCGTTTCTTCCTCATTTGCTCTGTTCCCTTCTGCATGATGATTTTCTTGGGTGTTATGCTTGGATTTCTTTCTCTTTATTTTTGTGAATCTGTTTAGAGGTTTTGGGGTTTGGTGTTTGTTTACCATGTAGTTTATGTGCGATGCCGTACATACAGAGCAGTCTGTGTTGACAGCTGTTTCAGTTCTAATGCATGCTAACGGCACTACATTTTTAATTCCCCCTCCTCCATGTTTTATATATATGATGTCTTCTTTACCACCTTTTATTTAGTGATTCCCTTAATTTTTAGATGTAGTTGATTTTCCTGCTTCTGTCTTCCAACCTTCACACTAGCTTTAAGTTACTGGTGTTTGCTTTACCTTTGCAACATTCTGCATCAGACCCATTTTCATGGCTTCCAGGTGTGTCAAGTAGCACCTGTGTGTCCAATCCTCATTGGCAGCTCTGAACTCTTACAAGGTGCAGTAGGCGGATGTCTGTGGGCTCCTGTGTCAGGGAGCAGGCTTTGCTACCACCTTCCCCATCCTCCACAGAAATCCTCACCTGGGATTTGTAGCTGTATCTCCCTGCTCAACTCATGATGTCTGGGTCATCTACTCTCACTTAAATTACTATACCAACTTTTTAACTGGCCTCTTTGCTTCTAACCTTGCCCTCTTAAGTTCATTGTTAAAACAGCCAGAGCAATCTATGGTGATCTTGTTAAACTGTAGTGACATCAGCTCACACCTTTGCTCAAAACACTGCAATGGCTTTTGCCTTCTACTCAGTACAAAAGCAAAAATCTTCTAATGAGCGATAACCATTGACCCCTTGCCCCTGCCTTTTACCTCATGCCCTTTCTTCTCTGGCAACCTCACTGCTCCTCCAATAAGTCAATCACCCACCCAAGTTACAGCCTTCGCTTTAGTTTTCCCTTCTGCCTGGAATGCCCTTCCCTACTAATCCAAATGGCTAAGAACCCTAATGATTTCAGTGAAGCCAACCCTGACCACCCCACCGAAAAGTGCAGACTGTCCCCACCTCTGCATCTCTCCTGGATTCCTGATCCTTTCACGTTCCTATACTTTTTCTTTTCAATAGTATTTATCATCTTTTAACATACCAGGTGATTTACCTATTTCTATTTATTGTTTACTGTCTGCTAACCTCCTCCAACTGCTAGGTTATAAGTTTCATGAGTAAAAGAGCCTTTATTTTTTTCTTTCTGGCATATCACAGATGCCTAGAATGATGCCTGGCACGTGAGGGTTATGCAGATTTTTGTCGACTGAATAAACATTTTACCACTGCACCTCTAGTGACTAGAATAGCATCTCCCACAAAAATATATTTGTTGAATGAATGAATGCTTCCATTAATGAATGGGGTGAGTTTTAGGAGAAACAATAAAGATTCAAAAAGAAATGAAAATCAGAGATATGTTCATCTGTCATTACATACAATGTATGTAAAACTTGTTTTCATAAACAGCAAATATACAAGAAAACTTAGTTTCTTTTCCTCCTGGTTTAAAAACACTATAAAAATGAGTAATCTTTATGGCAGAAAAATCCTGAAGTAAATTTAGGAAACCATTATTCTAAATACACATTCAAATAAGCAATATGGCAGAAATATACAGCCTACAAATAAGACCAAATGGAGTTAATAAAGTTCCAGAAGTATCATCATATCACAGTCATACTGACTTCTTATGAGACAAAGCCAGGAATTTAAACGTTTTCCATTTCTTACCAGGTAAACAATGGAAATACATCTCTCTTTGTATATGATAATCTACAAAATGACATCAACATTAACATTTTTAAAATTCTACTTATACCTTTAGTGTTTATTAAAAAATACTAATTCATAATTTATTAAAAAAATATTATTACATATTTTTAAAAAACAATGTTATAGTTAAATTACTAATGTGCCCATTTTCATTCTGCATTTTTATGGTGCTTTAATGGTTGTTTGTTTTGAGTATATTTTGTGACTGCACTTAGCTCTTCTACTCTGCCAAAGAATAACAGTGTATTAGGCACAATAATTTTTCACATTTTTTTCAAGTGGTAAATTAATGCATTGAATGTACAGAACAGAGAATATTTATATTGCTATATTAATGTAACTTGATAATTAATTTCCCCTTGGATAGGTATTTCTTTAGAAGGTATTCCAGAGGATTTAGGAGCTATGTCAATTATAATTTTTTTAGAGTTAGATGGACACTGCTTATGCAGAATGAATATTTGGTTGGCCTTCTACCCCATATTATTATGCTGAGCAGCTGATCATTTCCCAGATTTATTGAGTGAACACTGCGTAAGTTTAAGGTCTACAACATGGTGATTTGATATATCACCATGGAATATCAAATTCATTGTGAAATGAATACTACAATAAGACTAGTTAACATGCACCAAAAGATCTATTCTCTCAGCAACTTTCAAATACACAATACAGGATTAACTGTGGTCACCATGGTGGCTGATAATTTCATCTTTATTATGAACACACTTCCAAACTTAATTTGTACATTTTGAGACACCCCTTCCCATGTTTATCATGTCTAATCAATTAGTCCTTATAACTCTCCTAGTGAATTTCAGTAGATTATTTTTCTCTCATGTATTTTATATCTCATGGTTTATTAATCTTTCTAGAAAAAATGGGAAAAGGTAGAGCCAGAGTAGAAATTAGGAGTTTATCTTAATATTAATTAAATTCAGGCATTAAAGGTATGGGTATACCTAAAATTTCTCAGCATTTAAGGGATAACACTGAACATTCCATTTTTGAAAATAGTTCTATGAAATTTTGTGGTTAGAGATGAATTATTGATTGGTCAAAGAAGTTACACTAAGATTGGCAATCAGTTAACATAAGTAATCTAGCTCTAATAATTCTCTGGAGGATCAGGAAAAACCTATAAAATGGGAAAGTCTTACAAAATATATTTCCTTCTGTGAGGCAAGGAGAAATGTAGTACAAGAGAAATAGAAAGCTAAAAATAAAGAAATAATACAAATTCAGACAGGGAATGTATTCACAGGCGTAACAATAATAAGAAAAAACAAAACTAGAGCTAATAGTTCATTGTAAATTTCATGTGGGTGCGCAGTACCTCAGGGTGAGAGAAATGCATGTCGCCGAATGAAAGACCAAAGGACCAGGGGTTCCGACAGCCAATGATAAAGCCTTTTGTAAGCTGCTTGGTCAAGCCCCACACCAGGCTCTCATCCAAGGAGGAACTTTGGACTGTGTCAGCCAATCTGATGCCCTAGCAACTACTTCCTTCTGTTCCAAGAGATCATTATGCTCCTCATTTTACTTCAAACCCTCAAATTTGGATTTGCCTTCATATCTGCAGATGAGACGGTAAGCTCTTTAATCTCTGCAGCTAACTGTTGGATACAGCGGAGGAAAGCGAGGCACGAGGTGTAAGTGTTTTGTCTGAAGTCACACTACTACACGGTAAGAAGGTTAAGAGGTGAGCCCGGGCACTGCTGTGTCATATTCCTGGGAGTCTTTTCTTTTTCTCTTCACCCCTCTCTTTCTCTCTTCTTTTGTTCATTCTCTCTCCCTCTCGCTTTACTTTTTGTTCATTCATTGTTTCTTTAGCCATTCATTCAATCATCAAATTCCACTATCTGTTTAAATTTCACCATATGCCAGACACTAGATTGGGTGCTCAGAATATGCAGATTCCTGCCTGAAAGTGACATAAGAGGAGGAAAAAAGAATAAAGCAAATCAAGCAACCAAATAATTAACTCAATTCTTGAGGAACAAAAAGCACATGGGCACCGTGGAGTCCGAGAGCTTCCAGAACATGACATCTGGGCATCTTCAGTTTGCCTGGACTGTTTTTGTTAATCCCCATGTTGCTTTTTAGCTCTCAAAAATCAAAGCTGACCTCTGATTTCAAATCTTTCCTACAAAATAATCATATTTTGATCTGAAATTGTCCAGCACAGAACTCACAGCTGTTATTTCTAATTCTACACTGACTCCTTAAGTCTGTTTCATCATATATAAACCATCTATTTACCATCCCTGCAAGCTCAGAGCTTAGAACAAAACAGAAGTGATATTTGTACTCCACATTAGTTATTCTGAACCACAACTACACACTGAAATCCGTAGGAGAGTTGAATAGAAATATAAAATGGATCCCACTCTAGACCATATCCAAGGATGGTGCCCAGGCATATCATTGCTTTAAAATCGCCCCCAGTGTGGCTTGGGTGGAGTTGGAAATGAAATCAGGTGATAAGGAAACCCAAATCATGCAGCATTGTGTAAACGGGAAACATTTGCAGAGTTTGAGCAAATGGCTGACATGTTCCGATTTATGTTATAAAACATCAATCTGACTTATGCTATGCCAGTGACAGACTGTCGATGGCCCATGGAAGAAACAGAGAGACTCGGTAGGAGGGGGTCACAATAATCAGGTGAGCGACGATAGTAGTTCAGATTACAGTGATTAATGAAGGTGGTTAGAAGAAGTCAGATTCTAGATATATTTTGAAGGTAGGGTGAATACAATAATTTCTTTATGGTTTGATGTGGGGTGTGAAACATAGGGAGGACTTGAGGATGGCTCCAAATTCTTTAGTTTGAACAACTGGAAAGGTGAGGTTTCCATCATCTGAGATGGACAAGATGCAGCAAGTTTTCTGGGGGGATATCAAGACGTAAGACTTTTGACTTAAAATGTGTGTGATGTCTTTTATATATACAAGTAGAGATGTTTACTAGGCAGCTGGATATATGTGTAGGGTCTGAACTAAGGGTAAAGATTTGTAAGTCATTACATTACAGGCAGTACTTAAAGCTGTGAGGCTGATTGAAATCACTGAGAGCAGAAATGAAGGACTGAGCCCTGAGTTTCTTCAGCACTCAGAAGTCAGCAAGAAGAATGCGTTCCAAGAACGGAGACTGAGATGCAGCCACTGGTGGAAGAGGAAAGCAAAGGGTAGTTTCCTCAAATGCAAGTGAAAAAAAGTGAATCAAGAAGGAAGACATCAACTACAATGAAGGCTTGGCAGTGGCCAGCGTTATTTGGCAATATAAAACTGGTGATGATGTTAACAAGATTGGTTTCTGTGGAGCAGTGGGGCAAAGACCTTATTGCAATAGATTTATAAAGAATGCAAAGAAAGCAACTGGGGACAGGATGTAGACAACTCTTTTGAAGAGCTTTTGGCAAAGGGAAGCAGGAGACAGAAATAGAAATAGGGTCAAGAGTGAATTTTTAACTTGGAAGAGTTTTGAATGTTTAGAAATGGGATAGATAGAGCTTCTTACTACGCTGATGGACAGTGACTCTAATGGGGTGTGTGGTGGGACTTGATAAGAGAGGGGAATGTAGTAACCACAATATTGCTCATGTGAAACCTTCATATGATTATATATCAATGATACCTTAGTAAAAGAAAGAAATGGTATAGAAAAAAAATGATGACAAAGGAGGGCACCACAAGAATTGCTGGAGAAGTATACTCAACTAGATGATTGCTGAAGACATCAACACAGGTATAACAAAGTTTTCTTTGCCTAAGGTTTATTTTTCAACATTTCTTAAGACTTGTGCTCAGTCTAATAAGCTCTTTCATCCTCTTAGACAGATGGACAGATTTAAGACTTTGCTTGAAGTAAATACTCTTATATTTTGAAATCCACGAAATCGGGTAGTTATATTTTTTCACCCACATTCTCTTTTAATATTTGTATACTTGTTCCACTATTTATCTGGGCTCTCCCTGTTCACAAGCTGTATGACTTTGAGCAAGTAAACACTGCTCTACAAACCTCACAGGGTTATTACAGGGATCAAATAAAACAACAATGTAAAAGCACTTTTAGAAAACTGTAAAGGGCTTAAAACCAGTGATTTATTTTCTTCTTACTGGCATGTAGCCCCTCTGTTAATGAGGTTTCCAAAAAGGCTTGAAGAATGCTTTGCCTTTAAAAGGCCAGAGCCAGCATTAAGGAATATTCTTCAGAAAACTCATCATGGCACGTGCAAACCCCTGAAGATAAAGGTGGTTTCTGTTCATGCAAGTTTAGGAACCACTGCATTACTGTGTTCCCCTTGATAATATTAATAAACAAAACTTCTATTAAATACTGTAGTATTGATGCCAGTTCAAAACTATATAGCACAAATTTCTTTACATTCATGTCCTGGGAATTCTCTTTTTTGGGGGAGTGGATTCTGTAAAATGACCATTACATTTCTGGGAAATTAATGCTTCATAGGAAATGTTAAGATGGATAACTTCACCAAAGTGAAAAATAAAATTCAGTCAATTTTGGGTCATCTAAATGACCTCAAAATTCTCCTGAATTGGCTTAACAAATCAGACAAAACGGTGCAGAGGTAGGAAAAAGTACTTGTTCTTCTCTATACCTCTGTAAGGGGGCAGATTTCATGGCATAAAATAGACACAAATTATGCCAACAGGACAGAGATAAATGAACAAACTTTGATCAAACTCTTGTGAATCAGTCTTTAGAAGTCTGATGATACAGTACTTCAGCAAAGATGTGTTTATTTTCTGCCACCCTCAAATTTGGGCTAATAATACAAATGATACTGAATCTATTATTAAAGAAAATGGATTTAATCCCACTTCCACTTCCCACTTAGTAAGATACTAGTTAGAGCATTAAAACCCAGTCACTGCATTCAGAGAGAGATTTGTTTTGAACTTAATGAGTTCCCATACAACATTAGAAATGTTTTTATTTTTGCCACTGCATATAGAAAATGCCTGACTTCTGGTCACAAGCTTCTTCTCCATATCAGCTTATATAAAAGTGATATGGGATAACTTCATGGACATATGGATAAACAATGGAATGGCCTCATATTGCCTCTTCTGGGCCCTTCCCTAACCAATGACAGACATCTCGGCCAATCCAGCAACAGGTATATAAGGCTATACCTGGACCTTCTCGTTCCTGAAGGTGTGCCAACCCGAAGATGGCAAATTCATAAACCCCATCTTCCTGTTGGGTTTCACTGATTGAAAATCTAATCAAAGAATAAAAGAGAAGTATGCACTTTATTATCATGTTGTTAGGAGAAATTAGATCATTATATATGGGATCAGTGCACAGAAGAAAATACTCCTTTAGGACTACTCAGATGTAAATAAATCCAAATGATAATTATGTTTGATATAGAGAAGAAATTGAGGCTTAATAAATGATGCATAAAATAAGCCAGAGTTGACAAAGACTGAATATTTGGAAGAACAGTTGTTGGAAGTAGTTGATATGTAATGAAGAAGGCATATAAAATGGGCAAAATACAGTTAATATACTAGAGACATCTCTAGGGAAGATGGCTTTCAGCTAGAATTTAGCAGAGGCTTTTAAAAGAATGGCATTTGTGGCAAATGATGTTTATTAGTATTTTTAAATGGCAATGTGGTTTATCGAAGTGTACAGCTGACAGGTTTGTATGAGATGATGTAGAATCTCTGTACTATGATATTTCATAATATGGCACAATAGCATGATGAAATAAAATCCTCGTGCTGTTGAGGACCCTATCGCTCACACAGCTGAATTAACTTTTTCTAAGTGCCTATTTTTGTAATAGGTGGTTCAGTCTAAAATCCATCATTGCAATGCTAGAAATCCACAAAACCCTTAATTTTGGTAAAGGCAGATCCCATATTCCTTCTTTTCTAACAAACACTTCAGGCTCAATGTCCATCATGCACAATATTCTATAATATAAGCATTACACAATTACTAGATATTTCCTGATCTGAGGATTACTTTTGCTCCTGATTATCCATCTTGTTTTATGAAATTTTTGGTTATAATTCTTCTGCCTATCTAGCAGGAACTAAGGAACTGAAAAAATGCAAACAAAAATCTATTTCTGATTTTATGTTTATTCAGCTTGCACATTTACATATTACTGTTGTTTTAGTCATTATGTTGCATTTTAATTTAAGGAGAGTTATGAATTTAAGTCAGATTCTAAGAGGGGAGAATAACCAGAGCAACAATTCTAAAAAGGGAAAGATAGCTTGGTTCATTCAGAGCACCCAAGTTCAAAGTGGGATGGCAAGCAAAGAAGTTTGAGACGTGAGAAACAGGTCAACCAGCTTGGAAAGGGCCTCACATGCCCAGGATGTGCCTCGCATGTTGTACGGTCACTGAAAGATTAGCCACCTCCTTCACCCTCAACTCTGTGAAGAACTCACGTAATGACTGCATCACTAATGAGTAACAGATACCAAAAGCCTTGCACATAGTAAAGTGTAACTACTTTTTGTGAGACTTGTTTCAGTTTTGCACACACATGCACACAGATGTATACATACATAAGTACATATTTTTACAGAATAAAAGGTCGATATTACATTGTGTTTTTACAGTGGGTAGCAGAGAGGTAGGTCCCTAGTATTTGTGTGGCCCAGGGCAAAAGAACAAAGAGACCTACATACCTTAAATTTAAATACTTAACAATTATAAATCAAACTAAAAGACTGTCAAATAAAAATATAACACGATCCTTCTTGAAAGTACCTTCACACTGACTTTTAGAGCAGATTGGAATGAACAATTCTGTATGCTTTAAGTTCCCTGCCAGAATTTAGTTACCCAGTTATGGCACCTAGACTGCAGCCTGTCCTTCCCATCCCAGTCTCAACTCTTTCCAGGATACTGATCTGTTTTTGCCTGTATATTGTAAATAACCCCACAAGTACCTTCTTTCTTTTTTTTTTAAATTAAGGTATCATTGACATACACTCTTACAAAGGTTTCACATGAGCAACATTGTAGTTACTGCATTCACCCATATTAACAAGTTCCCCTCACACTCCATTGCAGTCACTGTCCATCAGTGTAGAAAGATGCCATAGAGTCACTACTTGTCTTCTCTCTGTACTACACTGCCTTCCCCGTGACACCCCCCACACCAGGTGTGCCAATCATAATGCCCCTCAATCCCCTTCTCCCTCCCCACCTGCCCTCCCTCACCCCTCCCCTTTGGTAACCACTAGTCCCTTCTTAGAGCCTGTAGTCTGTTGCTGTTTTGTTCCTTCAGGTTTGCTTCTTTGTTATACTCCACAAATGAGTGAAATCATTTGGTACTTGTCTTTCTCTGCCTGGCTTATTTCACTGAGCATAATACCCTCTGCTCCATGCATGTTGTAAATGGTAGGATTTGTTTTCTTCTTATGGCTGAATAATACTCCATTGTGTATATGTACCACCTCTTCTTTATCCATTCATCTACTGATGGACACTTAGGCTGCTTCCATATCTTGGCTAATGTAGACAGTGCTGTGATAAACATGTGTCTTCTTGAATCTAAGATCTTGATTTCTTTGGGTAAATTCCTAGGAGTGGAATTCTTGGGTCAAATGGTATTTCTGTTTTTAGTTTTTTGAGGAACCTCCGTATTGCTTTCCACAACAGTTGAACTAATTTACATTCCCACCAGCAGGGTGGGAGGGTTCCCTTTTATCCACATCCCTGCCAGCATTTGTTGTTCCTTGTCTTTTCAATATTGGCCATCCTAGCTGGTGTAAGATGATATCTCATTGTGGTTATAATTTGCATTTCCCTGATAATTAGGGATGTGGAACATCTTTTCACGTGCCTGTTGGCCATCTGAATTTCTTCTTTGGAGAAGTGTCTGTTCATATCGTCTGTCCATTTTGTAATCGGGTTATTTGCTTTTTGGGTGTTGAGGTGTGTGAGTTCTTTATATATTTTGGATGTTAACCCCTTGTCAGATATGCCACTTATGAATATATTCTCCCATACAGTAGGATGCCTTTTTGTTCTACTGATGGTGTCCTTTGCTATACAGAAGCTTTTTAGTTTGACGTAGTCCCATTTGTTCATTTTTGCTTTTGTTTCCCTTGCCAAAGGTGCGTTCAGGAAAAAGTTACTCATGGTTATATTCAAGAGATTTCTGCCAATGTTTTCTTCTAAGAGTTTATGGTTTCATGACTTACATTCAGGTCTTTGATCCATTTCAAGTTTACTTTTGTGTATAGAGTTAGACAATAATACAGTTTCATTATCTTACATGTAGCTGTCAAGTTTTGCCAACACCAGTTGTTGAAGTGGCTGTCATTTCCCTATTGTATATCCATAGTTCCTTTATCTTACATTAATTGGCCTTATACGTGTGGGTTTATATTTCTCTATTCTGTTCCATTGATCTATCTCTCTATTCTCTCCCATTTCCCCATTGTGTATCCATGCTCCTTTATCATATATTACTTGGCCATATATGTGTGGGTTTGTATCTGTCTATTCTGTTCCATTGATCTACAGCTCTGTTCTTGTGCCAGACCAAATTGTCTTGATTACTGTGGCTTTGTAGTAGAGCTTGAAGTCTGGGAGTGTAATTCCCCCAACTTCATTCTTACTTCTCAGGATTGCTTTGGCTATTAGGGGTCTTTTGTGGTTCCATATGATTTTTAGAACTATTTGCTCTAGTTTGTGGAAGAATGCTGTTGGTATTTTGATAGGGATGGCATTGAATCCATTGATTGTTTTAGGCCATTTTGACAATATTAATTGTTATTCAAAGCACAGGATGTATTTCCATTTATTAGTGTCCTCTTTAATTTCTCTCATCATTGTCTTGTAGTTTTCATGGTATAAGTCTTTCACCTCCTTGGTTAGGTTTATTCCTAGGTATTTCATTATTTTGATGCAACTGTAAATGGAATTCTTTTCCTGATTTCCCTTTCTGCTAGTTCATCATCAGTATATAGTAATGCGACAGATTTCTGTGTATAGATTTTCTATCCTTAACTTTGCTGAATTCAGTTACTAGTTCTAGTAGTTTTGGAGTGGATTCTTTAGGGTTTTTTATGTACAATATCATGTCATCTGCAAACAGGCACAGTTTGACTTCTTTCTTACCAATCTGGATGCCTTTTATTTCTTTGTGTTGTCTGATTGCTGTGGCTAGGACCTCCAGTACTATGTTGACTAAAAGTGGGGAGAGTGGGCATTCTTGTCCTGATCTTAGAGGAAAAGCTTTCAGCTTTTCACTGTTAAGTATGATGTTTGCTGTGGGTTTGTCATATATGGCCTTTAATATGTTGAGGTACTTGCCCTCTATACCCATTTTGTTGAGAGTTTTTATCATGAATTGTTGTTGAATTTTGTCAAATGCTTTTTCAGCATCTATGGAGATGACCATGTTATTTTTGTCCTTCTTTTTATTGATGTAGTGTGTGACGCTGATGGATTTTCGAATATTGTGCCATCCTTGCATCCCTGGGATGAATCCCACTTGGTCATGGTGTATGATCCTCTTGAGGTATTTTTTAATTTGATTTGCTAATATTTTGTTGAGTATTTGTGCTTCTATGTTTATCAGGGATATGAGTCTATAGTTTTCTTTTTTTGTGATGTCTTTGCCTGGTTTTGGTATTAGAATGATGCTGGCTTCATAGAATGAGTTGGAAGTATTCTCTTCTCTTCTACTTTTTGAAAACTTTAAGGAGAATGGGTATTATGTCTTCTCTAAGGGTCTGATAAAATTCAACAGTGAATCCATCTGGTCTGAGGGCTTTGTTCTTGGGTAGTTTTTTGATTACTGATTCTATTTCATTGCTGGTAACTGGTCTGTTTAGGTTTTCTGTTTCTTCCTGGGTCAGTATTGGAAGGTTGTATTTTTCTAGAATGTTGTCCATTTCTTCTAGTTTATCCAGTTTGTTAGCATATAGATTTTCATAGTATTCTCTCATAATTCTTTGTATTTCTGTGGTGTCTGTAGTGTTTTTTCCTTTCTCATTTCTGATTCTGTTTATGTGTGTAGACTCTCCTTTTTTATTGATAAGTCTGGCTAGGGTTTTATCTATTTTGTTTAATTTCTTGAAGAACCAGTTCCTGTTTTCATTGATTGTTTCTGTTTTTTTTATTCTTCTTGATTTTATTTATTTATGTTCTGATCTTTATTTTGTCCCTACTTCTACTGACTTTGGGTCTCTTTTGTTATTATTTTTCTAGTTTCATTAAATGTGAGCTTAGACTGTTCATATGGGATTGTTCTTCTTTCCTGAGGTAGGCCTGTATTGCTATAATCTTCCCTCTTAGCACGGCCTTTCCCGCGTCTCACATATTTTGCTGTGTTACTGTTTTCAGTTGTCTCCATATATTGCCTGACCTCTGTTTTTATTTGGTCATTGATCCTTTGGTTATTTAGGAATATGTTGTTAAACCTCCATGTGTTTGTGGGCATTTTTTTTTTCTTTTCATAATTTATTTCTAGTTTTATACCTTTGTGGTCTGAGAAGCTGGTTGGTACAAATTTAATCCTTCTGAATTTACTGAGCCTCTTTTTGCGGCCTAGTATATGATCTATTCTTGAAAATGTTCCATGTACACTTGAGAAGTATGGTATCCTGCTGCTTTTGGATGGAGTGTCCTTAGATGTCCGTTAGGTCCATGTGTTTTAATGTGTTGTTCAATGCCTTTGTCTTCTTACTTATTTTCTTTGTGGTTGATATGTCCTTTGGAGTGAGTGGTGTGTTGAAGTCTCCTAACATGAATTCTTTGCCCTCTATTTTCCCATTTAATTCTGTTAGTATTTGTTTTACATATGTAGGTTCTCCTTTTTTGGGGTGCATAGATATTTATAATGGTTATATCCTTTCTCTGGACTGACCCCATTATCATTATTTAATGTCCTGCTTCATCTCTTGTTACTTTCTTTGTTTTGAAGTCTATTTTGTCTGATATAAGTACTGCAACTCCTGCTTTTTTCTCCCTATAAGTTGCATGAAATATCTTTTTCTATCCCTTCACTTTTAGTCTGTGTATGTCTTTGGGTTTGAAGTGAGTCTCTTTTTGGCAGCATATAGATGGGTCTTGTATTTTTTATTCATCCAGTAACTGTATGTCTTTTGATTGGTGCATTCAGACAATTTACATTTAGGGTGATTATCGACAGATATATACATATTGCTGTTGTGGGCTTTAGATTCGTGGTTATCAAAGGTTCAAGGGTAGTTTCTATACTATCTAATATTCTAACTTAACTCACTTAGTATGCTATTACAAACACAATCTAAAGGTTCTTTTTTTTTCCTCCTTTTTCTTCCTCCTCCATTCTTTGTATATTAGATATCATATTCTGTACTCTTTGTCTATGCCTTGACTGACTTTGGGGGCAGTTGATTTAATTTTTCATTTGCTTAGTAATTAATTGGTCTACTCCTTACTGTGGTTTTATTTTCTCTGGTGACAGCTATTTAGCCTTAGGAATACTTCCATCTATAGCAGTCCCTCCAAAATACACTGTATAGAAAGTTTGTAGGAGGTAAATGCTCTCAACTTTTTCTTATCTGGAAATTATTTAACCCCTCCTTCAAATTTAAATCATAATCTTGCCTGGTAGAGTATTCCTGGTTCAAGGCCCTTCTGTTCCATTTCATTGAATATATCATGCTACTCCCTTACGACTTGTAATGTTTCTGCTGAGAAGTCTGATGATAGCCTGATGGGCTTTCCTTTGTATGTGATTTTATTTCTCTCTCTGGCTACTTTTAATCACCTATCCTTATCCTTGATCTTTGCCATTTTAATTATTATATGTCTTGGTGTTGTCTTCCTTGGGTCCCTTGTGTTGGGAGATCTGTGCACCTCCATGGCCTGAGAGACTGTCTCCTTCCCCAGATTGGGGGAGTTCTCAGCAATCACTTCCTCAAAGACACTTTCGATCCCTTTTTTCTCTTTCTTCTTCTTCTGGTATCCCTATAATGTGAATATTGTTCCATTTGGGTTGGCAACACAGTTCTCTCAATATTCTTTCATTCCTAGAGGTCCTTTTATCTCTCTGTGCCTCAGCTTCTTTGTACTCCTGTTCTCTAATTTCTATTTTATTTACTGTCTCTTCTACTTCATCTAATCTGCTTTTAAATCCTTCCTTTGTATGTTTCATATCTGATACTGTACTTTTCAAAGTTTGTATCTCATTCTTGAATTCCTCCCTGAGATCTTGAATATATTTCTGTAGCTCCATGAGCATGTTTATGATTTTTATTTTGAAATCTTTATCAGGAAGATTGGTGAGTTCAGTTGCACTTGTTCCTATTTCTGGTGTTTGTGGGATTTTGGTTTGCACCAGGTTCTTTTGACGTTTCATATTGTAATAATAACTTAGTGTATGTGGCACCCTCTAGTGCCCAGAAGCTCTACTCTGTGGAGCTGTTCAGCCCCTTTAGTTATAGGGGGAAGTCACAGGCAAGTGGCACTGTTGCCTGCAGGGAGGAAAGAGCTCTTTTCTGCTTCCCAGCTGCAGTGCCTGCCTCCTCTGCTAGGGCCAGTGGGCCAAGCACACAGGGATGAGCCTCTATGCTATGCCCTTTTAGCTGCCGTATAATGGGGGCTGCCCTCTGGCTGGCCTGGATCAATGGCGGGGGCAGCAGGTTTGCGAGCCAGTAAGGTCCAGGAGGAAGGAGCGGCAGGCTGCATATCGTGGTTGGGGGCCTCAGAGCTGCTTTGCCAACCAAGGAGATGGGAGTGCCTGAAGCTCCTGAAAGTTTCCAACCTGCTGGGCTTCAGTGCGCCAGAACAATTTTGTCCACCTGTCCTGTCTCTTGAGCAGCAAGCTCTGTGTACTCCTTGCCCCTTTAGCAGCCCTCTCTCTGTTGGGATGTCTTTCTTTTGTCCCAGAGTGGCTGGTTGTGGGTACCTGTTCTACACAAGCAGCTGGAATGTCCGTATCTCCAAGTATTCCACCTGTCTTAGCTTTACAACCCCACTAATCTTCAGAGCACCATGCAAGTAGTTTTGTGCTCCCAGAGCATATCTCCAGGGCTGGGTGTTCAGCAGTCCTAGGCTTCCACCACCTCCCCACTCCATTTCTCTTCCTCCCACCATTGTGCTGGGGTGGGTGAAGGCCTTGGGACCCGCTGGATTGTGGCTTTGGTACTTTACCTTTTTCTGTGAGGTCTGCCCTTTTCCCCAGATGTAGAAAGTCTGTCACAACCTTCTTTCCTGTTGTTCTTTCAGGATTAATTTTATTTGCTATATTTTGATATTATATGTTGTTTTGTGGGGAGGTTTGTGTCTCACCTCTCACAGTGCCATCTTTAAGCCAATCCCCCCACCAGTACTTTCAAACAGTGTAAGGCCAGTGAACAGGCATCCCTTGGCCACTCCTTCATTCGAAGCATGAATGGGAGTACTAGAGTGCAGGCAGGCTGTAGATACTACTCCTGGGTGAAGCTGTAAAGGCCCTGGAGGCAGGCAAATGTCTGCTTGGTTGGAAAGTCTGGGCTCCCAGGCACCTGGCACATAGTCAAGAAGAGGTGGTGTTATGCTCAGAGGTACAATTTCTCCTCATCCCCCACCAGGGCAAGGGCCACTAAAATTTGGACCTAGGTCCTGGGTTCCTCTCGCTCATGTTTAAGAGCAATATTTGTAGTGGTCAAAATTTTGAATGCCATCACCTTGGAGGATCTGTTCAAAGTAAAAAATAACTGGGAGCAGTTGTGGGAAACAAAGAGATTTTTAAAAAGCTCACTCTTGAATAGAATAAAATAATCCATCTTAGAAAATATTGTGTAATTATGAAAGAATAAAAGATCAGAAAAAAATAAGATTAGGTTAGAATGAATTTTTAAAAATCAACAGTAACACCTAATGAAATCATCCTGGCATGAAAGAATATGAGGGCACAATATTGTCTGGAGGTGAGAAGACCAAGGTCTCTTGTCCTATTCTGGTCAAGTAACTCATGTAATCTTTCTAAGTAAACCTCATTTGGTGATCTGTAAAATTAAGAAAAGGAAAATCTCTACTTAATTTGGAAGTCTCATGTGTGAAAAAAATGACAAATGGATATAAAATTTTAGTGCAAATTATTTTTTTTAAGTATCTAATCAAGATGCTTTCACACTGAAAACATTCTATGTCTCCCCATTGCTCTGAGACTAAAATTGGACTCCTTGCAAGAATTTAAATGATCTGGCCTTTGCTCACTGTTCTGTCTTCCCTCCTTCTGCTCTGGTCCCTGACCACTAGGCTCTAGTTACCCTGTCATCCTTCCTTCCCAAGAATGTGCCAAAGAAGCTGTTTCCCACCCTTGGTGCATCTGCACTTAGTGTTTCCTTTGCTTCAGATACTCTGTAAGCTTTTCCATATGGCTGAATCCCTGTACTCTTTCAGGTCCTGGTTTAACTCCTCCAAGAAAAGTTCTTCCTTGCCGTGTCTATTTAACCTCCTCCCCGTCTACCTTGTGCTTACTCCTCGATCATATTCACTCCCTTTTATGTGGTTGCTTGTAGCCCATACCGTTATCTGTCTTGTTCATTATTGCACCTCAACCACCTAGAACAGGACCTAGTTCTTAGCACCTTCAATAAGGTCGCCACTAAATATTTACTGAAAAATGAATGACCACAAAAACACAGTATTAATATACATGATAACCACCCCACTTATTGCTTGTAATCAAAGGGCCAGGAATTTATCATTCATTGTCAGTGTTTCTATTTTTTACAGCAAAGCTGTGAGTTATGTGTGACTATTTACCTGTATTTGATGCTCAGGGAGGTTAAAGTGTAAGGTCACACAGCTAGTATAACTGGCAGAGAAGGGATCTCAATCCAGGTCTGACTTCAAACAAATCACTCTTCCAAATCTGCCTCTCTGACACCCCCATCAAGGTGAATTTTTCTCCTTTAGATTTTAATATCATTTCAGCACCATGTTTTGCAATATTAATTTGGGCATGTTTATTTCTCACTCTAGTTTCTTAGTAAATTTATTACAGGGACTCTGTCTTCTGAATCTCCAACACTGTTTAACAGTCTACTTACCCACATCACTTCACAAACATTTGCAGCTGTAGAAACTAATTGCAAGTACAGAATATGAGACAGGAACATTGTTATCTCCTTTATAAGAGAAGCATGTTCATTGAAATAATTTCACAAATTAACTCCCCTTCAGAAAGCAAAACAGGAAGTTACAGAGCCCAGGACTGAACTATTAATGAGGTAAAATTTATTCTGAAATTTGTATCATGCTGTGAATATTATGTTTATCTAGAACAACTGATCAAATTTATGGCACACAGAAACATTTAAACTTGTTTCAGTTAAGCTTATTATTTCTTTTCTTCTTTTTGTTTTTAAAATGTTGGTAACAATTATACAACCTTTCTATGAGTAATAAGGCCTACTACAGAGTGTGCTTTTAGGAGACTATTTTTATCAACTATTTTGTCAACAGAGTTCTCAAGCCACTGACATAAAACATCTCCTGTTGGCTAATAACCCACCCTGCCTATGTAATTTAAGTAACTTTATTGCCCTAAACAAAGGGTAATCCTGGCAACTAGGATTTATAAAGCACTTTCTGACAGTTCCATAGTAGCTAACAATAGTTTTGTGTTTTTCTTCCAAAGACCATTTTGCAATTTACACACTAACACTGCAGTCATCCTATGCTGATAACCTTCATTACGTAGACACTCGCCAAAATAATATTCCCTTTTTCTCTGAATATACCTTTTAAATGTCTCTCAATAAAAATGAAGTATTAGGATTTAAATTATAATTTTATAACACTTGTTATTCAACAGTACTGATAAACTTTAAATAATCATGTTATAGGGCATAATTTTGAACAAGAAGAGAGCTTTACAACGTTTATGTGTGTCATTTAGAAATGTTTATGCAATGATAAAAATGATAATCAGGATATTATTTCATGCTTTATCAATAAATGTCAGCAGTTAGAACATGAATAAGTTATGGCAATCTAAAGTACAGCATGGTGACTATAGTTAACAATATTGTAAACTTGAAAGTTGCTGAGAGTGTAAATCTTAAATATACACACACATACACACACACAAAAGGTAACCAGGTGAAGTCATGAATGTGCTAAGTAACCTTATTGTGGTAATCATTTCATAATATATACATATACTGAATCATCATGTTATATGCCTTAAATTTAAACAATGTTATAAGTCAATTATATCTCAATAAAGCTGGAAAAAATGTCAGGCAAAGAAATGTGATAGAAATTAAACTCTTGGAGTATTTTTTTGAATCATCTCAGGAGTAATATGAATGAAACATGGTTTACTTATTTTTAAATTAAAAGATATATACATATATATGACATATTTTTAGGTTCACATTAGAAGATAAAGGCATGACATTTGAAACAATACTAGTGTATCATTATTCCAAAGCATTTGGAAATCACTCTTCGTACAATCCTGGGAAATTGACAAAAAAATGAATGCTAATAATTACAATGTTTAGAAATCTATAGTTACTTCCACAATGAAGAGAAGTAAGTTAGCAATGGCCCAGGATTTCTCTCCTATACCAGCTGAAAAACCTTTTCCAAGAACTCGAAGGCAAAGAAATTTAAAGACTAGTGCTTTAGGCCATCAACCGCTCAGAATCCTCCACATACACACCTCCCCCTGTGCTTTAGGTGACCGACTGCT
>JAQQAC010008719.1:10571504-10743842 GCA_029783875.1 Phataginus tricuspis | reverse complement strand
GGTCACCGACTGCTCAGGATCCTCCACATACACACCTCCCCCTGTGCAGTCTGAGAGAGACAAACTCCAGCTATACATAGGTCCTCATCCTCATTCTGTAGCCAATTTCTGCAAATTGATCTGCCATTAACCTTCTTACGTTCTCTAATGCTGGGATAGTTAGGGGTTATGTCTTAAAGAAATAATATTAGAAAAAAATATATGTATGAGTACTACCCACTCCTTAGAAGTACCATAAGAACGTTTTAGGCATCAAATGGTTTGTTAAGAGTATAAACAAGATATCAAGTTCTTTAACAGAAGTCCTTCCATTTGTTTCAACTGGATAAGCTTGATTTGTTTTCTGGTAGGAAGTCTAGTGCTATTTGTTTGGTGGTCCAGTCACTTCTTCATCTCTATGCTTTAAAACCTTTTGATATTTACAATGACACCATGACCTGATTCATGTGATCTTGATGATTAAGGAGCTTAACCATCCCAAGATATAACTTGTTAAAGGCAAACGTCCGGAGAACGTCTAAGTCTCCTGTACAGGACATGTAAATGTCTATGTAATCTTTATCTGATTTCAGACCTACCAGCAACTGACCCTTGTGCTGGAAACAAGTAGTTTAGCACAACAAAAGGCCAAAGAGATGGCTGGTTTCCTTGACTTGGGTATAAGCCGTACCCCAAAGGAGAATCACTGACTTTTAAAAATCAGTAAGCATCCCATAAGTCCAGATATCCTTTTACTTAATTTCTCATTAACAAGAGCACTGCTAGGGCCTTGGAAACATGGAAAATGCTAAGTCAAATAGATTACCAAAAATGTTTGCAGTGATAAGCCACATTTTAGTAGCCAACTGTACATAATACCACTTATAAATCAAAATTGTTATTGCACTTTAAAAAGTCCTGGACATATATTATTGGTATGTCTATATTTATGTAGATATATTTATTCAGTTATACATGTGTTCAATTAGATATGCAATTGAACTATTTTTGAGAGAATTAAGTTAATAGCAAGTAATGAGGAATTCAAATATATCTACTACATATGCATAAACACACATATATTATTTAACAGAATCAAAGTAAAAGTAAAAAGGAAATTCATCATGAACTTTTAACCAACAAATAAAAACTGTTTATTACATGATTTCATATTTCATATTTCTGTCAAATAACACAGCAAGTAACCATCCATGTAAGAGTATATTGTATTTGTCATACCTTTTCATGGATTTTCTGACCGGGTTCCAACCCTTCAAGATGTTCTGACTCTGTGGATCCCTCACTTGATGCCATTTTTCTTTGTATATGAACATTTTGTTCACGCAAGGCAACAATCTGCAAAATAAAAGTACTGTGCTTTTAAAATCTAAAACAGAGAATTAAGTATAAAAAACTGATTGACTTGAATGTGGTTAGGAACTCATGAATACAAACAAGTAATCAGAAAATAAATTTTACTTATTTAAAATATTATTAAAATTTAGGCTAGCATTTTGAATAATATTTAAAATATTTATAGCGATGTGAAATTAAGAAAAGATTTTCTAGTTGGAAAATGTAGGTAAATCAATGGCATTATCCTTGTGTTATTAATCCAGAAATTATTTTAAAAATTTATTTGTGAAATGTGATAGAATTCATAGTAGTCTGTATTTTCACAGTATAAAAAACATGAGTAAAAAGATTGAAGGGTGAAGACTAATTATGAGCATATTCATTTATACTAAGAAACAGCACAGCTGTAATTTTAAAACAAGCAAATACATAAGCTGAACTTAAGTAATTTTGTGGCACTATCATGAGCACTTCAAATTAAATTATTCTTACTGTCATTATTTTAGGGGCCATTATCTTAGCACTGCTAGTCCAAATATAGTTAATTTACAAAAAACAAATTCTCAGAAGGCAAAAATAAATCCTTGAAAATTTTCAGTTGTTTCACAGACGTTATACTTTCAACCAAAAAAAATCTCAGATATGTGCAGTTTAAGTGATCTTAGATACAGAGGAGAAGACAGCAGTCTAGCAATTTTAAAATGGTGTTTCAAAAATATATTTGCTATGTATACATATTATTTTGAAAGTGTTTTACATGACATTAATACTGCAATTTTTTATTTCATGGCAAATTTTATATTATCAACTCAGATATTACATCAGTATTGGCTCTAAGGGAAACCAATGTCCATAGTATTTAATACAGAATAAACAGTGATCATATGAAACTTATGTTGAAATTATGAGACCAGGATGTCACACGGGCCAATAATCACCAAATAAACAAAAGACACCAGTAGGTGGGTGTTTATCCTGCCGCCTGCCATTGTTTGCCCAGATCGACCATCACATGTTCATGAGATGAGGCGATGCTGCATATGACCTCCAGCGTCTGCACATGACATCATTTTGTAAGTGCATCGCTCCACAGTGAAGAACGGTTGTGTAAATGCTCTTCTCTTCTGCGGAGCTGCAGTCACCTAATAACTGGCTCTCTTGTTCCCACTTTTGCCCATATACAATCTTTCAGCCACAAAACAGCCAGATTTCATCTTTTAAACTTAAGTTGTGTCACTCCTCAGCTTTCTAAAGAACCTTAGGTTTCCCAACAGATTTAGCATAAATTTAAACTTCTTCACAAGTTCTATAACATCCTACACAATCCCTTTAGCCACATAGCCTTTTTTCTGTCCCTCAAATATATCTGGGTCTTTTCCATCCTAAACTGGGACCTTTATTTTCCTTCCTGAAACATTCTTCCCCAGTTCAGACCACAGCTGACATAATCTCAGCTTTCAGAACAGCTGAAACCACTCCTCAGAGAGAATGTACCTTGCCATCAAGCACTTATGACATCTCCCTCCTTATTTTTGTGTCCATTTCATTCATTAAAATATAATATTTCATTCCTTTGTTTACTTACTCACTTGGCTTGTTTACCTAGCAGACATCCTAATAACATCTCATGGGAAAGTAATTTTAACATCTCATGGGAAAAGAACATTTTCATATGAAACAACACCTATTATTATATACAGGCTGTTCAATCCAAGTGTGTTGAATTAAATACTGAACAGATATGGAAAAATAAAGACTGTAAACCAAATTCATTCAGAAATAACAAAGGATAATGATTTTGAGTGTTTGGGAACCTTCATAGAAATGCCTCTCAGGTTAATTATCATAGAAATGAATTACATCAAAGTAACAACAAGAATGAAACAGTCCCTGGATATATCATTTTTACATTCATTCTTAACATCTTGTCTTTTGCATAAAACAATATTATAATACCATTAATACATAATTAAATTTTATTATGAATTTTTAAAAATCCAAGTATTGTGGGCTAACATTCCATTAATATAACACCCATAACTTAACAATGTTAAAACAAAGGTAACAATAAATTTAAAAATTCCATACATCTCTTTCATTATTTAATCTACTTAGAAGTGAAGAGAGACATTCTTTAAAAATATTTAAACATCAAATTTAACTCTCAGTTCACAGAATAATTTCCATTTGTTTAGTAATTCAGATAGATTTCAAATACATCCTATTCCCTAAAATAAAGCAAGTCATCTATAAAGGTTTACTGAATGACTCAGTAAAAGGATGGATTAATGTCCTTAATAAAAAAAAGTCAAAATACCAGATTCATATGGAAAACACCATATGCAAATTTAATTGTGTCACCATGTTAAAAAATGACAAACTTTAAGTTTTTCACAATGTATATACATGAAAAATCTAAGAAGGACCTTAGTTTCAATCACTAACATGGAAAGTCTTCCTTTTAAAAAAAAAATCAATCCCCAAAGTAGATTTTTGAAAGAGGACAATATATAATACTCTATATTCTCTACCACTCTAATATGAATTTACTCTGTTCTATTTTTGCCCAATAACAAATTATCCTGGGTAGTTATGAAAGAAATGCTTTCAGCATCTGATTTAATTGCTGGTGTTAATAATCGTGATTCTTACTTTCACAGTGGGGAAAGTGAGAGGTTCTCACTCTAGGGGCTGGGCCTACTCTTTCAAAGTGTTCAAAAGGGTGGAGAAGGCCACCTAGAAATCACCTGTGCTGAAAGTAGCACATGATAAGGTGCTTGAGATGTCCTAAAGTTAAGTGAAATAAGGGTTGGAGCATGGGGGGAGAGAGGGAAAAGGGAAGGTAATAAGTCAAGTCATGAGCTGTAGCTCACCAGAGACTCCACATTCCTGGGTGTAGTCATTCCAACAATTACTTAGAAGGTGTCAGGAAGACTGCATCCCTCTGGCACATGAACGGTGCTTGACCATCATCAACAACCAACTCACAAGCCTTCTCTATAGACTAACCACCTATCTTCCAAATTTCCCTGCTTTGGGTTAGCCCACCTTCTTTGTCTGTAGCCAATATAAATTAACAAACTTTGTTTCCTTGAGACCCCTCATAAATGTGCCCTGTTTCTTGAGTCTTGCAGACAAATTATTTCTGTTAATTGCCTTTTCTGCTGGTGAAGCAGAAACCTCCTGTCCCAGACTCAGTCCTTTATCTAGCGAGCATATATAGAGACTAAAAAAACACTTTTATTTCAGAGATCTCTTGGTCTCCCGCGTTTTTGATTTATCACTCTTCAGGGAATTCTTCCAGCTGGCTTATGAAGTGAATGCAGGAGATGGCTTGAGATTTAGCTTGTAATTACAAATGGAATGAAAATTAGCTGATGGCCCCAAAACATTCCCTGGGTCCTCACTGATAGGAAACACTGCTGGAGGGAGGGCCAAGTAACTTTTCTGGAACACCAAACTGTCCTGGATCCCTCACTGCTAAATGGCACGACCTACCAAAAATAGGAATCACATTCGGGCAGTATTTGTCGCATACCCCCAATGTGATATAACTGCAAGAAAGTGCTGGAAACCAACTATGAGCTAAGCACTGTGCTAAACTATTTTAATCTGCAAAATAGGTTTTATGATCTACCCTTAACTAGTGATTAAACTGGAATAAAGAGTGTTTATTAAAACTAAGTAGGAATCAAATGAAAGTTAATTCCTTATCTTTCTACTCTGTCACATTGCCTCACATAGCTTTGCATTTGGGCTCCATTAAGTCAGGGGAAGTTAAAGGTGGGTGGGAATGGGAAGGAAGCATTTCCTTTCCACATACTGCTACCTGCCCACTCCAGAATCCTATTAATCCTATTTAATCCTCATTAAAGTATGGAATCTTCCCTGGAGAGACTCATATATTGGTGGAATTTGCATACATTTGCAGCCTATGAATTCACTGAAAGCCTATGGAACTTTGGTCAAGATGAACTTTACACAATTATTTTAACTTATTAACTGTGATTTGTCAAGTGTTTGTTGACATTTATTTTTAAATGCCTTGCATCTCTTCACATTCCTTTTGGGAACAACATCTTACATTTTCACTGGGGAGTTTCCCTTCCCTATTCTAATCCTAGAGATACTGTCAATCAGGAGCCAGAGCTCATGGCAAATGTGTGGCACATGACCCAAGCCAGTGCAATCAGAATATTCCTTGAGACATTTCTGGCAGAAGGCTGGGGAAATATTTTTCTTTCTACTATGGGAGGCAAGCTGGTAGGATATCATCAGGATGTCATTTGCCATCAGTTCACGGAGAAATTGATGGAGACCTGATGAATCACTTCTACTCTTTGACTCTAGCCATTCCTAAATCATCTTTACCTCAGGACTTTCAGTAATATTAGCCCAAAATTTCCCCCGTGTTCAAACATGTGTGAATTGGTTTTCTGTCACTTTCAACTAAAAGTGTCCTTGTAAACATCGCACATGACATGTAAAGCCATACAGTGCATGCAGTACCTAAGTAGGGCTTTTGGAAGATGACTGAGAATGTACAAGAGAATGAGAGAAACGTTTCAGGCATATGGAAGAGCAGGAACTCTACTAGAGTTCAATGGATTGTTTACTATCCTCATGGAAAAAAGTATCTGGAAGAAGATGGAAGAATAACAGGTGCCTAAAAATGTTAAAGTAGGGTTCTGGGAAGATGGCATGAGCAGTGTGGCAGAAATCTCCTCCCAAAACCATATATATCTGTGAAAATACAGCAAATACAACTATTCCTAAAAGAGAGACCAGAATATACAGGACAGCACACAGCCTGCATCTGCACCTGAGAGGACTCAGCAGCCCGAGGCAGGTATGATATGGAGCCGCAGACCTGGCAGGACCCGAGCACTCCCCCACCCAGCGCACCGGCGGGAGGAGAGGATTCAGAGCCAGCAGGGAGTGGAAGTACAGGCCCAGGAAATAACCAACCCTGGTGTTCTGTGCCGGGAGCGCTGACACACATCGCGTGGTGTATTGGATATTGGAGAGGCAGAAGGTAAAGGTTTTTAGCTGGGAACGCACCCGGGTCCTTGCAGGAGGCTCCCAGGGACAAAAGAAAAGTGCACACTTTTTTTTGATGGTCTTAAAGAGGCAAGGGCCCAGGATCATCCCAGCACACTCGGCCCAGCAGGCTGGGAGTCCTGAGGAATTTCGGACCCCTTGGCTGGCGACTGGGAAAAAGTACCTGCACTGAAACTTCACATACAGAGCAACAGCCTCCCATTCATTCCTGCCCCGGCCAGAGCTACAAACGGCCCAGCGGAGCTGCATGGCTACGTCTGTGGAATAGTTGAGCAACAGCGCCACCTACAGCATCCTTACAGAATCTACTCCCGGTGGGCGTTTTGTTTTTCCTTTTTTTCTTTTCTTTCTTTCTCTTCCTTCTCTCTCTCTTTTTTTTTAAGTCTTAAAGAGCCCAGCAAACATATGCGGCACCTACCAGTGACCACTTCTATCGCCATGAAAAGATAGAGGAATATGGTACAGACCCAGCTCACCCAGACCTAGAAAACACCAGAGAGGGAGACTGAAGGGATGGAAATGCACAATCTTCCTGAAAAAGAATTCAGAATAAAAGTCATAACCATGCTGATGGATCTACAGAGAAATATGCAAGAGCTGAGGGAGGAAGTGAGGGAAGTCAGGAAAGACAATGCAGAAATGAGACAAGCCATCAACGGGCTTAGCAGGAGACTGGACGAGATGCAAGAGACTGCTAATGGAATAGAAATCAGAGAGCAGGAATACAGAGAAGCTGAGGCAGAGAGAGAGATAAAAGGATCTCTAGGAATGAAAGAATATTAAGAGAACTGTGTGACCAATCCAAACGGAACAATATTCGCATTATAGGAGTACCAGAGGAAGAAGAGAGAGAAAAAGGGATAGAAAGTGTCTTTGAAGAAATAATGGCTGAAAACTTCTGAATACTGGGTAAGGAAATAGTCTGGCAGACCACGGAAGCCCACAGATCTCCCAACACAAGGGACCCAAGGAAGACAACACCAAGACACATAATAATTAAAATGGCAAATATCAAAGATAAGGACAGAGTATTAAAGGCAGCGAGACAGAAAAAAAATCACTTACAAAGGAAAACCCATCAGACTATCATCAGACTTCTCAACAGAAACCTTACAGGCCAGAAGAGAATGGCATGATATATTTAATGTAATGAGACAGAAGGGCTTTGAACCAAGAATATTGTATCCAGCACGATTATCATTTAAATATGACGGAGGGATTAAAATATTTCCAGACAAGCGAAAGCTGAGAGAGTTTGCCTCCCATAAACTACCTCTACAGGACATCTTAAAGTAACTGCTCTAGAAGGAAGCACTCCTAAAGCTAAAAAGATGTCACCAGAGAAAATAAAATCATAGCAAAGAAAGCAGACCATCCAAATACTAACTAAAGGCAAAGAATAAAACACCTAGTATATAAAGAATGGAGGAGGAAGAATAAGAAGGGAGAGAAATAAAGAAACATCAGACTGTGTTTACAATAACTTAACAAGAAAGTTAAGTTAGATTGTTAGATAGTAAAGAAGCAACCCTTGAACCTTTGGTAACTATGAATCTAAAGCCAGCAATGGCAATAAGTACATATCTATCAATAATCACCCTAAATGTAAATGGACTGAATGCACCAATCAAAAGACACAGAGTAACAGAATGAATAAAAAAGCAAGACCCATCTATATGCTGCCTACAAGAAACTCACCTCAAACCCAAAGATATACACAGACTAAAGGTGAAGGGATGAAAAAAGATATTTCATGCAAACAATGAGAAAAAAGCAGGTGTTGCAGTACTTGTATCAGATAAAATAGACTTCAAAACGAAGAAAGTAGCAAGAGATAAAGAAGGACATTATATAATGATAAAGGGGTCAATCCAACAAGAAGATATAACCATTATAAATATATATGCACCCAATACGGGAGTGCTGGCATATGTGAAACAAATACTAACAGAATTAAAGGAGGAAATAGAAAGCAATGCATTCATTTTAGATGACTTCAACACACCACTCACTCCAAAGGACAGATCAACCAGACAGAAAATAAGTAAAGACACAGAGGCACTGAACAACACACTAGAACAGATGGACCTAACAGACATCTGCAGAACTCTACACCCAAAAGCAACAGGATACACATTCTTCTCAAATGCACATGGAACATTTTCCAAAATAGACCACATACTAGGCCACAAAAAGAAACTCAGTAAATTAAAAAATATTGAAATCCTACCAACCAACTTCTCAGATCACAAAGGTATAAAACTAGAAATAAAATTTACAAAGAAAACAAAAAGGCTCACAAATACATGGAGACTTAACAACATTTTCCTAATTAATCAATGGGTTAGTGGCCAAATCAAAACAGAAATCAAAGAATATATGGAGACTAATGACAACAACGACACAAAGCCACAACTTCTGTGGGATGCAGCGAAGGCAGTTCTAAGAGGAAAGTATATTGCAATCCAGGCCTATTTAAAGAAGGAAGAACATTCCCAAATGAATAGTCTAAAGACACAATTACTGAAATTGGAAAAAGAAGAACAAATGAGACACAAAGTCACCAGAAGGAGGGACATAATAAAAATCAGAGAAGAAAAAAATAAAATTGAGAAGAATAAAGCAATAGAAAAAAATCATTGAAACCAAGAGCTGGTTCTTTGAAAAAATAAACAAAATAGATAACCCCCTAGCCAGACTCATTAAGAGAAAAAGAGAATCTACACAAACTGAATCAGAAATGAGAAAGGAAAAATAATGACAGACCCCACAGAAATACAAAGAATTATAAGAGAATATTATGAGAATCTATTTGCTAACAAGCTGGAAAATCAAGAAGAAATGGACAACTTCTTAGAAAAATACAACCTTCCAAAACAGACCAAACAAGAAACAGAAAAACTAAACAGAGCAATCACCAGCAATGAAATAGAGATGGTAATCAAAAAACTACCCAAGAACAAACCCTCCGACCAGAAGGATTCACCTCTGAATTCTACCAGACATATAGAGAAGAAATAACTCCCAATCTCCTTAAAGTTTTCCAAAAAATAGAAGAGGAGGGAATACTTCCAAACTCTTTCTATGAAGCCAGCATCACTCTAATACCAAAACCTGGCAAAGACCTCACCAAAAAAGAAAATTACAGACCAATATCCCTGAGGAATGTAGATGCAAAAATACTCAACAAAATATTAGCAAACCGAATTCAAAAATACATCAAGAGGATCATACACCATGATCAAGTGGGATTCATCCCAAGGATGCAAGGATGGTACAACATTCAAAACTCCATCAACATCATCCACCACATCAATAAAAAGAAGAACAAAAACCACACGATCATCTCCATAGATGCTGAAAAAGCATTTGACAAAAATCAGCATCCATTCATGATTAAAACTCTCAACAAAATGTGTATAGAGGGCAAGTACCTCAACATCATAAAGGCCATATAAGACAAACCCACAGCTAACATCATAGTTAATAGCGAGAAGCTGAAAGCTTTTCATCTAAGATCAGGAACAAGACAGGGATGCCCACTCTCTGCACTGTTATTCAACACTGTAGTGGAGGTCCTAGCCACGGCAATCAGACAAAACAAAGAAATACAAGGCATCCAGATTGGTAAGGAAGAAATCAAATTGTCACTATTTGCAGATGACATGATATTGTACATAAAACACCCTAAAGACTCCACTCCAAAACTACTAGAACTAATATCTGAATTCAGCAAAGTTGCAGGATACAAAATTAACACACAGAAATCTGTTACTTTCCTATACACTAACAATGAACTAAC
The DNA here is from genome assembly GCA_029783875.1 of Phataginus tricuspis. Lineage (NCBI taxonomy): Eukaryota > Metazoa > Chordata > Mammalia > Pholidota > Manidae > Phataginus > Phataginus tricuspis. Next base: position 10,733,644 of record JAQQAC010008719.1, on the reverse strand, counting down.
AGAGAAATCAGAAAAAGAATTCCATTCACAACTGTATCAAAAAGAATGAAATGCCTAGGACTAAACCTAGCAAAGGAAGTCAAAGACCTATAGTCTGAAAACTACAAGACAGTCCTAAGAGAAATTAAAGAGACACTAACAAATGGAAATTCATCCCATGCTCTTGGCTAGGTAGAATAAATATTGTCAAAATGGCTATACTACCTAAAGCAATCTACAGATTCAACGCAATCCCTATCAAACTACCAACAGCTTTCTTCAATGAAGTAGAACAAATAATTCTAAAATTCATATGGAACCACAAAAGACCCTGAATAGCCAAAGCAATCCTAAGAAGGAGGAAGAAAACAGGGGGAATTATGCTCCCTGACTTCAAGCTCTACTACAAAGCCACAGTAATCAAGACAATATGGTATTGGCACAAAAACAGACCCACAGACCAGTGGAACAGAATAGAAAATCCAAAATTAACCCAAACATATACAGTCAATTAATATTTGATAAAGGAGACTTGGATATACAATGGGGAGATGATAACTACTTCAGCAGCTGGTGTTGGCAAAACTGGACAGCTACATGTAAGAGAATGAAACTGGACTACTGTCTAACCCCATACACAAAAGTCAACTCAAAATGCATCAAAGACCTGAATGTAAGTCATGAAACCATAAAACTCTTAGAAAAAACATAGGCAAAAATCTCTTGGACATAAACATGAGCGACTTCTTTATGAACATATCTCCCTGCGGAAGGGAAACAAAAGCAAAAATGAACAAGTGGGACTATAGCAAGCTTAAAAGCTTCTGTACAGCAAAGGACACCATCAGTAGAACAAAAAGACATCCTACAATATGAAAGAATATATTCATAAATGACGTATCCGATAAGGGGTTAACATCCAAAATATGTAAGTACTCACGCACATCAAAAAAGAAAAAGCAAATAAGCCAATTAAAAAATGGGCAGAGGATATGAACAGACACTTCTCGAAAGAAGAAATTCAGGTGGCCAACAGGCAGATGAAAAGATGCTCCACATCGCTAATCATCAGAGAAGTGCAGATTAAAACCACAATGAGATATCACCTCACACCAGTGAGGATGGCCAACATCCAAAACACAAACAACAACAAATGTTGGCGAGGATGTGGAGAAAGGGGAACCCTCCTACACTGCTGGTGGGAATGCAAATTAGTTCAACCATTGTGGAAAGCAGTATGGAGGTTCCTCAAAAAACTCAAAATAGAGATACCATTTGACCCAGGAATCCCACTCCTAGGAATTTACCCTAAGAATGCAGCAGCGCAGTTTGAAAGACAGATGCACCCCAATGTTTATCGCAGCACTATTTATAATAGCCAAGAAATGGAAGCCACCTAAGTGTTCATCAGTAGATGAATGGATAAAGAAGAAGTGGTCCATATACACAATGAAATATTATTCAGCCATAACAAGAAAACAAATCCTACCATTGCCACAACATGGATGGAGCTAGAGAGAATTATGCTCAGTGAAATAAGCCAAGCCGAAAAGGACAAGTATCAAATGATTTCACTCATATGTGGAGTATAAGAACAAAGAAGAAACTGAAGGAACAAAACAGCAGCAGACTCACAGAACCCAAGAACAGACTAATAGTTACCAAAGGGAAAGGGACTGGGGATGATGGGTGGGAAGGGAGGGACAAGGGGGAAAAAGGGACATTATGATTAGCAAATATAGTGTTGGGGGGCATGGGGAGGGCTATACAACTCAGAGAAGAAAAGTAGTGATTCTATAGCATCCCACTATGCTCATAGACAGTGACTGTAATGGGGTTGGTGGGGGGGACCTGATGAAGGAGGTAGTTTAATCACCATAATATTGCACGTGTAATTGTAGATTAATGATACCAAAATAAACTATTAAAAAAATAAAGAAATAAATTAAAAGGCTGAAGTGCTTCAAATAAAATTCTGGCATCTGTATTCTACTTGCTTTCTGTTTATTGCTCTGTCTTGACCTTTATTTATGTCTGATTGCTCACTGAGATTCTGACAGCCTGACCCATGGCTTCTAGGCACTCCCAAATCCATTATATTTCCAGTAAATCTTCCAAGTATTGTTCTTTCCTTTGCCTCTGTCAGATCATTTTTGGACCTTATCAATCTCTGAAAAGCTCTGATTCTATACGCTGGACTAGTTGTGGTTGTGGTGGCCAGTCTTCCAGTCTAGAAAAGTTACCAGTCCTCATTCCTTTTTTCAACCAGACTATCTCTGGGGTCCTACTCTCTATTCCAACCTTGTCCTATGAAAAATTGTTTTCTCTGATGGCCTTAAGAGATTCATTCATTTAGGAATTAGGTGATTCCTGAGTATAGTCCTGAAGATGAGAGTGAGGAGCAATGTAGATAGCTGGGGTAAGAACTTTCCAGGTCTAGGGTATAGAAAATGTAAGTCATTTTTGAAAAGAAAAGATTGAGCTCTTCAAATGACATAAGATAGTCTTTTCAAAAGAAAGTTAAAACGTCAGTGATAGTCGATCCCTTGAAGACCTAAGATGTCAGGAGATGCACAGAAATATGTAATTCTTAAGAGAAATGAGAAGGGGGAAAAAGATGGCAGAGTAGGAAGGTAAGGCAGAAACCTCTCCCAGCACACACACACACCAAGGAAGCACTACAGCAAATACAACTAACCCTGAAAACAACCTGAGGACTGCTGAGCAGACCACCTACACCTGGGGAAGAAGAGAAGACCACACAGAAAAGGGTAGAGTGACAGAGCTGTGATCAACTGGGTCCCCAGCCCACAAGTAGAAGTAAGAGGAGCAGAATGGGGAGGGGATAGGTGCTCAAGAACTCTGCACACCTAGACCTGGGAATCTGCTCTGGGTACATGAGTCCACACTGCATTGGATTCTGGTGATTAGCAGGGCTGGACACCAGGAAGAGTTGGCGCACCCTGTGAGGCTGAAACTCCAGTCACTTGTGGAGGACAGGCATGTTCCCTTGGTCCCACTGAGATGCAAAAAAGAGGTGGTGGTTTAAAGGTTTTCCAGCAGTAGGAGGGTGCTAGAGTGGCCAGGAGTAGACAGAGCTCTCTGCACAGGAGAAAGGGCTGTGCATGATACATCATCAGCTCTGCTGGGTGTAACCGATTGGGCACTTGTGGAAGCCCCAAATGTTCCATTCCTCTCACTGGTGGCTCAGCTGTAGGTGCTTCTCTGAAAACCCACCCACCCAATTGGCCCCGCAGCATCAGACTTCACTGCATAGAGGCAGAGGGAAGCTTTCCCAGCTTTCTTGGCTCTCTTGGTGCTCCAAAAGAGAGGCACTTGACACAGCCAACTCTGAGGGCTCATTCCTCAAGGGTGGCCAGACCAGTGCACCGCATACTTGCTCACACATTGTGACCATGTGCCTATGTGCTCTGCCACCACATTGGAGCTGCATGAACACCGCAGAACCATGTGACCATGCTGCCAACCCCATTAGCCCAGAAGCACCACAACTGCTGCTGGGTAGGCAAAGGGCGGCCTGCCCACATGATCCCAGCAGAAGTGCCCCTGCTTTTCTCACAGTGGGCCAGCTGAGGCAAACTGCCTTCTTCAGTAGATAAAGATACACTACTACTGGCAGACAGACAGGGAGGTGACCCAGCCCACAGCTCACCAACAGCAACTGGGACTCCATGACAAAGGAGAACCAAGTACTGGAAAGGAGAGTCTTGAGATTCTGGACACTACAGGACACCTTCCTCATAAAGTCATTACGCTCTAGACCAGGAAGCATAGTAGATTCATCTCATACAAAGGAAGAAACACAGAAATGCTGAAAAAATGAGGAGCAAAAGAATATGTTCCAAACAAAAGTACAAGATAAGACACCAGAAAGAGGGCTAAATGAAATGCAGATCACCAATCTTCTTGATAAAGATTTCAAAATAACAGTCATAAATATGCTCATTGATCTGCAGAAAAGTATTGATGATCTCAGGGAGGACTACAACAGAGACAGAAGAGTTGAAAAAGAGACATTCAAAGCTGAAGAAAACAGTAACTGAAATGAAATATACAATGGAGGGAATGAATAATAGATTGCTGCAAGTAGAGAAGACAATAAAGTGAAATTAGAGAACAGGAAAACAATGAAGCTGAGGAACAGAGAGATAAAACAATCTCTAGAAATGAAAGGATGCAAAGAGAACTCTATAGCAATTCCAAATGAAACAATATTCACATAATAGGGATACTAGAAAGAGTAGAGAGAGACAAAAGGGTAGAAAGTCTCTTTGAAGAAATAATTGTTAAAAACTTCCCTAATCTGGGGAATAAAATAGACACCCAGATCCTGGAAGCTCAGAGAGCCCTTAACTAAAGGAACCCCAGGAAGACAACATCAAGACATATAATAATTAAAATGGCAAAGATTAAGTATAAGGAGAAGGTTTTGAAAGCAGCCAGAGAGAGAAAAAATATTACTTACAAGGGAAACACTATCAGGCTATCATCAGACTTCTCAGCAGAAACTTTATAGGCCAGAGGGGAGTGGCATGAAATATTTCATATATTGAAACAGAAGGACCTTAAACCAAGAATCTACCTAGCAAGATTATCATTCAAATTAGGAGAGACTAAATATTTCCCACATAAATGAAGGCTGAAGGAATTTATAGTCACTAAACCAGCATTACAGGATATGTTAAAGGGACTTGTTAGATGAAAATGTTCTTATGCCTAAACAGTTTTCACCAGTGAAAATAAATCCACAATAAAGGTAGTAGACCAATTAATTACAAAGCAAGTATGAAATAAAAACAAAATAAGGTCAAACAAAAGCAGTAAAACCAACAATTTTCAAAAAGTACAAATTATGATATCTAATACATAAAGTACAGAGGAGGAAATGGAATAAGTAAGAAGTATTTTTAGATTGTGTTTGAAACAGAGTGATCATCAACTTAATATAGACGGTTATATAGTTAGGAAGCTATCCTTGAACCTTATAGTAACCGCAAGCTTAAAGCCAATTATAGATAAACAAAAAAGTTTAAAAAGAGAAATCCAATCAAAACTCTAAAGAAAACCATCAAATAATAAGAATATAAGAGAGAAAGAGGGAAAAGAGAGGAACTACAAAAACAACCATATAACAATTAATAAAATGGTAAAAGTACATACCTGTCAATAATTACCTTAAATGTAAATGTACTGAATGCACCACTTAAAAGACATAGAGTGGTAGAATGAATAAAAAAAACCATACCCATCTATATGCTGCCTACAAGAGACTCATTTCAAAGACATACTCAGATGGAAAATGAGTGTATGGGAAAAGATATTTCATGCAAACTATAGGGAGAAAAAAGACGGAATATCAGTATTTTTATCAGACAAAATACATTTCAAAACAAAGTAACAAGAGGACATTACATAATGATAAAGGGGTCAGTCCAACAAGAGGATATAACCTTTATAAATGCCTATGCACCCAACATAGGACAACCTAAATATGTAAGACAAATACTAACAGAATAAATGGGGAAATACACTAGAACTCATTCTTGTAAGAGACACACCACTCACATCAATAGACAAATCAACCAGACAGAAAATAAATAAGGAAACAGAGGCACTGAACAACACATTAGATCAGATGGATTTAACAGATTTTTACAGAACAGTCTACCCAAAAGCAGCAGGATACACATTTCTCAAGTGCACATGGAACATTCTCCAGAATAGATCACATACTAGGCCACAAAAAGATCCTCAATAAATTTAAAAAGACTGAACTTGTATCAAGCAGCTTCTCAGAACACAATGGTATGAAACCAGAAATAAATCACAAAAAAAAAAAACAGCCCACAAACACATGGAGGCTAATCAGCATACTTATAAATAATCAAGGGATCAATAAACAAATCAAAACAGAAATCAAGCAATACATGGAGACAAAAGAAAACAAAAACTCACAGTCCAAAATTTATAGGATGTCCCTAAAGTAATTCTAAGAGGGAAATACATAGCAGTACTGGCCTACTTCAAGGAACAAGAACAACCCCAAGTAAACAGTCTAAGCTCACAGTTAAAGGAACTAGAAAACAAAGAACAATGAAACCCAAATTAGTAGAAGTGGAGACATAATAAATATCAGAGAAGAAATAAATAAAATAGAGAAAAAAAATCAACAAAACCAAGTTATGGTTCTTTGAGAAAATAAACAAAATAGACAACCCCCTTGAAAGACATATCAAGAAAAAAAGAGAGAGCACACAAATAAAATCAGAAATGAAAAAGGAATAGTCACAACAGATACTACAAAAATACAAAGAATTATTAGAAAATTCCATGAAAAATGACATGCCAATAAATTGGACAACCTAGAAGAAATGGAAAAATGCCTAGAAAAATAATACCTTCCAAGACTAACCCAGGAAGAAACAGAAAATCTGAACAGAACAGTTACCAGTAATGAAATTCAATTGGTAATCAAAAACCTCCCAACAAACAAAATTCCAGAACCAGATGGCTTCACGGCTGAATTCTACCAAACATTTAAAGAAGAGATAATACACATCTTTCTTAATGTATTCCAAAAAGTAGCAGAGGAGGAAATACTTCCAAACTAATTCTATGAGGCCAGCGTCACTCTAACACCAAAACCAAAGACACTACATAAAAAATTACACACACCAATATCTCTGATGAATACAGATGTAAAAATCCTCAATAAAATCTTATCAAAGCAAATTAAACAATGTATCAAAGGGATCACCCATCACAGCCAAGTGGGACTTGTTCCAGGGAAGCAAGCATGGTACAATATTCATAAATAAATCAACATAATATACCACATTAATAAAAAGAAGGATAAAAACCACATGATCCTCTCAATAAATGCTGAAAACGCATTTGAAAAAATCTGATATCCATTCGTGATAAAATCTCAAAAAAATGGGTAGAGAGGGTATGTACCTCGACATAATAAAGGCAATATATGAAAAACCCACAGCTAACATGATACTCAATGGTGAAAAACTGAAAGCTTTCCCTCTAAGATCAAGACAAATAAAACGATGTCCACTCTCACCACTTTTATTCAACATTGTACTGGATGTTCTAGCCATGGCAATCAGACAAGATAAAGGATAAAATGCATCCAAATTAGAAAGGAAGAAGTTAAATTGTCACTATTTGCAGATGACATTATATTACATACTGAAAACCCTAAAGACCCCACCAAAAAATCTATTAGAACTAATAACTAGATACAGCGAAGTTACAAAATACAAAATTAATACACCAAAATCTGTTGTGTTCCTATATACTAATAACGAACTAGCAGAAAGAGAAATCATGAAAGCAAATCCATTTACCACTGCACCAAAAAGAATAAACTACCTAGGAATAAACATAACCAAAGAGGTGAAAGACCTGTTCTCTGAAAACTATAAGACACTCATGAGAGTAATTACAGAAGACACCAATAAATGGAAATCTATCCCATGGTCATGGATTGGAAGAATTAACATTGTCAAAATGGCCATCCTGTCCAAAGCAATTTACAGATTCAATACAATCTGTATCAAATCTCCAATGGCAATTTTCAATGACCTAGAGCAAATAATAGTGAAATTCATGTGGAACCACAAAAGACCCTGAATAGATAAAACAATCCTCAGAAAGAACAAAGCTTGGAGTATGACACTCATTGACTTCAAGCTATACTACAAAGATAAAGTAATCAAAACAGTATGGTACTGGCACAAGAACAGACCCACAGATCAATAGAAGAGAGAGCCCAGATATAAACCCATTCATATATGGTCAATTAATATACAATAAAGGAAACATTAATATACAGTGGGGAAAAGACAGTCTCTTCAATACCTTGTGTTGGGAAAACTGGACAGCTACATTCAAGAGAATGAAACTGAGTTAATGTCCATACCCAAAAGTAAACTCAAAATGGATTGAAGACCTACATGTAAGATCTCAAACCACAAAACTCATAGTAGAAAATAGGCAAATATCTTTTGAACATTAACATGAGCAATATTTTCCTGGACACATCTTGTTGGGCAAGGGAAAAATATCAGAAATGAACAAGTGGCACTACATCAGACTAAAAATCTTCTGTACAATAAAGGACACCATCAGAAGAACAAAAAGACAACCTATAGTATGGGAGAATATATTCGTAAATGATTTACCTGATAAAGCATTAACATACAAAATACATAAGGAACTCATACACTTCAAAACCAAAAAAACAAATAACCCAGTTAAAAAATGGGCAGAGGACTGGAAGATAATTTTTCCGAAAGAAGAAATACAGATGATCAACAGGCACATGAAAAGTTCTCCACATTACTAATCATTAGGGAAAATCAAATCAAAACTATAATGAGATATAAACCTCATACCAGTCAGAATGGCCACAAGACAAGGAATAATAAGTGTTGGCTAAGATGTGTAGAAAAGGGAACCCCCATACACTATTGTTAGGAATGTAAACTGGTACAGCAACTGTGGAAAGCAGTATGAAGGTTCCTCAAAAAACTAAAAATTGAAATATCATATGACCCAATAATTCTACTTCTAGGAATTTGCCTGAAAAAAACAAAATCCCTGATTCAAAAAAATATTTGCACCCCTATGTTTATTACTCTGTTAGGTACATATAAATAAGCTATGGAAGCAACCTAAGTGTCCATCGATAGATGATGGATAAAGAAGATGTGGTATATACACACAATGGAATATTATTCAGCCATTAAAAAAGAAATCCTGCCATTTGTGACAACACAGATGCATCTACTGGGTTTTATGCTAAGTGAAATAAGCCAGGTGCAGAAAGACAAATACCATATGATTTCACTTCTTTGTGGGATATAAAAACAAAACAAAATGAACAGAATAGCAGTAAGACCCATTGACACTGAGCAGGGACTGGTGGTTATGACAGGAAGTGTTCGGGTTGGTTGGGGAGGGTGAAGGGAAAAAAGGGCACAAAAATTCCCAATCCCAATATAAGTTGGTCATGGGGATAGTAGTACAGCATGGAGAATATAGCCAACGATTCTCTCACACTTCCTATACTGACACTGGACTATTGGGGGAAGGATTTAATAATATGTGTAACTTTTGAATGACTGTGTTGTGTACTTCAAAACAATATAAGATTGTATATCAATAATACTTAAAAAAACTGATTTTGGAGAAAATTACAAAGTCTATTTAGTATCTTTATAGTCCCAAATTCTGGGTTTTCTTGCGCTTAAGATATATTAATCCACTTATTCAACAAATATGCTTTGTTCACTGTTCTAAGTTCAGACACCACTGGGAAAAAATGCAGATAAAGTCTTCTCAAGGAGATTACATTCTAGTAAAGGAGGCAAAAAAAGAAGGAAGCTCTAAGATAAAAAAATAATAATCACTTAATGGATCTCTTATGCGTGCATAAGCACATTATATATTTGCTTCTTTACATAAACTTTTCATCTATACTATCCTTTCTTTCCAAGTCTGAAATTTCTTTAAAGTAGCTGTGAGACAAGTAATTGAGTACAAGTAGTTTGTTTGGGAGGTGGTTCCCAGAAGCACAGCATTCCTTAAGTATTCTTAAATGGCTTAGGGTGAGTTCTGGCCCTTCTAGGTGTTGTTGGTTTTATGACCTTTCATAAGTTACTTAACTTCAAGTTCATGTTCCTCTGCTATAAACTGAGGGATAATAATACCTACCTTTTAGTGTATTTGTACTGTACTTAGTCAAATATGAGACATCAAATACTCATTATGTAAGGACCATAATGAAGACCTCCACTCACAGAATGCCACACAGAATGCCATCTTGACTATGAATATTTATATTCATTTGCATTGCCTTTTCTGGGATAACGAAAAAAAACATATATAGGTATTACCCCCAGTTTCTGGCAGAGAGCTCTTAAAACCCTTGTAAATCCCCAAGTGCCAAGAGCACTAGAAGCATATTTTGGTTGAATGAGGGGACTCAAGGTGGCTTCTGAGTGTCTTCTGGGTTTGGTTGGTTGGTCACCAGCCTGACCACGTCATGATCAGGGGCTGGGATTGTAGCTCTGCACCCCCGGTCTCCAGAGAGGGGAGAGGAGCTGGGAATGGGGTTCATGATTGATCATGTCAACATGATTGTCTACAAAAAACCCACAAGTATTAGGTTCAGGGAGCTTCCACATTCACATAGTGGGATGGTGATGCACCTCAACTCTACAGGGAAGGAAGTTCCTATGCTTGGGACCACTGTCTATGTATCTCTTCATCTGGATGTTCAACTGTATCCTTTATCATATCCTCTATTAAATTGTTAAAAGTAAGGAATTTTCCTCAGCTCTGTGAGCTGCTCTAGCAAATTAATCAAACCTAAGAAGGAGGCATGGGAATTTCACATTTATTGCCAATTGGTAAGAAGCACAGGTGACAATGTGAACTTGTGACTGACATCTAAAGTGGGGTGGAACTAGTCTTCTGGGACTGAGCCCCTAACCTTTGGGATCTGATGCTATCTGCAGGTGGATGGTGTCAGAACTAAATTAAATTGTAGGACACCCATCTGGTGTCATAGTGAATTGCTTGCTGGGGGATAAAAGTCCTACATCATCTGGCTAGAAGTGTTGTACTGTAGTCGTGTGTGAATAAAGGAGAAACACAGAAAGACTGGGGCTTTCCCCTACATACCCCTGCTCTTTGACTGCGTCTTAGTCATCTTTAGGGCCTTAGCTTATGTCACTCATTTTGGATGGGTTCTGGAACCATCCTCCTTGCGGGGATCACAACTGGCTGTTAGTTTTCTGACTGCCCAGTTTGACATTGACTGCCTTGAGAACAAAAACTATATTTAATTGATTATTTATTCCCATTTTTTTAGAGCACTAGTTGATAATTGGAAACACTCTAAAAATATTTGTGGAATGCTGAATGACAGCAGACTATAACAAAGGAAAAGACCTATTTGGGCATTGGAAAAACTGGATGAAAAAGTACTTGAGAATTTATACATGGAGTAGAAAAATTTGTTATCCATATTATATCCAAAATTAATTATCTATCTAATTAGTTAGAAGACTGTATCAACTTAGTTTTCCCAAGATTCATAATACATGGTTCAAAGTTATAAAGGAGCCCTGGTCATAGAAGAGCTCACTGGGGAAATAAAGAAAAGAATAAGTTCTGACATAGCTTTCAGGATATTCAAAGCTGCAGTGGGAGGAGGCAGACTGACTAGGTGGCACAGGCAACTAACTATAAAGGATGATAGGAGAACGCTCATGGAAGGGCAGCTTAATGAAGTCAACAGGAGATATTATGTAAATATAAAATAATAATCAATTTAATTGTGTCTTAAGGTATTTCAAAATATTTACAAGTATATTGCAGCCTATGTAACATGATTCAGCTGCATTTAGGCACATGCTGTGTTTATATGCTTCAGATTTAGAATTAAACTGACATTTGATGGAAAAGTAGAATTCCAAGGGTATCTAGGAATTCATTTCTGCCAAAGGAATTCTTAAAGTGGAAGAACAAAAGCAATGTAAATTAATTTTCACTTTTTTCTCCTTTTCATGTTTTTAACATATTAATATATAGGACATTGCCATCTAGATAAGGGAGGAAGACAGATAAGATACAGGAGTCTAGAAATTAAATTTCTGTTTAATAACTACAAGCAGTAATAACAGTTGCTTATGTTGAGCATGTATTATTTGCCATAGTATGCAAAGCAATTCACATGCATTATCTCATTTAACCCAATAACTTTATAAATAGCTTACTATTGTTTTTTATTTTACAAATGTGGAAACTATCATAGAGAAAGTAATATGCCCGAAGTCATATACAAAATGATATGACAGAGACAGCTTTCCAATCCATTTCTGATAGCTTTAAAACTTGTTTTATAAGCATTCTGCTATAATGCCTTTTGAAAATTAATGCAATGATTCACTGCATACATAATTCTGCATAATATACTGCAAACAAAATATTTATCTAGGTCAGGACTAAAATTCTATGGTCTGATAGCAGGGGAATTTACCTGTCCTGATTTGGCAAAAAAACTTTTAAACACAGTTAGAAGATATCTTAAATTTTGTCTAGGAATAAAAATCATGCTGTTTAGATTACTTATCATTTTTATTTATAACTCTTATGCAGCTTAAGCATTTTGATTTACCTTGAAAGCTTTCCAACTACTTTTTAAAGTAAATCATGTCTATCCCTCAAACTAATTCTCCAGGGATCTTCATTCTGATGTTTTAAAATTCATATTTGCCTTTACCTATTTAACAGCAACTGCCAGACATTGCCCACATCTAATTAACGAAGATTCTTTTTGTCTATTTTTACCTCAGACTCAATTAACAATTCCAAGAGTGAGACCTTACAGAAGTCTCACTATACCAACACATTAATCTCCTATGCAGATAATTATTCTAATTTAGCTGAATCCCATGCTTAGATTACACTGAGGTTGCAACATGCAAAAACAAAGAAAAGCAAGTAGTGGAACAGCCGGCATTCACAGTTTACACTTAAGCAACTCTAGCCCACAGCAGTTTGTATTTGTGTTGTTACAATATTAATTGGGAAACTATAAAGATTGAGACATTTATTCAAATGGAAGAAAGGCCACCAAACCAATGGTAATTTCACTTTCCAGCTCTGGATTTTGAACATAAGATATATAAGCATTACTGAAGCTACAGTGTAAAGCAACTTCATGGAGCCTAATGAGGTCTGGTCAGCTGGAGCTTGTATGTAACATTCATTTTCAATGTTTTTCAGTGCAGTAGAGTTTGAAATGTTGTGAGACTGAACTGATCCAGTGAATGATCAAATTGTTTTGAGATGAGAATCAGAGGTTTGCATCATGAGAATCTGCTCGTCAGGTTCAAAAAACAGTTATATAATTAATGGTTTAATTTATGAATTCAGTTATCCTAATGAATGATGAAACAGCTTGGATGGAGGAAGCAGAAGTTTACTTGATGTTTGTTTAGAATTTTTACCACTACATTACTTCTATTCAGTCAACAAATATTTATTGAGCAGGGTGATTACACACTACATACCTTTATTTTTAACCTTCTCCACGTTGGCCTACCAGCCTTCCTGGTTCTCATTAAATGAATTGACCTGTGTACTAAAATTTAAATGCATATCACCAGTAATTTTCTGGTGACCCATTGATGGAAAATAACAGTGAATGAACAGTACATGAATTTAGACTATTTCCAAATTTTACATCTGAACCAATTTTGCTTACACCTAAAAACATAGGGATACCTTGTCTGACCATGGAATTTAAGCTCACTTAATCTCTAATGGTCAAACTTTTTAAGACTTTTTAAGATCATTCTTGAAACAATAACTGGCATGCAAAACTGTTATTTTTAGTTTTAATTTTAAGACAATGGTTGCAATAGCCACAAAGTTTAAAGTGTTTGCTTAAGTAGATTTGCTTTTACTGGGGATGCCTATGATACCTATTTTCAGCATTAACCATAATAGTCAACATAAATATTTTTTAACATAGCTATTGATATGTAATTCTATCAAAGTTACAACTCTCTACCAAACTATCTCTGATTTGTTCATCTAATCACTATTTCAGTCATTAGATTTTTTTGATACTTGATTACTCTTTATTTTCCCTTATTTCCACTATTCAAATAGTTCCCTAAAATTTGGAATGATAATCAAATCAAATGCTAGCATTTTAATTAGGGGCATATAAATGGCTACAGAAAATACAAAATAACTTAAACTGGAAATAAGAATTAGTGGAATTTGTTAAGGCCCAGAACTACCATTGTAGTAGGTTAGCAGCTAAAAGTGGCCTAAGATGGAAGAATAGTAATAACACTGACCAAGGAAGCTGTTAACGTGGTAAAGTACGAGAATAAATCCAGAAAACAAAAGCAAAAATGAAGTCCTGAAGAGTTTTCCAAAAGTGCCCATAATAGGAAAACACATTCTGAACAAATCATATTTATAATTGCAAGAAAGTAAGCCTCAATTTAAAATATAAATAAACAAACAAATAAAGGAAGAGGACCGGCGCATATTCACTGAGCTAAACAAATGACACCAAGAAGGGCAAGAACCTGGGTAAACAACGGCAATAATTCAGTGCCAAGTGCTGAGAAGACTGGCGGTAATTTAGTTGAAAGTTTTGAATTTCATGGAAAAAATACATTACAATCGTCATTACCCTGGAAGATGCCATTGCTGTAACTCTTGCCTCCACGAAGACAGCAGAATCCTATTTAAAAAAATAACTAGGTGTCCCTTAACATTAATTAAACAAGGAGACTTTAGGATGAGATGGAGGTAATGCCGTGGCAACTGACATTAGCAAACCAAAGTCTAAGTCTATAAATGCCTCAGGGTTGCACAATCTAAACACAAGAACAGCCCGTCTCGAGCAGCCAACCAGCTTTATACTACCGACAGTCTAATAACTTTCTGTTTGCTTCTGCACCTTCTCTTTCAGTGGGCCTTTCCCCCTGGCTCCTGTTATGAGTGCTCCTAACCACGTCTAGTTTGATGCTGCTTAGTTTGAATTGATTTTTCTTCACATAAACCTAAAATTTTTAAGATGCTTCAGTTTATCTCTTAATATGTCTCACAATAAAAGAGCAGACAGAAGTGATTAAAGGCATTATTATAAAGGACATCTTAGCATAGAAGAGAGGTTGCCTTCATTATATTCATTCTCCACAATTCACTCCCCGCTCCCACCAGGCCCCTTAACCTCTAAGTCAGAAGCATCAAAATGTGCTAAGCTGTCCTGGCCTTCAGCTAAGGGTGGAAGGACAACTGACTGTAGCGATTACCCCTTCTGGTCCAAATACAAAAAAAGCAAAAAACGAGGAGACCAAGTTATGCTGAGAAGTCACAGCAAACTAAGCAGTCTAATGGGTCCACACATGATCAGCTTACAGAGTAAGCAGTAATGCTCTGTATATGTTCTCAGTAAATGTTTATTTTTTATGAAACATGTTGACGTGAGTATAAGTTTCTTTAGTTTACTTTTATGTCTACTAAGAATTATTAAAATGCTTTGAGCAAATACTGATTATTAAATTAAGAAAGGCAAACCTACATAATACTAATCATGTGTCTGTCATCTGTTTATTCAAGTGTGATTCATCCACTCTGAGGAATTTTTGAGTGTTTTAGAATGAAAATTCTGCTTTCAATCCAAACAAATGCTATATTTCTGTCAACAAATATTTGAGTCTTTTAAAATGTCACGTTAAAATTAATCTCTCTGATCTCAGTACTAAGGCCCCATCCTGCATAGCTTCTGAGATCAGACAGAAATTTGGCACATTCAGGGGCTTGAGGGGAAGGGCAGTGGGGAGTTGTTGCTTGATGGCTACACAGTTTCCACTACACAAGATGACTCAATTCTACAGACTTGCTATATAGCATAATGCCTAGAGTTAACAACATGTTACTGTGTACTTTAAAATATGTTAAGAGGATAGATGTGAAGTATTCTTACCATGAAAACAAACACAAATAAACCAAAGAAAGAACCAACAAAGTCTGGGAGGACACAGATATGCTTAGCACCTTGACTGTGGTGATGGTATGAGTGCATGCATATGTCCAAACTTGTCAAAATGTATACATTCAGTGTGTCCAATTTTTCATATATCAATTATACCTCAATAACACTTAAAAAAAGGTGGCCAACAAATACATGAAAAGTAAACAAATAAAACTAATCTCCTAGAAGATGAACTATATTTTTCTTTCAGCACCGTGATATTTTTGACCTTCTCAGCCAGGCATGGCTAATACTGTAAGTACATACTTCAATTTTTTGTTGTTTTTTTCCACTCAGGGCAGAAGCAACAAAATTGTAGACTGTGTCCTGGAATGATTTTTTTAGCTCTGTTATGGTAAGGAAAAAAGTCTTAACGGAAAGAAAAGCATTTCAAAATGTTTGGAAAGTACTTGAGAAAATGTAGAAAGCAGAAACAAGATCAATTAGTCATTCTTTCATGTAAAAAAGCAAGCCAGGACAATAAAAATAATTTATCCACTTAGTTCCTTCCTTAGAAATAACAAAAGAAGTATACTAAACACATTATTCTGAAAAATTCTTTTTAAAGAAATCCCTTTGCCTGGGTTCTAATGGTAATCATCCTGTGTTACGTTTTCTTGCATGCATTCTGATTTTATTTTTATCCAATTTTTAAATGTGTTCATATTACAGAATGTCAGAATGGGACAGGACCTGAATTTATGTGGTCTTTATATCTTACTCATAAGTAAAGAAAATGAAGCTCACAGAAAGTGAATGATAAATCTCTTCCTGTCCCCAACAAATTGTCACCTAGTCCCACTGTTAGATGCACACTCCACCTCCATAGAACTCAGTTCAGTCATCTTAAACAACTTAGCTGGTATCCTGGCTAAAAAGATCAACATGAAAAAAAAAATTTTCTGAAAGATACTTGGTGCCACACAGTTTCAAACCTCATAACATAATTTGTTGATGCATTTAAACCTCTTTACAACCTTAGTGAGATAAGTTATTTTGTTAGAGTTGAGCTAATTGAGTCACAGAAGATATTTGGAAATTGCCTATAGTCACAAAGCTGTAGTGAGTCTGAGGTGTAGTGAGCATGTAGAGAGCTAAGCGGCAGGAACACTGAGGGAGAAAGCAAATTCTTGGGTAGATTGCAGCTCCTGCATGCTTCTTCCCTTCCTTGTCCTCAGCCTTCTCTTCTCAACCTGGGTAGAATTTATTCACAGCACACAGTTAAATATTCTATATAGAATGAGAGCTTTAAATTTGCTTCTTTCCCCTCACTTGTCCACAGCAACTTCTAACTACTCTTTATGCTCCACTTTTCATGGAGTATTTGGTATCTTTTGCTCCTTATTTATTTTGGGATGCTTACCTCACTGCTTCATAATCTCCAGTTTAAGGGTTTTATGTTCTATGTTTATATTTAGGTCAAGGTTCTTAGTAGCAGTTCAAAAACACTTGGATAAAAATCACCAATGATGCTTGTTCAAAATGTGGTTTCCAGAGGATTCAAGATGGTGGCATGAGAGGTGAGATGGAGAACCCCTCCAAAAACCACAAATAGTATGAAAATATAGTTAATTAATACAACCAACCTTAAAACAGCAACAGGAAAGAAGGCTGCACCAGACTGCACACAGACATCATGAACAGAGCAGACCTCACAAAACAGGGCACCAGCTCCACTCCCTAATGACCCCCAACCTCACTCTAGGGGCTGAGCACCTCCAGAGAATGGAGCTTCTGTGCACTACAGGGCACCACATAGAAATATGAAACGTCAGAAGAACATGGTTCAGACCAAAATCTCATAAATGCCAGGAAAAGGACCAAATGAAACTGAACTCACCAATCTTCCTGAAAGAGAGTTCAAAATAAAAATATAAACATGCTCATGCAGTTACAGAAATAAATGCAAGAACTCAGAAACGAATTTGAGATGGAGATTCAACCATTAAGAAATTCCGTATCTGAAATAAAACATATAATGGAGGAATTTAAAAGCAGATTAGATGTAGTAGAAGAGATGGTAAATGGAATAGAAATGAGAGAAGAGGAATATAAAGAAGCTGAGGCACAGAGAGAAAAAAGAATCTGTAAGAGTGAAAGAATATTGAGAGAACTGTGTGACCAATCCAAATGGAACAATATTCACATTATAGGAGTATCAGAAGAAGAAGAGAGAGAAAAAGGGATAGAAAGTGTCATTGAGAAGGTAATTGCTGAAAATTTCCCCAATCTAGGGAAGGAGATAGTCTCTCAAGCCATGGAGGTGCACAGATCTCCCAACACAATGGAACCAAGGAAGACAACATCAAGACATAAAATAATTAAAATGGCAAAGATCAAGGATAAAGAAAGACTTTTAAAAGCAGGTAGGGAGAGAAAAAAGATCACACACAAAGGAAAACCCATCAGGCTATCATCAGATTTCTCAGCAGAAACCTTACAGGCCAGAAGGGAGTGGCATGATATATTTAATGCAATGAAGCAGAAGGCCTTTGGACCAAGAATACTCTACCCAGCAAGCTTAGCATTTCAATTTGAAGGAGGGATTAAACAATTTTCAGATAAGAAAAAGCTGAGAGAATTTACCTCACACAAACCACCTCTACAGGGCATTTTGGAGGGACTCCTATAGATGGAAGTATTCCTAAGGCAAAATAGATGTCATCCAAGGGATAGACAGACTATAGAATATGATTCATAACATATAAAGAATGGAGTAGGAAGAAAAAGGAAAAAAAAAAGAACCTTTAGGTTGTGTTTGTAATATCATACAAAGTGAGTTAAGTTCGACTGCTGGATGGTAAGGGAATTACTCTTGAACCTGTGGTAACTACGAATCTAAAGGCTGCAATGGCAATAAGGGCATACCTACCGATAATCACCCTAAATGTAAATGGTCTGAATGCACCAATCAAAGACATAGAGTCATTGAATGGATAAAAAAACAAGACCCATCTACGTGCTGCCTACAAGAGACTCACTTAAAACCCAAAGACATACACAGACTAAAAGTGAAGGAATAGAAAAAATATTTCATGCAAATAATAGGGAGAAAACAGCAGGAGTTGCAGTACTTGTATCAGACAAAATAGACTTCAAAACAAAGAAAGTAACAACAGACAAAGAAGGACATTACATAATGATGAAAGGGTCAGTCCAACAAGAGGATATAACTGTTATAAATATCTATGCATCCAACACAGGATCACCTACATATGTAAAACAAATACTAACAGAATTAAAGGGGGAAATAGAATGCAATGCATTCATTTTAGGAGACTTCAACACACCACTCACTCCACAGGACAGATCAACCAGACAGAAAATAAGTAAAGAGAGAGAGGCACTGAACAATGTATTAGAACAGATGGACTTATTGGACATCTACAGAACACTTCATCCAAAAGCAACAGGACACACATTCTTCTCAAGTGCACATGGAACATTTTCAAGAATAGATCACATACTAGGCCACAAAAAGAACCTCAGTAAATTATAAAAGGTTGAAATTTCAGCAACCAGCTTCTCAGATCACAAAGGTATGAAACTAGAAATAAATTACACAAAGAAAATGAAAAAGCCCCCAAACACATGGAGGCTTCACAACATGCTCCTAAATAATCAATGGATAAATGACCAAATAAAAACAGAGATCAAGCAATATATGGATACAAATGACAACAATAATTCAACACTGCAAAATCTGTGGGACGCCGCAAAGGCTGTGCTCAGAGGGAAATATATTGCAATACAGGCCTACCTCAGGAAAGAAGAACAATCTCAATTGAAGAGTCTAAACTCATAATTAATGAAACTAGAAAAGGAAGAACCAATGAGGCCCAAAGTCAGTAGAAGGAGGAACATAATAAAGCTTAAAGCATAAATAAATAAAATTGAGAAGAATAAAACAATAGAACGAATCAATGAAAGCAGAAGCTGGTTCTTCGAGAAAATAAAACAGATAAACCCCTAGCCAGACTTATCAAGAAAAAAGAAAATCTGCACAAATAAACAGAATCAAAAGTTGGAAAGGAAAAATCACTATGGATACTACAGAAATACAAAGAATTATGATAGAATACTATGAAAAATTATATGGTAACAAACTGGATAACCTAGAAGAAATAGACAACTTTCTAGAAAAATACAACCTTCCAAGGCTGACCCAGGAAGAAACAGAAAATCTGAATAGACCAATTATCAGCAAAGAAATTTAATAGGTAATCAAAAATCTACCTAAGAACAAAACCGCTGGACCAAATGGTTTCACTGCTGAATTTTATCAAACATTTAGTGAAGACCTAATACCAATCTTCAAAGTTTTCCAAAATGTAGAAGAGGAGGGAATACTCTCAAACTCATTCTACGAAGCCAACACTACTCTAATACCAAAACCAGGCAAAGACACCACAAAAAAAAGAAAATTACAGACCAATGTCTCTGATGAACATAGATGCAAAAATACTCAACAAAATATTAACAAACCGAATTCAAAAATACATAAAAAAGATTATCCATCATGATCAGGTGGGATTCAGCCCAGGGATGCAAGGATGGTACAACATTCGAACATCCATCAACATGGTCCACTACATCAACAAAAAGATGGACAAAAACCACATGATCATCTCTATAGATGCCGAAAAAGCATTCGACAAAATTCAACATCCATTCATGATAAAAACTCTCAACAAAATGGGTATACAGGGCAAGTATCTCAACATAATAAAGGCCATATATGACAGATCCACAACGAACATTACACTTAACAGTGAGAAGCTGAAAGCTTTTCCTTTAAGATTGGGAACAAGACAAGGATGCCCACTCTCTCCAGTTTTATTCAACATAGTTCTAGAGGTCCCAGCCACAGCAATCAGACAACACAAAGAAATAAAAGGCAACCAGATTGGCAAGGAAGAAGTCAAACTGTCCCTGTTTGCAGATGACATTATATTGTACATAAAAACCCTAAAGAATCTACTCCAAAACTACTAGATCTAATATCTGAATTCAGCAAAGTTGCGGGATACAAAATTAATACACAGAAATCTGTTGCACTAATGATGAACTATATACTAACGATGAACTAGCTGAAAGAGGAGTCAGGAAAACAATTCCATTCGCGATTGTATCAAAAAGAATAAAATACCTAGGAATAAACCTAACCAAGGAAGTGAAAGACTTGTACTCTGAAAACTACAAGACACTCATGAGAGAAATTAAAGAAGAAACCAATAAAGGGAAACACATCCCATGCTCATGGATAAGAAGAATTAATATTGTCAAAATGGCCATCCTGCCTAAAGCATTCTACAGATACAATGCAATCCTTATCAAAATACCAACAGCATTCTTCAATGAACTAGAGAAAATAGTTCTAAAATTCATAAGGAATCACAAAAGACCCCGAATAGCCCAAGCAATCCTGAGAAGGAAGAATAAAGCAGGGGGAATTATGCTCCGTGACTTCAAGCTCTACTACAAAGCCACAGTAATCAAGACAATTTGTTACTGGCACAAGAAGTGACCCACAGACCAGTGGAACAGAACAGAGAGTCCAGGTATTAACCCAAACATATATGTTCAATTAATATATGATAAAGAAGCCAGTGATATACAATTTGGAAATGACAGCCTCTTCAACAGCTGGTATTGGCAAAACTGGACAGCTACATGTAAGAGAATGAAACTGGATTACTGTCTAACCCCATACACAAAGTAAACTCAAAATGGATCAAAATCTGAATGTAACTCATGAAACCATAAAAGACTTGAAAAAACATAGGCAAAAATCTCTTGGACATAAACATGAGCCACTTCTTCATGAACATATCTCCCCAGGCAAGGGAAACAAAAGCAAAAATGAACAAGTGGGACTATATCAAACTAAAAAGCCTCTGTACAGCAAAGGGCACCATCAGTAGAACAACAGGACATCTTACAATATGGGAGAATATATTCATAAATGACATATCCAATAAGGGGTTGACATCCAAATTATATACAGAGCTCACGCACCTCAACAAACAAAAAGCAAATAAGCCAATTAAGAAATGGGCAGAGGAGCTGAACAGACACCTCTCCAAAGAAGAAATTCAGATGGCCAACAGGCACATGAAAAGATGCTCCACATCACTAGTCATCAGGGAAATGCAAATTAAAACCATAATGAGATATCACCTCACGCTAGTTAGGATGGCCACCATCCAAAAGAAAACAACAACAAATGTTGGCAAGGATGTGGAGAAAGGGGAACCCTCCTACACTGCTGGTGGGAATGCAAATTAGTTCAACCATTGTGGAAAGCAGTATGGAGGTTCCTCAAAAAACTCAAAATAGAAATACCATTTGACCCAGGAATTCCACTGCTAGGAATTTACCCTAAGACTGCAGCAGCCCAGGTTGAAAAAGATATATGCACCCCTATATTCATCACAGCACTATTTACAATAGCCAAGAAACAGAAGCAACCTAAGTGTCCATCAGTAGATGAATGGATAAAGAAGATGTGATACATATATACAATGCAATATTATTCAGCCATAAGAAGAAAACAGTTCCTCCCATTTGCAACAACATGGATGGAGCTAGAGGGTATTATGCTCAGTGAAATAAGCCAGGCAGAAAAAGACAAGAATCAAATGATTTCACTCATCTGTGGAGTATAAGAACAAAGGAAAAACTAAAGGAACAAAACAGCAGCAGACTCACAGAACCCAAGAATCGACTAACAGTTACCAAAGGGAAAGGGATTGGAATGATCGGTAGGAAGGGAGGGATAAGGGGGAAAAAAGGTCATTATGGTTAGCATGTATAATAAAGAGGGGGACACGGGGAAGGCAGTATAACACAGAGAGGACAAGTAGTGATTCTATAGCATCTTACTATGCTGATGGACAGTGACTGTAAAGGGTATGTGGTGGGGACTTGATAATAGGGGGAGTCTAGTAACCATAATGTTGTTCGTGTAATTGTACATTAATGACGTCAAAAAAAAATGTGGCTCCATTTTAATGACTCTGAATTTTAATATGCTTCCAGGTGACCATTATGCACCCTTCAGTCTTATGACTAATCCACATGAAGTCTTCAGTGCAGAATTTTCTAATCTCTGCTGATTACAGGTAGAGGCAGAAGCCCAGTGAAAGCTTTCTGATAGCGTATAACACACTGGCCCTCTAGGACATGACCTAGGTGATCATCTGGTGCAGGGCTGATCAACTACAGCCCTGACACTGCCTATGTTTGTCAGGCCTTCAAGCTAAAAATGGTTTGTACTTCCTATGTCTCCTTTTTGGTACAGGCTCCTATGTATTAGAAAGGAAAAAGGGTATCAGAGTTTCAGTGGACTGCTCTTATGATTTAAAAATATTATCTTATTTTCCTCCTTAGTCCTTTTGTTATGGATACAACAGAAACATCAGTGACAGTGCAAATCCATCCAATTTCTTGGACAGGCAGCAGTATTAAAATGGGGGTTGGTAGGCCAGAAAGACTAGTCATAGGATTTAGGGCCTGGCTTCTTGATCTGGAGGCTGAGATCAAACACTGGACAATCAGCCAATCAATCATGCTTATGTAATAAAAACTCAGTAAAAACTCTGGGCATCAGACTTGAGTGACCTTCATGGTTGGTAGTACTCTGAGGGTTGTCTCACATCAGTTCTAGGAGGGTAATGAGTCCTGAGAACAATGGAAGCTTAGCAGTTCGAACACTCTCAGACTCTGCCCTATGTATTTCTTTCTTTGGCTAATTTTGATCTGCATCCTTTCCCTGTACTAAGTCATAACTGGGTAAAATAGCTTTCAGTGAGTTCTGTGAGCTTTCCTAGTGAATTGTCAAATCCAAGAGTGGATTTGGGAACCCTTTTATCTTGCAGTTCAAGACAGTCTTATGGAGGACTGTGCCCTCAGACTTTGCAGTTTGGTTAAGTGCTGGCAATAGTGCTCTGGACTGAATGCCTATGTCCCCTCAAAATCCATATGTTGAAATCCTAACCTCCAGTGTGAGGGTATAAGAAGGGGGGGCCTTTGAGGGTCAGGAGGGTGCACCCCTCATGATTGGGATTAGTGCCATTGTAAAAGAGATCTCAGAGAGCTCCCACGCCCATTCCCTGTAGGAAGACACAGCGAGAAGACAGCCCTCACCCAAACAGGACGTGCACCCTCACCAGACACCAAATCTGCCAGCACATAGCTCTTGGCCTTTGCAGCCTCCAGAACTGTGAGAAATAAATGTTCATGAGCCACCCAATCTATGGTAGTTTGTTAGAGCAGCTTGGACAGACGTAACTTATGGTAAAATGCCAACTGATCAAATGTGTGATGTTTTCTCCAAGTTTTTAAAAAGTAAAACGATGAACACACAACTTAGTAACCAAAAAATAAATAAATAAAACAATTCCTGCATCCTCTTTGTCCATCCATTTCATTGTAGTTTCCCAAAAGTTCATCAGCTTGGAACTTCCAAATCACTCAACATTTAAGAACTTTTGTTCTTCTCTGACAAAAATGAAATGGGAATAACAAGGTGCTGCCGAAATCCTCTGATCTTGTTCAATATAACTTGAAAGGTATAGAGCTACTATATGAACAAATAAGGTATTTGTTTATCCAACCAAAGGATATTTAGTCCTGGATATAAAATAATGCACTGTTTGTCACCAAGTTCAAATGTCAACAGAAAAAAGTTATCATCTACTCAACTAATACTAGATGGTACTGGCTTTTGAGGCTAATCATAGTGATACACCTTTAGTACTTCAAGTTTACAAAGTGCTTCCTTGTATATTTTCTCATCCAAATACCATGGCTCCTTTGAGAAATAGACCAGTATAAAATTTATTAATATTTTGCTTCACACATGAGAAAACTGAGCCATAGAGAGGGTAAGTCAATTTCCAGGGGTTACAAAATGAGCAAGTGATAGATTAAGGACTTTTCAAACTAGAATCTTTTATATCACGTTAAAGACTCTTTTTTTCTTTGTACCTTTTCTGTCATGAAATTTCAATATTGCATTTAAATTTTTTAAAAGTAATCTTTCTCAAATTGTTAGCTTTAAAATTAACAATACTCACATGAGTAAAATAAAATGGGTCAATTTATGATGCTTCTGACCAAAGTATTGATATCAAGCATGATCCTGCTATTAAAAGCAGTTCATAATGTCCATGTGCAAAGATAAAACAATCATGCCTTCTGTCACAAGAAAAATAATACTATGCTTTCATGAAAGAAAATATTCTAACCAACATGGAAGAGTCTGTCAAGATTTGCAAACACACTTCATATGTCTCATACACAGCATGAGACAATTTTAACCTATAATTTAAACAATTGCTTCACACAGGTCTTAGAAATAGCAAAAATAGTGGAAGTAGCAAATTTTTTTTTTAGCTCTCTTTTCATTGGTGGGTTTTAACATACATTGTTGTTAAGATATCTTGATTTATTTGGGAAACATTCTTTGTACTGGAACAGTACAATTATCAACAGCAAAGAAGATGTTTTCTATCGATGATAGTAACTTGGGTAATTTACAGTTTCTACACTTACCTTTACAATACAGTATTATCATAAATGATCATCTAGAGGTATAATAAGAAATTTTAGGCTTTTGTAAATAACTACTAGTTTGGCAATGCTGAAACTTTGAGTTTACCAATATAGAGCAAAATAGGACATCCTTCAACTATCATTAATCTCTTCCATGAAATAAGATCACGTAAGAACCATACAATTTTCTAACCCAAAATAACAATTCCAACAGGAAAAATAGGTATCAGAAACTTGTAATGGTCTCTTTTCCTACATCTGGAGCCTTCCACTCACAGAAATAGCAACTTTAATCTGAAGTGAAAAGTAACTTGGTCATTTCACTAAGCCTGCAAATAAAGGATTATATAACTTTGGGTGAGAACTGCTATCAGATCCTGCAAGGCAAATTCCTTTAATGAGGACTGCTTAACAATTTTCCCACTTCCCACATATTTTTCTGGATCATCTTTGGCTATTAAATTTCTTTCAAACTGTTTGAATACAGCTAAATTGTTCATGTATTTCAGGAGCTTCTTGATTTTTACCCCTGTCAAGTTTCAGGGAAACATTTCACATCTAGATTTATTCGAAGAGTTTCATATTTGTTTTTATTCCCTTCAAATTATGATGAATCATGGAACTTCATCGATTAGACAAAGAAATGCATGGCAGAATCCATGTTGTCTCAGTTGCTAAGTGCTGTGGAATCTGGCTTTATTTAAAATGCTGGGATGACTTCATGAGAACCTCTTCTGAGTCTACCATCCCACACTGAAATTTCCCTGCTTAGTCTTACAGCTCCTTGCCATATTCCACCATTGTCTTATTTTCAGTGTCCAAAAGTTCATTGAAAGTAACTCTGTTCCTACCTCCCTTAGCACATAACCCCATTCCTTGGGAAGGGCACCTCTGATAAAATTCCTATGCCTGTTTCCTCTCCAAATCAAAAATCTTCATTCATCTCTACACTAACCATTGTTTTCTTTCCTCCATCCCTCTGAAGTTGTTCCACTGCTTGTGACTGATACTGAGACCATGCCTGTCCTCTGCTGCATTGCCCATCGGTGATCCCTTCCCTCTTTCTCTTCTTTCTTTCCTTCCAGTGGCTCATAAGCATTTTCAATAGGCTATCTCTCAATGTTGCCTACTTATTTAGCTTTTATCCTCCTTTCTCCTTCACTGCCAAACTTCTCAAAAGAGTGTTACTGTCTCCATTTTTAAACTTCTAAATGACTCATAATTTTTTTTATCACAGCTAGTCTTCTTTTATTACAATTTATTGAAACTGTCTTTGCGAACATTTCCAGTGATCATCTAATTGCAAATCTAATCAATTCATATTAGACATAATTCTACTTGACTTCATGAAACATTTGACACCACTGGGCATCTCCAAGCCCTACACTTAATACCGTTTCTCTTCCTCTGTCTCTTTTTATACTTCAATGACTCTTGACTTGCTCGAGTCTCACATCTCTCATTGCTCTTTCCAGATCTTATTTGCTTTTTAAGGTAGGTTCCGCCTTTGTCTTCACCTATTCACCTTTTCCATGTTTCCATTAATTTCCATGAATTCAACAGAGTACTGTTTCTTAATCCACCTCCAAGGATTGCTGTGATGATTAAATGGTAAAATGTATTTAAAACAATGGCCATGGACCATGGTCCCATAAACCCCCAAATTACGAGTCTGCTGCCTCTAGCTCCTCTTACTAGGAGAGACCCAATGTTCTTCTGAATGTGAGTGATATTTGATTTGTTTAGGAAAGTTCTTTAATTTTTCCTTAGGAAATAAAACTTTAGGAATAAGCCTGGTTGTAGATGAGGTAAAATGAAATGCTAATTTCCCTAAGAAAAATCCTAATTGTAAGCTAGTAAATTCACTGGTTAAACTAACATATAATGGAAGCACTATTAAAAAATAGAGTTCAGCCTACAACTCAGTGTGCCAGTTCTTTTTATGCATAATGCAATCATGTGGGGAAGCTTTTAAAGTAAACACACCTGTCTATTCAGTAAAAATTAGTCTGTCAATTGCGTTTTTACTGTAGCTTTGGAATAATCTGTTTTGTCTGGTTTAATTAAATGATTTTAAAGTATATGGGTTTCTGCTAAAGGAGAATACATTGTCAGGATGTAATCTGTTTATTCTTCTTTGCACTTTCCTTTACTGTAATTTTTTTTGTGTGGTTTTCCAATTTTAAGCAGTAACAAAAAATACTCTAAGACATAAAGACTTTATTGTATTTTCTGTGTCTAAATAATCTGGACTCATTTTTATAGGACAATGGCCTGGAAGAATGTATTCAACGTTAACAATGCCATCTGCATCTTTGGGGATATTCAAAGAGGCATAAAAAGACAGCAAATTTTCATTATGTGTATTTAGTTATTTATAATATTGTTTTGATTGCTTCATTCATATCTTTATTTTCCATTACTGAAAGAATACAAGAAATGCCAGACTGGGTAATACCTGTGTTTTACACAGTTCAGTATTTTCTAACACTGATCCCTTGTTTCTGTCAACAAATCGTATTGATTTTTAAAAATATGAACTATTAGTATGGAAACTGGACAACTGAATATTTTTTTACCTTTAACTTTTGGAGCTAACATTGGTCTGCCAAACTGAACATCTGATCATAGCTCTTCCCTCCTTAAAAACTCTTTGTTGGCTCTCTGTTGTTCACAGGATCTAGCCACCTGCCAGAGATCTGCCTGTCTCTGCAATACTGTCCTCTCTATTCTTGTGTATTTCCCTTCTTCCTTTCAGTCCATCTGGTAAGCTCTTTATAGTCACCCTACAGATTGTAGGTAATTTTTCTCTAGGCAGATTTTTTGTATTTTTTTCCAGTTTTACTGAGATATAATTGACAAATATATGACACTTTGTAAGTTTAAGGTGTACAATGTAGTGATTCGATATGTGTATATATTGTGAAATGATTACTGCAATAAGGTTTGCCAACACATCTATCACCTCACATGGCTACTACTGTTTCTGTAGTGAGAACATTTAAGATCTCCTCTCTTAGCAAATTTTAAGTTTACAATACGGTATTGTTAATGATAGTCATCATGCTGTACACTGAATCTCCTAATCTTATTCATCTTATAAATGGAAGTTTGTATCCTTTGACAAACATGTTCCCATATCCCCCAAGACCAATCTACTTTGATTCTGTAAGTTCAATTTTGAGTTTCTATATACAAGTGAGGTCACACAATATTTGTCTTTGTCTGACGTACTTCTCTTAGTATAATGTAGCAAGTGGTAGGGTTTCTCTAGGAAGATTTTGTTAACACCATCTGCTCTGCTTTTCATCATTCATGCCTATACAATTAATTACTCTTTTTTGTAATACTACAGACCCTTATATTTATTTTCACTTTCACATTAGGCATACTGATTATAATTACTTTTTTATTATGGTAAAATGTACATAAAATGTACATAACATTTTGACCATTTTTAAGTGTACATTTCAGTGGCACTAAGTACATTCACATTGTTATGCAACATCACCACCATCTATCTTCAGAATATTTTTATCTTTCCTAACTGAAACTCTACCCATTAAGTAATAACTCCCCATTTAATTACTTTTTAACAAGCCTATCTCCCATATTTGAGAGAACTATTACTTTATTAATCTCTGAGTTTTATTAATATATTGTGCCTAGTACTTAGTCCAATGCCTGACAAACAGAAGAAGCCACATAAATGTTTGAATAGAGGTGTCATGATCAAAATCATGTATCAGAGCATTATGTCAGCCATCCATAACAGACTATGCTAGCTTTCCAGCTCTACTCCACTCTAACCTAACATTTTACAAGAAGAAGAAAAAAAGAACAAACTCTTAGTGGTTTTCACTTTAGTAAAAACAAAACAAACAAAGCTATACCTTCTGTGCTTCCTCATTTCATAAAGTATGAATTCCAAATTTTGAGCATGGCATTCAGGGCCCTCAAAAATCTGAGTTTTATATTCCTCTACACCTTATACTTCTCCATCTCTCACACCCTGAGTCCTACCAACACAACATCATCCATTACTCTTGAAAAAGCCAACTTCAGGTGTTTTTAATCAAACTGCCTATTCAGTCTGAAATGTTGCCCCCCAGTTTTGAAGCCAAGTCAGTCTTCCTTCAAAGGTGAAACCTTTTGATTTTTTGGTTCAGAATACCCTTCTCTTCTCTGCTCTTTTGCATTTGGTTTCAGTCTCCATTTTGCATTTATTTAGTTTTGTACTCAAGTATATCTTACTTATAGGTTTATATGTTTTCATCACTTGTGGACAAATTGTATGGAAATTTGCATAAGATTTCATTTGTCATTTTATTTTTTCCAATTTTTTCCTGTCAGAGACTCAGGATTTTCTACACATGGTAGTTGCTCAACAAGTAGCAAGAACAAGTATTTTGTTTGTTTAATGCCTATGATCAATGTATTGGTGTATATCGTGCATGTCTAAGGTTGTTCAGACTCTCTATTAAGAAAACAGCCAGGGAATAATGTCAAAACATTGGTCAGGACAAACTCTATACAATGAACTGTGACAAATACATATTTATCACCAGCTTCATATGCTGCACTGAGTGAAATAAATACAAATGAGTAAGACACAGTTCATTTTTTTTCAGGCAACTAACAAACTAGGCTTAGACAGCTATATAATTAACTTTAATTCTTGTTGAACCATCATAATAAATGCTGAAGGAATAAATTTTAGCCATTTAAACTAAAGAGCAATGACTGTTGGCAAAAAATCATAAAAGATTTCTTAGAAAGGTGGTGTCTAAACTGAGTTTAAATGGAGAAATATGATTTCAATGGGTGAATGGGGCTTGTGGAGGCATTCCAAGAGAGACATTAGCATAAGATTTAGAGGCAGAGAAAATGTTGGCTTCTTTCAAAGACAATGAATACTATAATTTAGCAAGACATTAGAATGACTCAGGGCAGTAGGTGTAGTAGGAATAGAGCTGGATTTGTAGGTTAGAACCATTGAAGAGGTTCTTTATGGTGTATTATAGGTCAACATAATGTATATCATAATATTAACATATGCTGATATACTAGGCCATTAAGTTATTATATATTAATGTGGTATATATTACATATAAGTATCTATTACATATCAGAATATGTTACAAAAAATAATCATACTGATTGCAGCTTTACGTAACAGGTTTAACCTTTAAAAACCACATAGTGGAAAGGGATAGGCGATAAGAACAGATAAAAATCTATTACAATATCCCAGATGAGAATTAATGAAGATCTGAGCTATGGTGGTTTTAATGTACATGGAAACAGATGAGAGTAAATGCATGGCGGGTAGATTATAGACAGTTAAATGTACGGATTGACCGCCTGAATACAGAATTAGGACAAATTCAAAGATAATATTTTCAAGGAGGGAACAGTTGCATGTTAGAAGAAATAACCTCTCTGGGCTAATTTGTAAAATACTAGTAGTGCCTAACTTTCAATATTATTCTGCTGATATGAATAAGTATTTAGCACAGTGCCTAGAGATTTAAAGTACTCAGTAAATATTAGCCATTGTTATTTGATAGATATAATGATCTACTATGGAAAATGGCATCTGACTCTAAAACATCTTTGGTTTTTTCGTTTAAAACATCCTGAAAAGTTATTCAAAATTCAAACTCTACAGAAATATAGAGTACACATACTTGCAAACACCAGAGACAACTAATAACAGTTCGGTATTTATGTCTAAAAATGTTTTTCTAGTCCCAGAATAATGTATTATTAGTAGTATTTATACAAAATTGGGAACATCCTATGCTACTTCTTTCTTTTTGTAAAGTACAATGTTTAGGAGCTTTTTCCAGAACAGAACATATACTTGTCTCATATTCTTTTTTTATAAAGTCACTTATATCATTGCATTAATGTACCATAATCTAAGGAGAACCTTGGGAAAACTAAGTAGAGATCTAGATCCACCAGCATATGGTGTCTTTGTGTAAATTAGAAAAAATGCTCCCATTAGGTGGTTACAGCCTGGCAGGTGCATTATCTCCATTAGCAAACCCAAAGCTGCATTTCAATTGTCCCGCTTTGCCCCCTGCTGGACACCTGTGGCAGAGAATTATCCACACATCCCTCAGCAAAAACCTGTGGAAAGGCAAACCCATGTTTAAAAACTTTTATGGAGCTCAGCAAAGAGCATGGGCTTCAAGCTATAGATTCTGGATTCTTTTCCACAGAATTCAAGGTTGTAGCCTTGGATGAATGCGAAATAGATGAGGCCTCCGGGGGAGAAATTATATGAAAGAAAGAGATTAAAAAGTATTAACTCCAAAACCACCTGAGAATGGGACATGGAGGTAGGGTGGGCAGAGAGAGAGAGAGGGATGGAGGGAGAAAGGGAGGGGGGAGAGGAAGGAACAGAAGAGACAGAGACACACAGAGAGACAGAAAGATAATAATGATATACAGATGATAGAATAAACTATTAAATAGTGTGATAGCATAAACTATATTTTTTCAGACTCTACATATGCATATACATGTGTGAACATGTCCAGGTGTCACGTAAAGTCTGAACCTCTGCTCTTTGATTTCTCCAGAAGAATTTGGAAACAGAAATGATTCAGACATGTTTTGATAAATTCCTTGCTGTCTGAACTGTCATTATTGCTACCAGAAATCCACAAATCAGATTTTGATGATGTGGTATCCTTACTCTCCAAGCTTGCTATATGAACTCAGGAAACAAAGAGATTTGAGTTATAAGGGACACTTGCAAATATATTTTAATTTAAAATCTGAAGTAGCAGGTGAAATTTTCCTCAACCCCTTGCCTATTTAGCCATGTGCAAGACTTTTTGTTCTAGGTCCTGACTGTTTTCATCTGTTACACACTTTTGCTTAGCTTTTATGAATGTGCTCTTAGTTTTCTTTTTTTCCTATAAAAATTTGTTCCTTATTTTCAAAAAATATTCACCTTAATCATTTCTTTTAATATACAAACTTTATCTAGTTCCCCTTTCTAAAGCTGTCAATGTTATACATTTTTCTAAATTAATTTTGCCTGATTTCTAATTCATCTTGTTACCAGGAATACATGATGCTTTACTTATAGAGATTTCTTATATCAACGCTGTTACTACAGAGAATCAAGAACTCAAACTGCATATGTCTTTTTTAAAATTTTTTATTGAAATATAGTTGATATAAACTGCAGGTATCTTCTGATTTCTTTTTCTTTTTTTGTATTTCATTATGAAATACACATTTCTTTGTAAAATAAAAGTTGACTTTTTCCCATGTACTATCTTTTAAAAATCATGAATTATTTATAAACAATTTACTATTTGAAAACTAAGGTAACTTTGTTGTGTGTGTGTGTACTGCATCTGTGACTTCCTAAATGGGTATTCTGGTTAAGCTCCAAGGAAATTAATAACAATTAACAGCAAAAAGAAAATATATAGACATTAATAATGAGCCCACAATTACTTTCCTCTTATACAAATGATTTAAAACAAAACAAAAAGCATTCAGAAAGGCTACAGCAGTTGTAGAGTAATGGTAATGATTTAAAATTTATTTAATCTATGTGCAAGTAATTAAACATACCATACTGTCTCCACGAGACTACAGTAATACTTGGGGGCTAAATCCATATCCATGTGAACAGTCAGTCAAAAATATTTCCTTCATTTTGTTACCTCAAG
Source organism: Phataginus tricuspis (assembly GCA_029783875.1). Classification (NCBI taxonomy): domain Eukaryota; kingdom Metazoa; phylum Chordata; class Mammalia; order Pholidota; family Manidae; genus Phataginus; species Phataginus tricuspis. The sequence continues at coordinate 10,700,797 of JAQQAC010008719.1, read as the reverse complement.
TGTTGTTCTCCCTTTTTATATATATGTTTGGACTATTCAGTTGCCATTTCTGGGGCAAATTTTCAGAGCCTCACTTCAATTTATAGAATACTTTTATTTCAGCATGAATGCTTTCACCAAGGGGTCTCACCATATTTGTGTGACGAACAGAAACTCTATCACCACCATATTAAGCAAGGTTTCTATATTATTTGTCACTAATATAACTTTAGTTTGTTTATCCTCATTATTAAGGTATTGTGAGGGATGTACCCAAAGTAAACATATTTAAACATACAGGAAAATAAAAATTAACAATGATAAAATACAAAATGAAAACATTTAGTATTTTTTCCCTGAATATTCCAGGAATGAGTATACCCACTTCACACATAATTACCTATTCTCTCTTATAAAAAGACTGAGTTTTTTGTCATTACCCATTATCTCTGAAGCTCTTTTCTTCTATGATGGTGGAGACATACCAATCTATTTCCTTTTTTTTCCCCCCAAACCCTCCAGTTTCCTAAGCTGATGTGGTCACCAAAAGCTTTCTCTATTTTTAAAACTTGTTTGCCACTATTTATGCTTTTAACACTGCTAGCCTTTAATTGACATGGAACTCTTTCTTCTGGTAGTTAAGAGTCTATTATTTCTAAAGTTTATTAAACCTGGAACAAACAAAAGCATATATAAACTTGTTTAATTGGCCTAGTTTATTTTAAAGAACAAAGAGTTTGTACTAGACAAGATTTTCATCATGGACTGAAAATGTGTATTTGTGTGGGTAGTGTGACTGTAAATATCAATTCGTTAGGAATCCTTTGATAAGACATAATGTCAATTAGCCTCCCACTTCTGTAATTATTTAAAAGTAGGAAGACTTTATTGAATTATTTTAGTATTTCCACTACTGATAATACCAATATTTACATTACTGGAATAAATTTCTGGAAAAAAGTAGCCTTATAAACAAATGTCAGAGAAAGATGGGGCTATTTTAGTGGCCTAGACAGATTTAATTTATAAATATTTTATATTTTTTTCATGTATTATTTTATATATGTATCTGGTCTAATGACCCCAGTCTATTTGTGCACCAATAACCAAAAGAAGTAAATTTCTAAGGAAAAAAACAGCCCTTTATATTGCAGAGATAATTATAAAATGCTTTCTTAAGAGTTATGAACGAGAGTAAATGTGTGAATTCAATGATGCCACTAAACATGGGCACAACGCTTTTAGAAGATATGAATAATAAGACCTTAGGGAAAATACATTGATATTTCCACAGAGTTAACTTCATTTGCAACATTTTATAAAATTACCAGATATTTGATATGTTTTCCAATTTTGGAGCTGGGTTTGACTTCCTAAAGGACTGGCGTGCTGACCGCTGTCTTTCTAAATCCCCATCTCACTAGCTCACATGTCACTGGTTCTTGATAACTTTCCTTTCATCTCTTAGTGACAGATCTAAATCACCAGACATCAGAAAACACGACTCTGGCAACTAGTTTCAACAGGCCTTGTTCAGCGGCATATGCAGAATGTAATTACTTTTTGTGACAGTTTTAATAAAAGTGATGGGAAACACAAGGGATAAAATGTCAGTGATATTGCACCTCAAAAGAGGAGAAAGTTTGGTATGTTACCTCCTGATTAGCAGCAGCTAGTTCTTCTTCCAGTGCAGAGACTCTTTCTAAAGAAACCCTCAGTCGCTCCCTTACCTAGAAGAAAAACCAAAATATGTGCAGTAATGTACATCCCATGCATGGTAGACTGTGCTGAACCCATCATGAACAGTATCAGAGGCAGTCACACTTGGCAAGTTATTTAAAGTAGTCATAGCCCTACGTGCCCAGGAGTCCTATGAATACATTGTCACCTCATGATATCACCGTATCAAGGGATTTCCCTGTAAACAAGTCCTTTTAGGGTTTCCATGATAGAATTTCCAGTGGGGCTGGAGACTGACCAGTCTTGTTCTGAATTCTGATTCATAGCAAGTAGAGGTGAAGTTCAAAAATTTATTATGAAATAATTTAAAATATAGTGACTGATTAAGCATGAGGCAGACAAAAAAAATCCTTTTTTCCTACTTCTTTAAAATAATAAGTGAGTTTTCCTTTGTCAATTACTATCTAACATTAAAAATGATTTGTCTAAAAGCAAAGGATTCTTAGAACCTGAAAACTTTTGTCTATTGCTCATATGTCTTGCATTAATAAAAGGTCCATATTGTGTCTGAGGGATTGGAAAGTACTTAATTACTCTGGAATTCCTAACTATCTTCCAGATACCAAAGGCTAAGCTATTATATTTTGTAGAACCAAAGACTCAGCACAATTAGTTTGAAAATAATTTTAATTTACAAATGTTTCACACGTAAATGAAACTCAAAGAAGGGTTTTTTTATTCTTCTTTTCCTAGAACTTCTAAAATTGTTTTAGTTATTATATGTTCAGATACATAGATATGCTTTATATTATATTTATCAAAGATACATATCTTTTATCATGTAAAGTTATTATATTTATTTTAAAAATTCAGAGAAATAATTTTGGCTAAATTAAAATGAAAGACTGTAGCAGCTTATTTTCCCTGGAAGAAATCAACATAATTTGTAGTTTCAACTTAGTATGCAATTTACGGTGAGTTTTGGATTATTTATGAATTAACATAGATTTTTCCACAAGAATGTTTCAGTATCTGTGAAGTGAATATGCATTTTAATATATAATTATATTTTTATTAACTTAACTTTATTAATTCATTGATAGTATATTTTAATGAATGGTATTTTTCTTTTTTTAAGGTAAGATTTAACTGGAAATGTAAGTAAATATATGAAATATATAAAAGCATATGTAATAATTTTTAAACTTAGACTTACAACATTATTTTCCAATTAGTAAACAAAAACCCACGAATGTTCTATTAATTTAGAATCTCCCTAGCAGTTTTTAAAAATCTCAATAATATTCTTGTACTGTACAATAAATAGCATATATATTCAGGTGATTAGGTGCACTAAACTCCTAAAATACATCAATATGAAAGAATAAGTATCTGAGTGGTGTTCAATATTAATCATATTTAGTTTTGCTCAAATTCTCTGAAAACTAGTATATATACATTTGCTATCATTTGATAGCAAAGGAAACTACACAGGATCTTTCAGGATATTTGAGGTGTGCCAGATGAGCTCAGGTACCAGTGGTGTTAGCCAAATATCCAATTGTACATTAAAATACATAAAACTAATGCTGATTAATAATTGAACAAGAATTACTTGAAAGGAAATCTTTTAGGATTTGGCTTGGGGAATACTTCTTTATGAAGAGCTTGGATAGATGCAAAGGTAGCAAATATCCTGAGGGCATGAAAGTGAGGAGGATTGTGGAATGCAGAACAAAAATCTGAGATGTGCTTGATATTTAGCAGGGTTGGCTGTAAAGTTTATGCTCACTTCATAAAATATCAACTGGAAGATATGGGTGCTCTGATAAAGGTCAGGAATTCTACTGGATGAGAACAGCAATATGAAGTGGTCTAAATATAAGTTAATGTTCTATTATATGCAACATTGATCAGATAACACTTAGAGTGCTGTGAGGAGGTTAAGGTACTGTAGTTTAAAAGACATATTGATACACTGGAATATTTCTGAAGGAATCATTCAGATCATTTAAGGAATGGGTAAAACCAGGCTATTTTCTAGGTTAAAATATCTTCTTGACTTGCTCTGCTAAACTGAAACTCACAGAAACTATTTCAAACTCTTACCTATTTACAAGTCAGGCATTTATATTCTTATTATATTGGGATTTCAAGGAGTAAAAACCATCAAGCTTATCAAATAATATGAAAATAGATTCACCCTTCAATACATTTAGAATAGCATTTACTGCTTAAGACTTTATTACCCACAATGTAATAAGTCTAAAACTGTCTTTACAAGAAAATAAAAACAATTTCTGAATGTACCTTGAATTCACATTATAAATGTAAAAATTGGTGCTGTAAATATATATTATATGAATGCTTTATTCACATTTACATGACAGTGAATTATTCTCTGTATTTAATTCACCTTGCCCTAATTTCTGCTAAACTTCGCAAGGAAAAAAAGCGTAAGATCCAAAGGAGTAACTTTTCTAGGACATAAAGAATCCTAACATTTTACCTTTTCTGTGTAGCTGGAACCCCAATGATAGGAAAAAATAGTATCTGTGACTTTCAGCTTGTTGCTTTGATTTGGGCATATCAGCCACAGAATGCTATAATTACCTTCATTTTTCTTGTTGAATTTGATTTACCATGTGCAGCTATCTAGACATGATGGATATGCCATGAAAAATTTAGAGTTTCTATATTTTCTTCCTAAATGTAAGTATATACTATTTAACCATGTTTACATAATCTATTGTTTGTGTAGTCTTTAAGATATATTGGTTGCTTATTTATAGAGCTATAGTGTAACCCCCAAAATATTTATGTACATCCAGAATTTTTCATTTCTAATTTCATCTGTTAAATCTATCTTCTTCACAGTGGTATCAAAAATAAAGAGAAGTTTTTTTTCCCCAGAGATCTTTCAGGGTCACAGAAACTTTATCCCTGAAAATTTAAAATAAAATAAGCCCCTAAATATATAACAAATGTATTTCAAGATGAAGAGAGATGTTGGTGGAAAAAGCATATATTACAAACTAAAATTAAGGTATGGCAGCGTTTCATTTTGGAATTATCAATCCCATAACAAAAAACATTGCCACGAAAGATCCTTATGCCAGAAGTTCAAATTCAGTTTCGGCACTGTGATGTTAGATCATGAAATATATGGGAAAACATAAGATCATGGGGTATAAGGGAAAACATATATATTTACTATGTTTTTGGTTATATTTCCCATGTATATCAAATATGCCTTTTAAAAAAATAGTCAAAGATATCTGAGTGATTGCAAAATACAAATGTATTCCTCATTTCCTCCTGCCCATGAAATGGGAGTTGATGTCCAAATTACTGTTGGTTGTGACTGAAAATTCTACCCTATAACTCAGTGGCTATATAAAGAAGGACATTGAGAATGAAGATTACCACCCATTGTACTGTTCACAGTTATGCTCAATCTTTTATATATTTTTATCTCTGCATGTGCAACTTTACCCTCTATGGTAAGATTAGTAGTTTCTTGTCTTCAAGACATCATTAACTGCATCTTCTTTTGATCTTATATATCTTTTATATATAATAATAATTTACATTATATATAATTGTTATATATAAATATATATGAACAATAACATAATATACACAGCATTTAAATTAGAATATTGTAACTACTTATTTATAGGTCTGTCTTCACACCTTCCCTATCCTCATGAGCTATTCTTGTTAGAGAAATTGTGTATGAATGAGCTTAGGCACACATGAACCCTTCAATAACTAAGTGAAATGTTATTTAAAACAAGCATGTGGATCAACAGTAATACCCACATCTTAGTTTGAAAGTTTTGTCAAATGCTGCAATTTGTTCATGTGAATAATAATATTTATTAACAGTCACTGAGCACTTGCCGTATGCTAAGCACTGGCTCAGAGCTGTGCATTTCAGATCACGTTTAATCCTCATGACAGCTCTAGGAGGTAGTTACTATTATTCTCCCCATTCAAAAGAAGAGGAAACGGATGCTTAGAGGAGTTATGTCACTAGTCCACGTCTATCCAAGTTCATAACACTTTTCCCTTAGTCTGTTCAGCATTACTTAGTTGATAATTCAGTTGCCCCTGAACTCATCAAAGTCCAGGGCACTTCTGGTGAATTAATAAATACTACTATAGCTCCTAAGGCCATAGTATAAAATGTTTCATTTAGTTATGTTAAGTTCACTAAACTTATGTAGAGTAAATTTTTTCTAGATTCTAAGTTGTGTAAAACCATTTTCTTCTTAAATGTACTCACACACTTTAGGTTATTTGTATTAAATACTGTTTATTGCCTTCTAGTCATTCTTTCCTAAAAGCATCCTTCACTTAAGAGATGTGGGAGTGCTTACAGGGAACATCTAAAAATCAGATATTCTCATGTAACTTAACTCAAGTCATTCAAAACTATTAAATTTTCTCTGAACAGGCTATTCTCTTCCTATATCCCTGGGCTATTTTATAGGTTGGTCCTGTTGCTTAGAGGATTTTTATTTATCTGGTTAAAAAATACCTTACCCATTGTTTAATACCCAGGTCAAATGTCACCTGCTCCGTGAAGATATTCTTGAATTTTTCATCACTTCTTCAAGCAGAATTAGTGGCTCCTTTTTCTGGGACTGTATTGCCCTATACACATTTTTTCAGCATTTATGCATTATTGGCATGTGAACCTCCAGCACTAACGATGAACTCCTCAGTTCTAAGGGGAATGTCTAACTTTGTGTGCCAAAAATCTTTCAGGGAGTCTAACAAATAATAAACAGCCCATAAATACAAAGTCTTAGTAATTCTTAACAATTTACTTTTGCAATAAGAAAGGGAATATGATAAGAAACTAAACATTAAATATATGAAGTAATCACTTGATATTTTATATTAGTTTGTATTCTAGTCATCAGGGATTTTTATATAATATCAATTTCTGTTTCATTTAAAATTATTCATGAACTAGCTGCTTCTCATGGCTAAAGTGAAAAATAACAATTTCTTCCTAGTAATCCAGAAGATGGGATTAGTTATCCTTGAGCTCATACTCCACATAAACCCCTGTTCTGAGAGCATCTGAAAGACCAATGACAAAAATATATTTGTATATAAATATTAAATAGAGCAAAAGTATCCTCATGCTCAAAAACTAGATATAAATGGGTAATAATCCCTAGTTTGGATTTTAATGCTTAGGACTTGTCAGTTATTTTATAATGAAGTGTCCCATTTTCCACTCAATAAAATCTTAAAATTTAATTAATTTTTAAAAGTTCATTTTCTTTAAAATTTCACAAGTTGAAATCATGTCATAAGCCTTACTAATCTTCAAGGGATATTATCATCATTTGGTTTACTTATGTCAGTAGAGCTTATTTGAGTAACAGCTAACAGAAGCTTACAGCTAATTTTAAAAAGACTTAAAGTAGGTTTTTCTACCAATACTTTATGCTGTTACATGCAGAGACTCTTAAAAATGTATATGCAGAACTAAGGCATTAGAGAACCAAAAAAACGTATGCTTCTAATAAAAATCTTAAAGGTAAAGTACATCCAATTTACACCTCAAGATATGTTTAATTGCCAATTAGTAGTCTCCTATGTTGGCAACTAAAGACATGCATTTCAAAGAGGGGTGGGGAGGAAAAGAGAGAGAGAGAGAGAAAGAAGAGAATAAGAGAGGGGATGGGGGGGGCTGAATGACAATATTAAATTTCCAGTGGACTTCTAGACTAGAACCATCACACACCATAATAAAACTGAACTTGATGAGCCATAGATTCAGTGGTAATAAAAAAGCATGTTGATACATATGCACACAAATACACATAATAATCAAGTTGCATTTAAAGAAATTATTTTTCTATAATTCAAATGTGTCCTTTGGAAGTGATTTCAAGTCAGCTGAGTCATGAGTGAGGACAAGGAGCTTGATGATGTCAAAAGCATAGTGAAGCTTGAATCTTTTGTCAATACCTTTTTTATTAGTAGATGAACATTAGTATTTTTTATAAATTTCAGCTTCATTGAGGTATAATTGATATATAAAACTGTAAGAATCCTTTCTCAATACTGTACCTTTTCATCCAAGGCCTTGTGGTGCTCAAACAAAGATTTCAGCGCCTTGAGAACCTCGACTTCACTGGACACTCCCGAGGGGGACTGGGCTTGCCGCTTCACCACCGTCATTCTTAGTGACCTTTCATGTCGTGACACAAGGCATTCCAAATGCTCCAGTAAAAGCTATTGGGTTTAACAGAAAATGTAATTATCTTATGGATAAAGTCACTAACACTTACTAATGACTTCTGCCTTAAAACGTTGCTGGCTTACATGCTAGCTAATGATAACAACTTCAGTTTACTCCAAGTAACAGCAAAAGAAGCACACACTTGAATCTATACCAGGGTTCAAAAAATGTATTAAAGGTAAATTGCATTTCAATTATATAACAAGTTCCTGAATTTAAAAATATAATATAAATTTTATTTATTCTTTTAGAAAATGCAATAATTTCATTATTCAGTAGAAATAGAATATGGCATGATATTGTGATCCAATAGAGTGATTATTAAAGAAGATTGTACGATGCATGATGATTTTAAGAGTATAGTATTAAAAGTCAAAATTAATTTCATTTATACTTGAGCATTTGAAAATTTGAATTGAAGGAAATGAGCATAATCATCATGTTGTTTTAAATGTGTCTATAATGGTAATCATTTATATATTGATTAGAGTGATAAGGAAAATCACATTTTTTATAATGATTATAGTGATAATCACTATTTTATTCACAATTAATTCTTAGATTACACTATAGAAAAATATATGCAACCCAACTGGAATATAGTAACTGAGATTTGCAATCATTTTGGGAAAAGATGTTAAAGGGCATAATTTTTAAACTACCGACTCTGTAACTCTTATTTTCCCAGAGCAACCTCTGGGGCCATGAATGAGGACTGGTGAATGTCCAGTGAACAATGTTTCAGTCTATTCCAGACTCTATACCCTGACTTTTCTGAGAGAAATTTTGGTTTTAAATGTTTTGTGAGTTGTAGTTTCACCTTTCCTTTATTTTATAAGGGAGTTCTACCACTGAAAACTAAGATACCTGGAGGAAAAAAAACCTGCTAGTTATTGGCTATTAAAGTTTTACAGGTAAGAGCAACACGTTTGTAGAACGTTTTGTAGGAGAGATTTTTCAGGATAGTGAAAAACAGACTAACAAATATGTCTTTGTAAAATAAAGCAGAAGTTACTCAAACAAAAAAGGAACAACAGTTATACTGGGGTGGAAATAAAGAAAGAAAATAATTTTATTTCTTTCTTTGAGGCTTTTTCCTAAAGCTTATACTGTAAGGAACATTTTTGGTTTCCACTGTGAAACTGTTAGGTTCAGTGTCACGTTTTAGTATCACGTCTTTTATGCTTACTATTTCTGCACAGTCACTGTCACTAGTTATGGTCCAACTTGTCAGGAAACTGCCATTAATTGCACAAAAGAATACAAATACATAAGATCCTAAACTTATAGAGATCAGTTGATAGAAACCATATTTCAGGATCCAAATAATATGAATAGTTCTTTGGTATGAAGATAACAATATTTTAAAAGAGCTTTCCTTTCATTTATCAATCTCCGATGGTATTCACGATATTCTACACTCTTGAATTCTACAGATATGAACGTGCACTGGTGAACTCCAGCCTGTTTCACATAGGTTATGCGGCTTTATGACCTTCACTGTGTCTGCTTCTCCAACATCATCTGGTGTTAGTGATTCTCTGGCAAACCAGGATCTTAGCACACCTGCCTTTCAGTCCCTCAGTGTGCCAAATCTCTGCATGCATTACACCCTCTGTCTGAATATACCTCATTGGGCCAGCTTTTTCTCATCTTTAAGTCTCAGTTTAAATATTATCCTTTCAATGAAACATGTGCTTTCTACTTTGTTAAGCAGGTCTCTCCTCTTCCCAGCTTCCATAATTCTTTAGTCTCTTGCTTCATTTCTTCATAACAAATCATGCTGTGTAATTTCTTAAAATTAATTTCACTAAATTATATTCTATTTCTTTATTGGAAGGTAAACTCCATGATGGTAGGTATCATGTCTTGATCTTCTTTATCTTCTCTGTATTTGAGTATTGGCTTAGTTCTTGACATCCAAAGGTATGCAATAAATATTTGTCGAACGAATAGAAAAACATAAGCAAGGTAAATTTTCCAGTCACATTCTGGTCTATATCAAAGCTAAATCTATGGCCATGGTTCATTTATATTATTTCCCAAATTCTTATCTAATCAACATTGTTATATACATGTATGCTTCAAATAGATATATGAATAAAGAAAAAGTTTCATAATAAAATGAAATCTGATATCTCTAATGACAAATTAGAGATGCTTTGATTTATAGAATAACTTACTACTTGAGTATCAATATTGAGTCTATGGTCCTGTGTAGGAAACAGAAATGCATAAAATATAATTATCACTCTCTAGAAAAGAAAAAATATAAGTATTATTCTGAAGCTATAAAGGACATCTGTTGTTAGAGACTGCCTAAATCTTTCGATCACAATCTACATTTGGCAAGTTCCTCATACTGTTAATCCCACTTTCCCAACACAGAGAACCAAAACCTACAATTCCCAGTCTTTTATGTCACACAGGTTGTATTAATTATGCACCCATGCAAGAAATGAGCCATATGAAAAGTTCTAAGCTGTATAAATAGTTGGTGAAGGCATCTATTTTTCTCAATAGGAGGTGGCAAAGGAATCATGATTTTATACTGAAAAGGAGAAATAATCCCCTTACCAACTTTGCACTGAGGCTCTGAAATTTTGTCCTGAAAGCTCAGGCTACAGTCTCTTTTTGCTAAGAATTTCTTAATGCCCTTGAAAACCGCTGTCTGCTTAAACAAGCTAGACAGTGAATTCTGTTATCTGCAACTAAAAATGCTGTCACTCCCATCACTGGGCTTTATCTATGGCTACCCTTCCTTGTAATAGCTCCTCACAAACTAGGCCCATTTGTCACACTTGGGGTCACTCTTCACTGTTCCTTAAATATGTTAACAACTAAGTCATTGTCACTTTTACAATACTACTCCAGCCATAATTCTTGGTGATTTTTATTAATCATTTATATGATTTCTCCAGAATACTGACTTCCAAGTTTTAGGCCTTGTATATTCTAAAGGTCTCAATTTCCACCCTATTTCAGTAACTTCCACTCATGGTTTCACTATAGATTCTACTGTTTTCAATAGGTGCACCTCTTCCATAATTTCAGTTTCTACCATGTACTCACAAATCATTAGAGTTCAGTTACTTAAATATTCAAACTCTAAAAATATTTGCACCCTAAATCTCTTTATCATAAGAATTTGTTACTGCCTCTCACCATACTCATACCCTCACTTTCTCCGTACCCATCTTAACATTCATAGTTGTCTTTAAAATCAATTTTTTCCATGTTTCTAAGACTTTCAGAATGACCATTTTCCATTACATCACTGCTACCATCTGAGTCCGAGACCTATTGTCTCCCCTGAATTACTGTAGTAGATTCTTCAGGTCCTCCTGCTTGACCCCTCCAGACCATCAGGTTGTTCTCAAAACACCAAGTTAAAATGTGAGTTAGATCCTCTGCTCAAATCTTTAGTGTCTTCTCACTTAGCTCAAGTAATAATAGTGAATGTGAAAATCCAGAAATTTCTTGGTTACAGGGTAGGAACTAAAGATTTATGTTGTTGAAAGTGGAGAATTTGTCTATCCCATTACTATTTCCTTTGTGATAAGGGCAACACCATTAAGATATATATTAGTAAAAAGAAAGTCCAGAACCTGCAAAGACCCCATAACACCTGTTCTTCACAGACAAGGATGAAAAGCAAGAGATTCTGGTCCTACAGTGGACTCTTGATTTCCCCGTGGATGAGAGAATTCTGCCATGGCAGAGGCTAAGTAATGTGTGTAATCACCTGAGATAAAGTGAGTGTAGTTACCATAACAGGCAGAATCATTTGATCCATTGGGATCCTGTATGGTAATTGATCCTTACCAGGCCAATAAGGACCAGGTTGTATCAATAAAATAACAATAAAAACTATGTCAAGGGGGCTGAATCCTTTCTAAGTCACCTGATAAAGTGCCTTGACTTTCTCCAAATCATATACCTGAGTCACTTTACAGTTGGATATTTCTTTAAATTAAGGTGAGGTTAGATATTGCTGAAAAAACAAAACAAAACAAAAACCCTGTGCTAATGCCACAAGTAGCTGTTATACTGTATCCTGATATATTGTGTTATATTATATTATACTGATATATTACATTGCATTGTGTTATATTGTTATGTTATATTGTATTATACTATGTTATATAATATAGTACTGTTATATAATATTATATTGTATAATGTGTTTTATTATTATATCAAATACCACAAGTAGCTGTAAGTACCTGCTCTTACTTCTACCCATCTGATAACTTGAAAAGAACAGCCCAATTTCTTTGACACTCCTTAAATCTGGATGGGTCTGGGAATATTTGGCCAACACAGTATGGTGCAAACTACAGTTTGTGATTTTTGAGCCTAACGCCTAAAAGGCAGTGCAGTGTCCATCTAGATCACTGGAACACCTGCTCTTAGACCCCTGAGCCACCATATAAAAAGTCTGACTCCTCTGAGACCAGAGAGTCAGAGAGGCTGCATGGAGCCGCTCAGATGTAGAGTAGCAACTGAGCCTGCTTGTCCATCAGCCATTCCAGCCCAAGTGTCAGCCATGAGAGTGAAGACAGGATCTCAAGCAGATCTTTCAGCCTCCAGATATTTGAGTTACCCCAGCAAATGGTATGCTAAAGCTGGCCCATACCAGCTTCTGAGAGTGGATTGTTGATTTTCAGGAGTTTTGTGAGCTGGTGGTTAAACAGTCACTGTTATGCTTAAATTATATAAACTTAGAAGTAAATTAAAAAAATTTTTTTAATAGTAAAATTTCAAAATGTATCACTTCCTAATTATTTTGCTTAGCTTGTTAACATCTATCATATCTAAACGGTAGAAATACCATATTAATGATTCATGACTGTGCATCTTTCCCCAAGTCTGCATTTAGTGTCATCATGTCGTTAGCTTGAAATTATCCACAGTGGGAATACTTACGCCATGGAAATTGGCAAACACTATATAGATCAGGGCAATTTACCTTTTTCTGAGAGAAGAAATAATTTACCCTCACGTCACTGTCATTAGCCGTCAAGCCATCCCGGCTAATGGCCTCAACATCGTGGAGCAGAGGAGGGCCATCACCACTGTGACCTTTCTGAATCCTTGACCCATAACATTTATGAGTACAGTAAAATTTTTATACTATTAAATTTTGGGATGGTTTTTTATGAAGCAACAGCTAATCAGAAAATCTTCCCTATTTAGCATGGCAAGAATACTGAGGAAAAGAGAATACAAATTTCTTGGATACTAGCCCTCAGCTAGGACTAATTCTTTCATACCCACTGTTGTAGAAGCTTTCAAAAATCTGAAAGACAAAATGATTTGCCTTATGGATATTAGCTTGCTTATCTTGCTACCATAGCATTTGCTCGGTGGGCATAAAAAATAGTGATCATGGTTCAGGGTTAGGAGTTATTCATTGGCCTGACGAAATGGGCTTCTCATCCTCAAGGTTGATAGGTTGATGCCAGGTGAACGACCAAGTTACCAGCTGCAGCCATCAACCTTGAACGCCTGACATGACAGAGCGCACCTGGAGAGCAGCTAGTCACCTGTAAGCAAGCAGATTATATCAAATATCTTCCATCAAGTAGGAGGCTGCTATATTTTCTCACTGTAATAAAGTTTTTCTGTATATGGATTTGCCTTCTCTAATGGCTATTCTGCTAAGAGCAATTCCATTTGTGGCTTAAAGTCTTGTTTTCATACACTATTTCAACGTTATTTCTGACCAAAAAACTCATTTTACAGTAAAAGAGTAATGCAATTGTCTGGGCTTCCCAGCCCTGGTTTCACCATACTATCACTTCATTCAGAAGCCACAGGACTTGGAGAATGGTTAAATGGTCCCAGGAAGGGTCTTTTTAAATTTAAGTTGGGAGATCACACATCACTAGGTTGGCATGCTATAATACCCTGAAATTAGTATATACTCAGAATTAGTAATGCAAGTCAAGTAGAGTTTCTTTCTTAGAATATATAGGACCAGGAATAGAGGTTTAGAATTAGAATTTATAATTGCCAATAGGACTTTGTGACCTATTTATTAGAGAAGAGGATCTTTCTTTTTCTGTTTTATAATGTATATTAGCTTATTGTCCCTTTTTTGTTGTTATATTTTTGTCCTTTTACTCTATTTCATGTTGGGTATGTTAACTCCGATTACAGTCCATAGGTTATAGAACATTAAGATAGTATTGAGACCGAATGAAAGAATGTACACACTGAAGAATCCTAGACAAGTACCTGGATTCAGTAACTAGAGATTATGGACCTCTTTTTTTGAGAAAAGGTGATTTGTTTTTGTTTAAGAAGTACAGCTGTATTGTTGGTGGGATACATGTCAGTATTGCAGCTGTTTAGGGTTTTAATGTGGAAAGGATGAAGTAAAAGTTGGATTGTGGTAGAGACTTGGCATTTGTGATTGTCAAAAATCTTTTGAACATACCCTGCATATTTGACAGTTCCTCACATTCTGAATGCTTCCATCTCAACATAGGATACAAGAAACATTTCTCAGGGATACACAACCACTAGGTAGCAGACATGTGACTTAAGTCAGCCAACCAAAGCTACGGGCGCAGGACAGATTCCGACGGGAGCCAGAAGAGGACGCGTGCTGGGCATGAAAACCCATTTTGCTGGCACAGGTAGAACAAAGGCTCCGTTTTTCTGGGTCAGTAGTGCAAGAAAGAATTACAAGGTTAAGAAATGTGGTCCTAGAAATTGTTCCTGGAGGCTCATTTTGGAGATTTCTTGTATACCTTAATTAATGTCTTCTTGATAACAATAACTAAACTGTACTATTTTGTGCAGTTAGGAACTCTTATCTATCTAATAATAAAACTAAATGTGTTTTTATTAATATAAAAGATGCTTTAAGGGCTTAGCAATTTAAGTTATACTTACTACCTAGGAAAATATTCTATATAACATATGCTTAGTACTTATTTGCTGAGGTAATCATAAATGTGAAGTATCTAGCTGAGAGAACATGGCCAAAAATGCTCTAACCTAGCATGTATCTATGGATTTTAAGTTTACAAATGAAAATAAAGAGGAACCCCTCTAAGATACCACTAATAATCTACTAACTGACACTTTGCTGGGAGCCACACTTCAGTCTAATATTTAACAAATCTTGCAGAAGGCACCCCCTTTGGTACACTCAAAGAATTTCAGGGACTTTGTAAATGGCCAATTAATCCTATGTTGGCATTCATTTTAAACAAGCACAGTCTACATATGTATACACATCAACATTACATATCACATGTCCATTCCCACATATTACATCATTGGAAAATTTTGAACTAAATTTCTAAAAACTATACATCTTCTTGATAGATCTGAATTCAACATCATCTTGTGTGTAATTATTTTTCATCACAAATGCCATTCAAGTATAAATACATTCTGTCCTGTAGATTAATTCGGCTGCTATAGTACAGTCACATAACAAAACACTAATATCTGAAAATGAAAACCTTCAAACTAGTTGCTTTCCTGCCTAGTCCAGTCAACATTCTTTACTCCAAATACTGTTCACAATGACTTATGTTTCTTATGTATATGCTTGAGTCTCCCATTGAAAGAGTTGCTGGGAGGGCATGTCATACTCACTCTCATGTTTATCACATCTGATCACAGCACTTTCGTAAATACGTGCACCTGCACCCATGCACACACGTGTACCTTCACCTGATTTGAACCGCTAGTCTTCCTTTTCTCAGGTGGACTGTACTTTCTACTAATTGAGGGAATATGTTTGGAGGCATTTTATTAACTTCTGTAGACAGACATTTATCAAGAATCAGAAGCTTTTCTTTAGTAATGGCAGGTGTATGTATTTGGATATTTACTTATATAATTCCTTTGGCTTAAAACAAAAGTAAGGACATAGTAAAGAATGTTTCAAATTAACTCTTAATTTGAATTAAGGACAATTAAGTCTTTCAGTTTATGACCAATGAGATCAAATTAAAGCTTTATTATTTATAACTGACATTAAGACTGGCTATTGAAACCATGACTCCTTTTTCTAAGACATGCAATAGTTATATTCTAAAACACTGTCAATAAATAAGCCATAATTTGAGATCTTCAGACATAAAAACAGTGAAACACTCCCAAAACAAAAATTTTTTACTCTGATATTAAGAGATAGTAACTATGTTAGTGTTTCTGGTTTTTCTTTACTTTTTCATTGATTAATTGCACCAAAACACGGTTCATTTTAGTAATCAATTTGAGTATGTTAAAATAATAGCAGGAATAAGTTATTTTCTATAAACATAATTTTCCTAAGTAGGGTCAGAGAGGTTTTAGGTATAACAAATTTTGTTTAGTCTTTTTTTTGTTTTATGTTTTTGTCAGGGTAGAAATACTAAATTATATTTCTTGAATACTTCTTAAATATTCAACACAATTTTTGAGATTTTTATCTTTGCACAATCCTGAATAACATTAGGATGATTTTATTTGGATGTCTTTAATTTAATTACTCAAAGCAGCTGGATATAAGAGCAACCTTAATGGTTACTTAGATTTCTTTCATCCAGTCAGATATTTGGGCTGGGGACTAGGTGTTTCATAGCGACAAAGCAATAAATGGCCCTAACCTCCATCTCTGACATCAGAAAAAATACCTACCACATTATTTTCCACACAGTTGTTGAAAAATAAATCACAGAACACATTAGGACTGAATTTCAAAAATTTGAGCAGTCTATTTCTTTCCTAAATAGAATCCCTCCTATCATTTATGATTTGTAAGTGGCACAGAAATATGATTTCTTAAATGCAGAGCCTGTGGTTAAGCTGAGGAGTGGATTCCCTGGGTTTGTTACTTATAAGCCATATGGCCTGGGGAAAGTTACTAACTATGTTAGTTTTCTCATCAGTTAAATGCAGATAAGGATAGAGTGAGTTAAACATGTAAAAAACATTTAGGAAAACATTTTTCACATAATTAATGTTAGCCTTTACATTATTGACATTATTATTACTTGACATATTAGATAAACTTCAACTCCCTCAAACTTCTATTATCTATTTTCAAGAAGGTATAATTCACTCAAATATTATAAAGGAGAGTTCTTTCTGATCTACTGTTTTTGATGATACTCAAAATTAACACAGTTAACTCTATCCACATATAAATTCTCTTTGTGGGTTTTTTGTGTTATTTTCTTCAGTTCATGAGCATATGTTACTCACTAAATGGAGAGTCACAAGTTTATCAGAACCCTCAATAAAATGGAGACCCTTAATTTTACTTCAAATGTTCTCATAATTTAACACCAAACAGGCACGAGAAAGAAATACTAGCTTGTTGCTTTCTCTTCATGACCAATAACTAGGTGTGTATAGCAAGAAGAAAAACACAACATGTAGAAAAAGAAACTATTATTAAATCTAAATAAAAACTGTTCTACTTAGCGACATTTAACAGGGCATTATTGGGGAAGATAGGTGATTTTGGGGGGAGAGAGATTATGCGTCTGCTTTTCAGCCCAGGTATGTTTTTGGTTGGTGGGAAGGGTGAGACGTGGTTATGTAACTTGGGAAGTTGTTAAATAATCAATACCTTTGCACAAGGAAGGTTTTCTAAGTCTATTTTCCTTGACATAATCAATAAAACAAGCTTTCATGCTATAGCTTTCAGGAAGGTAGAAAAAATGTTTTCCAGATTTATTCATGGTTTCAAAGTAACTATTATTTATGTTTAAAATTAATGGCTTTAGTTTCTGTTATTCTAATGGAACTTAATGTTTGTATTTTACTAACTTCAATTCCTAAAGGAGTATTTCAGGTATAGCTTATGGCCTGACTTACTTCCTTTATTATCCAAGGTTTCTTTGCAGGTAACAGTGCCCCGGGAGCCTCTGGGCCTCAGGAGGTGTAATATGATGAAAAGCATGTGGGTGCTGTCTCCGAGCCTTCCCATTTCTCTGAAGGTAGTCACAACCAAGAAGGAATGATACCGCACAGGCTACTCTTGGTCAACGTCTCCTCCATGCTGGCATAGATCCTGGAGTGTTTTCATGGCTCTAACCTGAGTAATTGTGCTGATGGCCTTGCGGCCAAGGACACAGACTCCAGAGTTAGATGGCCTAACCTTTCAAATCCCTTCTCTGCTATTAACTCACTGTGTGACTTCTGGCACGTTACCGGCCCTCTTCTGAGTTCAGTTGCCTCATCTGTAAAATGGGGATAAATGCAACATGTCCTCCCTAGGGCTGTCAGAAGGAGTAAAGAAGAAGGACTGTATAAAGAAGAAATGCAACAGAGCTCATAAAAGAGTTTCTGGTGCATTTTAAATGGGACGATTATTTGCAAATCGACCGCAAGGTTTGCATTTCCTTCCATTTAGCCTCCCAATCCTACTTTGACATTTGGCTGTGCTGTATCAGGCAACAGAGCTTAAAGCATTCAAATAGAAAATAGTGAAATAGGGTAGAATAAATCTCATGGCAGAAATAAACTTTAAATTTGTGTGGAAAAAGAGTGTAAGTTCAAATTCATGTGGGAAAAAAACATAAAGAGGGAGACAGAAACTGGAAAAAATTCATATGACACCTGGTAACATGCTCTGAACTGCCCCTGTTACTCCCTGTTTGAGGCAGTTCATACGACTGGTTCATCAAAGCCTCTATAAAACCAATTCCTTGTGTGCACCCTGTATGAATTCTCTTTAAGATAAAATAAGATCCTGATGATAAGGAGATAAATTGAATTTGATCACATAACCACTATGCATGTAATGGTCTCTCTCATTAGAAGCACAATGTTCTGGAGCTGCCATTTTTTATATTATTTTCTAAGACCATGCATGACACGAATACACTATTAACTAGATCTTATTTTCTCATCATTAATCTGCTAGCACTGAACACTTATTCTACATTTTTCACCTACTCTACATTGTAATTGAACTATATCCACATGAAAGTGGTTTTCCTCCTTTTAGTAGAGAAATTGCTCTCATTTATGGGTAATATGGAGATTGATATACTTTATGAAGTTTAGTGACTCTTTCTTCTACACTAGAAAATATAACACCGTTGCTCAAATTCTAAACTTCAGTGTCAAGTGGCATAAGATTAAAAGAATATGTGGGTTTCTAAGAGTAGAATTAGAACATTTCATCAGTTCATGAAATCTACATCAGAACTGGGAGTCTCCTTGAAAATCTAAAATAGAATGTGGTAAGCCTCTTTTAATGAGAAAGGTTCTGCTCCGGTGGCTTTACATTTTAACAACTTTTTTCTTTCTTAAATAAATATTTTGCTGGGGTGAGGTGACACCAGGGCCAAGTCACTCCCTCGTAGCCTCCCATGGTCAAAACCCAGACTCCCTGTCAAACTTCTCCCCTGTTGCCCATCTCCAGCATCAGAGGTATTGGCGCCCCAACCCGAATAACAGTCTGAAAGTCTGAAACTCACTACTGAACCCAGCCTTTCTCTTTAAAGTCAAATACAGCAAAGTCCAGAAGGAATGAGAATATTTTCTAAGGCAACATAGTGATTTTGTAGCCAAAACTGTACTTTAGGTTTCTTGCCTTCCTGTTTTGAGTTTGGTAGTATTTCCTTAACTTTAAGTAACACACTATGAATTGGTGTCTGCTTAAAGTCTTACTAAAGTTTTTAAATGTTTATATTTTTGTATATACAGAAGATAAAGCACTGAACTATATGTGGATTTACTTCTAAGCACAGGCAGTTTAATACTTACTCTTGTATTGTTTCTTTCAGCTTTAAGTTCAGAGATTTCTTCTTCCTTTTCTAGAAGTTGTTCCCTGCAGGCATTCAATTCTTTTGTCAGTGCAGCAAATTCCTGAAAGGGAATAACAATATTTGAAGACATATTCCAGATATTAAAAACTGTATGATAGCAGGAATTAAAAAAAAATCAAAATATAAACTTTTGAATGCAAAGAATGGAAAAAAACAAATTGACTAGTCAATATATATTTATATATGTATATACATTGCCATCAGATTAAATTCTGATGTTCAGAAAATGTTAATCCATGATAGCATGTAGGTTTTATTATACGTTGCTCAGTTGAGTGTATAAAATATATGTCAAAATGTATCAGACACACTGTATTGAACATTATGGTAGCATATTAATAATACAAAATTATTTAAATTTGGCTAATTTTGTGAACCCCAAAAATCTCACATTTTCATTCCTATACAGCAATGTTCAGGCTGAATATACAAGATCATCAAAAGCACCACCACCATCATCAAACACCACCAACAACGAAAAACAAGAAAATCCTCCAAAATGTACTATTAAGGGATTAAGAAGTTCAACTATTTGTTAACAAGGTGAAGAAAGAGAATGTACCATCTCTTACAAAATAATAAATGTATCTAAGACTTGATAACATTATCCAAGATTGTCTTAATTTATTCATTGCTCAGTCTTTCCCTCTGTAATGTGACTTCCATGTGAACATGGAATGTCTGACTTCACTGTTATACTCCCAATGTCTAGGACACTCTGGATGCTCAATTAGAATTTATTTTCAACAAATGAAAACAGGGTGAAGATACAAGAAAAATTAAGGGTTCTGAAGTAATCCTCTCTCCATGGGCCAAATGACACTTTGGAAGAATCTTCAATGGCTTAGACACAGTAGAGATTATTTAAAAAGAAAATCAAGAAACCTAATTCAACTCTTCTGCTCTAATTTATAAGTATTATTTTAAAATAATTTTGGAAAGCAGAAACAGATCCATTTTATTAAATCATTTACAGGTATTCTCAGTAATAAAACTGGTGCTTGACAAATATTTAAGCATTTGGGAAAACCGTTCTGGGCTGACAAAACACTATCAGAAGATGAAAAAGAAAAACAAAAATGGGTGAGACAGGCGCGGCTCACCTAACCTCCACAAAGGCAAATTTAGTATAAGTAAATAAATATGACAATTACACAAAGCTGGGAAAGGTTTAGAGTTTATATTTATGTTTGCTTCAAACTACTTATTTTGCTGAGTTCCTCGGAGTTGCTTCACCCAAACTGGATACTTCAAAGACAGACACAGAGTTCAGAAACTAGATGAAAGAGTTCATTGTTTCATTTTGGATGACATTATAGATAAATGATTTCTTCCCCAAGTACTCCCTGCTAAATGCTGGTGATATTCTATGAGTATATTATTTAAGTGGAGAATGGAAATAAGCAACAAACAGAAAATAAAAACATTGCCATAACAAATAAAACTTTAAACTGCATAGTTTAGAGAAAAGAAGAAAGCGATATATTCACCATTATATATTACCATAGAGGCATTTAAAAATAACTTTATACTTATGAATATTGAAAGATAACATATAAATCAATTAATATTTTAAGATAATACCAATTAAGGCAAGTTCCGGGAAGATGGTGGCTTGAGCAGGGCGGTGGAAATCTCCTCCCAAAACTATATAAATCTATGAAAATACAGCAAATACAACTACTCCTAAAAGAGAGACCAGGATTTACAGCAAAGCACACAGCCTGCATCTGCACCTGAGAGGACTTGGCACCCAACGAGGCGGGTAAGATACGGAGCCGCGTCCCAGCAGGACCCGAGCACTCCCCCACCCCAGCCAACCGGTGGGAGGAGAGGATTCAGAGCCGGAAGAACAGGCCCGCGAAATAATCAGCCCCAGTGATCTGTTCTGGGAGCACTGACACACATCGTGCAGTGCATCGGATATTGGAGAGGCAGAAGGTGCAGGTTTCGAGCTGGGGATGCGCCCGGGTCTGTGCAGCCGGCGCCTCAGGACCAGAGAAAACCCCGCGCTGTTTTTAGCAGTCCTGGAGAGTCAGGGGACCAAGCAAGGGAACACGATTGCCCCGGCACGCTCAGCCCAGTGGGCTGGGAGTCCTGAGGAATTTGTATTAAAGACAGAGTATTAAAGTCAGCTAGAGAAAGAAAAAAGATCACCTACAAAGGAAAACCCATCAGACTATCATCAGACTTCTCAACAGAAACCTTACAGGCCAGAAGAGAATGGCATGATATATTTAATGTAATGAAACAGAAGGGCCTAGAGTCAAGAATATTGTATCCAGCACAATTATCATTTAAATATGATGGAGGGATTAAACAATTTCCAGACAAACGAAAGTTGAGAGAGTTTGCCTCTCATAAACCACCACTATAGGATATCTTAAACGGACTGCTCTAAGGGGAAGCACCCCTAAGGCTAAAAAGATGTCACCAGAGAAAATAAAATCATAGCAAAGAAAGCAGACCATTCAAATACTAACTAAAGGCAAAGAATAAAACACCTAGTATATAAAGAATGGAGGAGGAAGAATAAGAAGGGAGAGAAATAAAGAAACATCAGACTGTGTTTACAATAACTTAACAAGAAAGTTAAGTTAGATTGTTAGATAGTAAAGAAGCAACCCTTGAACCTTTGGTAACCACGAATCTAAAGCCAGCAATGGCAATAAGTACATATCTATCAATTATCACCCTAAATATAAATGGACTGAATGCACCAATCAAAAGACACAGAGTAATAGAATGAATAAAAAAGCAAGACCCATCTATATGCTGCCTACAAGAAAATCACCTCAAACCCAAAGATATACACAGACTAAAAGTGAAGGGAAGGAAAAACATATTTCATGCAAACAATGAGAAAAAAGCAGGTGTTACAGTACTTGTATCAGACAAAATAGACTTCAAAATGAAGAAAGTAGCAAGAGATAAAGAAGGATATTACATAATGATAAAGGGGTCAGTCCAACAAGAGGATATAACCATTATAAATATATATGCACCCAATACGGGAGTGCCAACATATGTGAAACAAATACTAACAGAAGTGAAGGAGGAAATAGACCACAATGCATTCATTTTAGGTGACTTCAACACACCACTCACTCCAAAGGACAGATCAACCAGACAGAAAATAAGTAAAGACACAGAGGCACTGAAAAACACACTAGAACAGATGGACCTAACAGACACCTACAGAACTCTACACCCAAAAGCAACAGGATACACATTCTTCTCAAGTGCACATGGAACATTTTCCAGAATAGACCACATACTAGACCACAAAAAGAACCTCAGAAAAGTAAAAAATATTGATATTCTACCAATCATCTTCTCAGACCACAAAGGTATAAAACTAGAAATAAAATTTACAAAGAAAACAAAAAGGCTCACAAATACATGGAGACTTAACAACATTCTCCTAATTAATCAATGGGTTAACGACCAAATTAAAACAGATATCAAAGAACATATGGAGACAAATGACAACAACAACACAAAGCCACAACTTCTGTGGTACGCAGCAAAGGCAGTTCTAAGAGGAAAGTATATTGCAATCCAGGCCTATTTAAAGAAGGAAGAACATTCCCAAATGAATAGTCTAAAGACACAATTACTGAAATTGTAAAAAGAAGAACAAATGAGACCCAAACTCACCAGAAGGAGGGACATAATAAAGATCAGAGAAGAAAGAAATAAAATAGAGAAGAATAAAACAATAGAAAAAATTAATGAAACCAAGAGCTGGTTCTTTGAGAAAATAAACAAAATAGACAAACCTCTAGCCAGACTTATTAAGAGAAAAAGAGAATCTACACACATAAACAGAATCAGAAATGAGAAAGGAAAAATAATGACAGACCCCACAGAAATACAAAGAATTATAAGAGAATATTATGAGAATCGATATGCTAACAAGCTGGAAAACCTAGAAGAAATGGACAACTTCTTAGAAAAATACAACCTTCCAAAATTGACCAAACAAGAAACAGAAAAACTAAACAGACCAATCATGAGCAACGAAATTGAAGCAGTAATCAAAAAACTAACCCAAGAGCAAAACCTCCGGACCAGATGGATTCACCTCTGAATTCTACGAGACATACAGAGAAGAAATAACACCCATTCTCCTTAAAGTTTTCCAAAAAATAGAAGAGGAGGGAATGCTTCCAAACTCTTTCTATGAAGCCAGCATCACTTTAATACCAAAACCTGGCAAAGACCTCACCAAAAAAGAAAATTACAGACCAATATCCCTGATGAACGTAGATGCAAAAGTACTCAACAAAATACTAGCAAACCGAATTCAAAAAATACATCAAGACGATCATACACTATGATCAAGTGGGATTCATCCCAGGGATGCAAGGATAGTACAACATTCGAAAATCCATCAACATCATCCACCACATCAACAAAAAGAAGAACAAAAACCACATGATCATCTCCATAGATGCTGAAAAAGCATTTGACAAAATACAGCATCCATTCATGATTAAAACTCTCAATAAAATGGGTATAGAGGGCAAGAACCTCAACATCATAAAGCCCATATATGTCAAACCCAGAGCTAACATCATACCTAACAGCATGAAGCCGAAAGCTTTTCATGTAGATTGGGAACAAGACAGGGATACCCACTCTCTCCACTGTTATTCAACATAATACTGGAGGTCCTAGCCATGGCAATCAGACAAAAAGAGAAATACAAGGCATCCAGATTAGTAAAGAAGTCAAATTGTCACTATTTGCAGATGACATGATATTGTACATAAAAAACCCTAAAGACTCCACTCCAAAAGTACTAGTACTAATATATGAATTCAGCAAAGTTGCAGGATACAAAATTAACACACAGAAATCTGTTGCTTTCCTATACACTAACAATGAACGAGCAGAAAGAGAAATCAGCAAAACAATTCCATTCACAATTGCATCAAAAAGAATAAAATACCTAGGAAAACAACCAAGGAAGTGAAAGACCTGTACTCTGAAAACTACAAGACACTCCTAAGAGAAATTAAAGAGGACACTAAAAATGGAAATACTTCCCATGCTCTTGGCTAGGAAGAATAAATATTGTCAAAATGGCTATACTACCTAAAGCAATCCCTATCAAAATACCAACAGCTTTCTTCAATGAACTGGAACAAATAATTCTAAAATTCATATGGAACCACAAAAGACCCCAAAGCAATAGCCAAAGCAATCCTGAGAAGGAGGAATCAAACAGGGGGAATTACACTCCCTGACTTCAAGCTCTACTACAAAGCCACAGTAACCAAGACAATTTGGTACTGGCACATAAACAGACCCACAGACCAGTGGAATAGAATAGAAAATCAAACATTAACCCAAACATATACAGTCAATTAATATTTGATAAAGGAGCCTTGGATATACATTGGGGAGATTATGGCTTCTTCATCAGCTGGTGTTGGAAAAACTGGACAGCTACATGTAAGAGAATGAAACTGGACTACTGTCTAACCCCATACACAAAGGTAAACTCAAAGTGGATCAAAGACCTGAATGTAAGTCATGAAACCATAAAACTCTTAGAAAAAAACATAGGCAAAAATCTCTTGGACATAAACATGGGCGACTTCTTCATGAACATATCTCCCTGGGAAAGGGCAACAAAAACAAAAATGAACAAGTAGGACTATATCAAGATGAAAAGCTTCTGTACAGCAAAGGACACCATCAGTAGAACAAAAAGACATCCTACAGTATGGGAAAATATATTCATAAATGACGTATCCAATAAGGGGTTGACATCCAAAATATATAAAGCCCTCACGCACCTCAGCAAACAAAAAGCAAATAATCCAATTAAGAAATGGGCAGAGGACATGAATAGACACTTCCCCAAAGAAGAAATTCAGATGGCCAACAGGCATGTGAAAAGATGCTCCACATCACTAATCATCAGAGAAATGCAGATTAAAACCACAATGAGATATCACCTCACACCAGTGAGGATGGCCAACATCCAAAACACAAACAACAACAAATGTTGGCGAGGATGTGGAGAAAAGGGAACCCTCCTACACTGCTGGTGGGAATGCAAATTAGTTCAACCATTGTGGAAAGCAGTATGGAGGTTCCTCAGAAACTCAAAATAGAAATACCATTCGACCCATGAATCCCACTCCTAGGAATTTACCCTAAGAATTCAGCAGCCCAGTTTGAAAAAGATATATGCACCCCTATGTTCACTGCAGCACTATTTACAATAGCCAAGAAACGGAAGCTACCTAAGTGTCCATCAGTAGATGAATGGATAAAGATGTGATACATATATACAATGCAATATTATTCAGCCATAAGAAGAAAACAGTTCCTCCCATTTGCAACAACATGGATGGAGCTAGAGGGTATTATGCTCAGTGAAATAAACCAAGCCGAAAAAGACAAGTATCAAATGATTTCACTCATATGTGGAGTATAAGAACAAAGAAAAAAACTGAAAGAACAAACCAGCAGCAGACTCACAGAACCCAAGAACGGACTAATAGTTACCAAAGGTAAAGGGACTGGGGAGGATGGGTGGGAAGGGAGGGACAAGTGGGAAAATGGGACATTTACGATTAACAGATGTAATGTTCGGGGGGCACGGGGAGGGCTTTACAACTCAGAGATGACAAGTAGTGACTCTATAGCATCTTACTAAGCCGATGGACAGTGACTGTAATGGGGTTGGTGAAGGGGACCTGATGAAGGGGTTAGTTTAATCACCCTAATATTGCACATGTATTTGTAGATTAATGATACCAAAATAAACTGTTTTTAAAAAAAGATAATACCAATTAAAAAAACATATCTGGGTCTTTCTAGAGCTTAGTTTGCTATGTTCCTTGGCTTCCTCCTATGGATTTCTATCATCAAAACTCTCTACAATGAGAAAATATGCTTTTATGCTTAGAGAATAAAAAGAAAATATAAATGTGTAAGTGTACTGAAACAGTCATGTATACAAAACTGAAGACAGAAATAAATCAAGATGTTACTGGTGACAGATGACTGAAATTTTTTTTTAATTAAGGTATCATTGATATACACTCTTATGAGGGTTTCACAAGAAAAACAATGTGGTTAATACATTCATCCTTATTATTGGATCCCCTCACATACACCATTGCAGACACTGTCCATCACTGTAGTAAGATGCAACAGAGTCCCTATTTGTCTTCTCTGAGTTACACTGTCTTCCCCATAAATACACACACACCATGTGCACCAATCATGATACCCCATAATCCCCTTCTCCCTCCATCCCCACCAGCTATCCCCCACTCCTCTCCTTTGGTAACCACTAGTCCCTTCTTGGAGTCTGTGAGTCTGCTGCTATTTTGTTCCTTCAGTTTTGTTTCATTGTTGTACTCCACAAATGAGAGAAATCATTTGGTATTTGTCTTTCTCTGCCTAACTTATTTCACGGAGCATAATGCCCTCTAGCTCCATCCATGTTGTTGCAAATGGTAGAATTTGTTTGTTTCCTGTGGCTGAATAGTATTCCATTGTATATATGTACCACCTATTCTTTATCCATTCACCTACTGATGGACACTTTCAGCAGTTACCTCCTCAATGACACTTTCTATCCCTTTTTCTCTCTCTTCTTCTTCTGGTATCCCTATAATGTGAATATTTTTCTGTTTGGATTGGTCACACAGTTCTTTCAATATTCTTTCATTCTTACAGATCCTTTTTTCTCTCTGTGCCTCAGCTTCTTTGTATTCCTCTTCTCTAATTTCTATTCCATTTACCATCTCTCCTACTACATCTAATCTTTTAAATCCCTCCATTCTTTGTTTCATTTCAGATATGGTATTAATGTTTGAATCTCAGTCCTAAATTCGTCCCTGAGTTCTTGAATATTTTTCTGTACCTGCATGAGCATGTTTATGATTTTTATTTTGAACTCTCTTTCAGGAAGATTGGTGAGTTCAGTCTCATTTGTCCCTTTATCTGGTGTTTGTGTGATTTTGGTTTGAACCAGGTTCCTTTGAAATTTCATATTTGTATGTGGCACCCTCTATTGCCCAGAGGTTCTAGTCTCTGGAGCTGCTCAGTCCCTGGAGTGATGTCGGGGGGTCACAGAAGAGCAGTGCTGGTGTCTGGGGGGAGGAAAGAGCTATTTCCTTCTTCCTGGCTGCAGTGCCTGTCTCCACTTTCAGAACCAGTGGGCGGAGCACACAGGTGTAAGCCTCTGTGCTATGTGTCTGTAGCTGCAGTAGGTGTGGCCTCCGTTTGGCTGACCTGATGCCAGAACAGGGAGTGCCAGTTTGCAAGCCAGTGCCAGCAGGCTAGGAGGATGGCACAGCAGGCTGCGTATCACAGTTGGGGGCCTTGAAGCTGAGTAGCCAGCCAAGGGGATGGAGCACATGAAGCTTCTGAAAGTTCCCAACCTGCTGGGCAGAGCATGCCCAGACAACTTTGTCCACCTATCTCTTCTCCTGAGCAGCAAGCTCCGTGCAATCCCCGCCCCTTCAGCAGCGCTCTCACTGCTAGGAAGCCTCTCAGACCAATCGCCTTTCCTTTGTCCCAGAGCAGCTGGATGTGGATCCTTGTCCTCCACAAACAGCTGGAATCTCAGTCTCCAAGTATTCTGTCTCTTAGCTTTCTAACCCCACTAATCTCCAGAGTACCAGGCAATGTAGGTTTGTGCTCCCAAAGCAGATCTCCAGGGCTGGGTGTTCAGCAGTCCTAGGCTTCCACCCTCTCTCTGCTCCATTTCTCTTCCTCCTGCCAGTGAGCTGGGGTGGGCCCCCAGATCAAAGCTTTGATACGTTACCCCGTTTCATGAGGTCTCCTCTATTCTCCAGGTGTATGCAGTCTGGCAGAGCCTTCTTTTCTGGTGCTCTTTTAGGATTAGTTGTATTAACTCTATTTTCATATTATATGTGGTTTTATTAGGAGTTCTCTGTCTCACCTTTCACACTACCATCTTTAGTCTCTCATCTCAACTTTGAATTTTTAAGTTTATTATCATGACACTGATTCTGAGCAAGCTATTTAGTAATTCCATGTATTAAGATTAATCTTACATTTATTAAGTTCCTAGCATATTTCAGACACTACTTTCACATTCATTATCTCATCTTGATTCCAAAATAACCAGTGAGGGAGGCTTATTCCCACTCTATGACTGAGGATACTGAATTATGTAGACTCACATCCAAGTTCACAGAATTTATAATCCATAAAGAGTAAGTTATGCTGCGAACACAGTCCCCAAGTTCCCCTTGGCTAGTGCTTTCCCACAGTACCGTTTTGATCAGAGTTGTTCATCAGGTTTATATGCTTCAAATTAGAGTGCATTTAGCAGTGCTCTTTTTCCTTATCAGAATTAGATGACCATTACTGACATTTACCTTGTGTGATCCTTCTTAATTAGTCCAGAGGGAGTGCGGGTAGCAAGGAGGCCCAAAGCAGGGTATTCCTTCCGGAACAACAAGCATTAGACAAGCATATCCTGCATTGATATTTTGCAATAGATGCAGATGCCTCATAGGGAGCTAACAATCAAATGTTTTTACACTTTCCCTCTCATATCTCTCTCCTCTGTACCTGTTTGTCCATCCTTACTTAACATGAACTGAGTTTTATACCCTTTATAAGATAATAACAATGGCAAATATGATTACCACTGGTTGAGCCCTCATAATATGCCAAGCACGCACTCGTCGTCACCACTCTGAATTCAAAGGAGGGCACAGGAAGAGCTGAGTTTGCTTTGAATTACTGACGCAGGAGTAGTAGGTCAGTTACCAGCCACAAACCATATTCAACGACTTGTCAGACCAATCATTTTGTTCCCCATCCATGGTCTGCTAAAATTCCTAATTTTCCAAGGACTAAAATGACTTTCCCTACTCTCTACTTTCTTTCTGGAATTTTAAAGTCATCAGGGCACACATTGATTTGCCACTATTATATCCTCACACCAAAGGGAATGTCCTGTTTTTTCTTAGTGTGTACTCAGGCACAAAACACACGTTCTCATGCATGCTCCTCTGTACTGGTGCTACCTCAGTGCTCAGGAGATGAGTGTAGAAGAAGCTACTTCTAGTCCTTGCTCTCAGTAGTTTATACATAGCCACATATTCACTGCTCAAGCCTCTCTTACTCAAGAGTGAATCACTTCTAGCTATATAAATCCCCCTCAGTACTAATTCAACTCACGATGTAGAGAGAACATTAGTTCCTTCAAAATATAGAGCAAAAT
Organism: Phataginus tricuspis; assembly: GCA_029783875.1. Lineage (NCBI taxonomy): Eukaryota > Metazoa > Chordata > Mammalia > Pholidota > Manidae > Phataginus > Phataginus tricuspis. Next base: position 10,670,835 of record JAQQAC010008719.1, on the reverse strand, counting down.
AAAAGTTTTGCTGTTAATATCTTAAAAACTAGAAGGTACCATTTCTTACACACGTCACATATTTTCTATGTGCTCTTGATTCTAAATTACTAGTCTCATAGAATCCAAAGTTCCACTATTTCAGCCAGGATTCTAGTTAGCTCTTTCCTCCCATGCCCACCTCGTCCTTTTAAGCTGTCATTTCTTGAACACTCATTACAGACCAGGGAAGTCATTAGGAACTTTACATACATTTTATCATTTATTCATCATGGCAGCCTTATTGTTACCAGAACACAGATGAGAAAACGTGAATACAAGAGATTAACTCCAGCAAGGCCCACGCTGGTACAAAGCAATGCCAGAGCTGGCTGCAACGTCCCCAGACCTGTCAGATCCCAGAGCAGAGGTGAGCTGCCTTCGTATCTTAAACGTGGTTTCACCCCTGCTTGCTGGCATTAGCACTAAGGGTGAACTTGAGTTATTCAAGTGTCTGAGCTGCTAATATCTCAAATAATACCCCTTAGGTCAGTGAGTTACTCTCAATCACTTGTGTTACTCTCAAAGTGAAAAATACAGGGGCAAAGTACAGATTCACTTTTTTCCTGATCCCAGTTTATTCTACAGGAGTAACAGGGGTGGGAGAATCTGTGCATTCAGAGCTCCCTCTAGCCTTCCTTCCTCCCCTCTTCTCTGCATGCCTCTTTCCACCTGGTAAACCACCACAGCCTACCAGGCTGCCCATCTCCAGGTAGATGCAGAATATTCTATTTTTATACATGTTCCTCATTAAAGGCATTTTCTGATATTTAACATTAAACATAGAAGGGCTGAAAGAGACTGCTAATGTCCCTGACTCATTTCAGGATGGTGAGCATTCTCAAGGAGGTTTATTTGGGGAAAAGGACATATTTTCTCATTAGTTAAACATTTGAAAAGTCTTGATTCAATAGGTGAGTCCTCGCCTCAGAAAAGCAGGCCAGGAAAGGTGGCCTGACAAGAGGGGAATTCAACCTTCTAATGTCAAGTCCCTGACACTGTGCGGCACTTTCCAGAGTGATCTATGAGAGACCATTCGCCATAATTACAACTTTAGCACTCTTTAGCTTTCCATTAATTAAATCTGCAGTCTCCAATCTTGTGGGCCACTTAATTACCTAACTGACGATGGCCTTATATTTGCAGATGAAAATCTGAGCAAGTACAGGCTGAAGAATCATGAGTACAAACCCATCTGAGAGAAAAGAGAAAAAACAAAGGGTGAGTTGGAATTCAGCTTCACTAAGTACCACCACCAACCTCACTAACCACAGAAAATCATATTTTAAGTTTACTCTCCAACCATCTAACATTTGTGCAAATCAAAAATAGCTCTGAGGAAAGCATATGGCATGGTAGCATGCTGACTTGACCATGTAGCATCTAAATTAGACAGACCGACTACTGCAAAATGTTTTCATAATGACTCTCTAAGGCTGTGACCTCAATTTACTATATTTTGGTGCCTTCTCTTTTGAAAATTGAAAATTCTTCTGGAAATTTCTATTTGTGATCCTTGGTGGAAAGCTTTGGATTTTAAACCTATGTTCTTGTACATAACGGTATATAAATTTATATGTTTAAAGATACACATCTCCTTCTCTACACCCTAAGACATACTTTCTAGGACAAATTAATAACAAAGTATTACACTGGAGAGATGAAAACAAAGCCACCAAACGACAGTATATTCCTCAAATTTCATATCTACACATATCCCTGAATATTAGTTCTTATAAATTCAAAAGTGTCTTTAGAAATTTAGTTTGAAAATCACTTTGGAAACAAGAAGCATTTATTTCATAGAAATCACTACCTCATCCTTCTCTATTTTTTTGCTATATTTTGTTATGTAATCAAAAGCAGGTCAATGACCTCTGCTCTTATAATTGCCTCCTAGACTTGCAAGAGCTCAGGGAAGCTGTCATCCAAATTTACTGTGTGAATCAGCCATGTCTCATGGTCAGCCCTGGGCCAGACAGCTCGAAGGTAGAATCGCCTGCATAACTAATACAATTTGACAGGCACATCTGGACTCTTAGAGCTTTCACAGATATCCTTGAGTACGGCTACCCAGTTTAAAAGGAAAGTGAGATTTAAAACCTATGCAAATAATATTTTGTGCCTTCTTGACTCTCATGTATCCATATTCTAATAAGAGAACTGTTTTGTGTTTTCCCTAACACTGCCTAATAGAAGATTATGTTAATGTATCATGGTGACCTGAGAGATGCAAGTCTGTTTAAAATCAAACATGCTACAGTAGTCATTTTATGGTAGATGTGGACACAGGTATTTTTTATTTTCCCAAATTTTCCAGTCAAGATACCTGACCTCATCTAAAAAGTGTGTGTTTGTTAAAGTCAAACATAGGTGCCGACAGGCAGCCTCGCCTGCCTGGCCATCAGGTCACGTTCCTACCATCCCTCTTACACTCTCACTGCCACATGCCTGTCTGTATCTTAGCCCCACTCCATGTCATGGTCTTTATGTGTCAGTATGTGTACAGAGCTGCCCCAGTTGTTCTTTCGCAGACGGCAGAGATGATTCATCTTTGTTGTTGAATCCTGGAGGGCAGCACTGTTATTACAGATCAATTGGGAACACAGTCAGAGTCGAGTGTGTTTCCCAGCACCCCAAAACTGACTACTCTGTCAGCATTATGACTTCCATGGGCCCTACGTACTTTTTCCTTCATGGGACCCTTCATTCATAAAAAATATATTGAAACTATATTTTATGACTGTACTGACTGATATAAAGATTAGCATAATCGAGACTGGATCTTATTCATTTTTTTTTCTTTTAACTTCAAAAGTAAATGAAACATTTTCATGGGCCCCTACAAGTATCGTGAGCCCTAAGTAGTGTTTTTACTGGGCCTAATGGGTAAACTGGCCTTATACTCTGCCTGCTTGTGGAAATTATGTGTGGCTTGTTCCAATACTACCAGTTTTAGAATGAAAGAGAGCTGGGTTCATATGTAGGCCAATAGCAATGAACTTTTGAAGTCTCAGTTGTCTATCTGGGAAATGTAGGTCATAGCGCCTTCTTACAGGATGGGTGTGGGGAAAAGGATTTCATTGGTGCATATGATCCAGCAACTGTACCCGAAGGAAATGAAAATTTAAATCCACAAAAAATTCTACACATGGATGTTTACAGCAGCTTCATTCATAATTGCTAAAACTTGAAGCAATCAAGATGTTCTTCAATAGGTGGGTGGCTAAATAAACTGTGGTACATCCAGATAATGGAATATTATTTAGTGCTAAAAGAAATGAGCTATCAAGCTATGAAAGACTTGGAGGAACATGAAGTACTTATTATTAAGTGAAAGAAACTGACCTGAAGGTAACTATAATTTCAACTATATGACATTTTGGAGAAGTTAAAACTATGGAAACAGTAAAAAGATCAGTGGTTGTGAGAGGCTGAGTCAGAGGAGGATGGAATGAATAGATGGAGTATGGAGGATTGTTAGGGCAGCAAAAATATTTTGTATGATACTCTGATGACAGATGTATGTCATTCTACATTTTTTCAAATCCACAAAATGTACACCACCAAGAGTGAACTGTAATGTAAACTAAGGACTTTGGGTGCTAATGAGGGGTTGATACACATTATCAATTACAGGAAATGCACCATCTGATGGGGGATGTTGATAATGGGGCAATACTGGGGAGGCAGGGTGTAAATGGCAAATTTATGTACCTCCCTCTCAATTTTAATGTGAATGTAAAACTGCTCTAAAAAAGTAAGTCTTAAAGTACAAAAATATGACATCATTAGTATAAATGTGACTGCATAGGCCCTGGTTACAATAGATGTCCAATAAATGATATAAACTCAGTATTATCTGAGCTACGTGTAGTTATGGCATATTTAATTTTGTTTTTGTTTTCCTTCAAGACACAGTTTTCCACATTAGGGCAGTATATTTCATTAGATGCTTCAGGAAATTAAAAAATCAATGCAGTTTTTCTCCCCCCATTCATGGTAACTGAAATGTAACTTGAATCACACAACTGACTTAAATAAATCACTTACATAAATCTCATTGACATTACTGCCCCACACACACTTATTTTGGAAGATCTTAATATTGCTACTAATAATAAATCAGGGACAGCAGGATTGCTGTCAAGGGAAACAATAAAAAAAGGCAGGGTCCTGCTGTATCACTAGTGGACCAGTGTGGTGAAAATGCATCAATGTGATAGAGTCAAAGCACTGAGCACACTGTTACAAATGGCTTGTACCCCCAGCCTGTGTTCCTTCACACTTGGTAAATCCTTGCTGATTAGGTTACTTGCCTAAATCACATTAGATAATACTCTAGATCTCTTATAAAAATAAGGCATAATATTAATGTCTATAAAGACAGAAACTATGAGAAAATTCTCTGGATGTCATAAAACTGTTCAAAGTCCCCTGGAACACACATTTCTAACATTATCTGCTATTATTCTCTCCAAAAATTATCTGATTGCATCTACTACCACTACCCTGGGGCTTGTACAACTTTCAAGATGTTATCTGGAGTTTAAAGGAAATGACAGGATAAAACACATTTTTGGGGAGTTTTTCAGTGAACCCTGTGCTAGTCGCTATGAGGTGCTGTTTGAGAGAAGCCCAGCTGCCTACAAGATGTCTGGCCAGAATCCAAGGTTATAGCTTAAAGCCTTTTGTATATTTCCTGAGTCAGGTAAGTAAGTAGGATGGGTCATGCTGAATGAAGACCCTTCCCCCTTTGGGCTCGGGCTCTAAATTTGGGTCACTTCCCAAATCCAAAATTCAAGTAGCTTCTCTAACTCCCAAACCCTGACTCTGTGCATATTATTACTGAAATGAGACAGACAAACTCATTGCCTAGAACCAAGGCTGAAGTTACCCACTCCAAGTATCCTTTCCCTTTAAATCTGCTCCAGCTCCCCTGAATTTTTTCCCTAATTGCAAAATCCCTCAGATCTGGTCTTATTGTAACAGATTTATTAAAGAAGATACAGAAGATCATAACAGAAATCCTAACAGAGGAACCAAGGCTTCTAGTTCTATAACCAAATCAACTAGCTTGCCCTGGATCTTGACTCATCTTTATGGAAAGAGAGGTCTCCACTGATATCCAAATGATATTTTTGCTTATTTGATGCTTGAAGCATTTGGAAATTTATTAAAACTCAACACTGTAAGCACACTAGTAGCATCACCTGGCCCAGCACTGGAGCTAAAAGCATGTAGGGGCTGAGTCACTGCCAACTGAAAACTCTGTTGGCAGGAAAAGCTCATTTTCAACAGCTCTGACAGTGTAAAGCAGGAGGCATGTTTGACAAGATGCTGTGTATTAATTTAAAAGGCTTTAGCATCTGGTTAGGTAACACCTGCTGTGGTGAACACTCCCAGGCACACAAAATAGCATTCAAGCTGAATATTTAAATCTCCCAACACAGCTCAAGAAAGCTCTACCTCTAAACAAAACCAAACTAAATCATGTTTTTTCCAGCCAAAAACAGAATTATAATTACAAAGCCAAAAACATTTGGGCTATGACATTGTTTGCTTTTCAATGAATTAAAATGCTGTAGTGGGTGCTATAGAACTTATAAACTATATTAAAACATATTGTCCTGCCATGGAGAATTTTACTGTGTGCAGCTTTTAGAAGAACGTAACTCAGGGAATAACACTTTGTGTTCTTTAGGTTGTATTAATATATAATCAAAGCAGAATTTGTCAGGGGGAAGGCGGAGGAGATGGCAGAGAATTACAAACCATATAAAGGAAAGAGCTGGCAGAAGTCTTCTCAGCACACACTCTCTGAGAAGGAGTCAAGTCTCAAGGATTACAGCCATCTGGGAATAGGGGTGGAGACAATTTTGGAATTATCAGGACATACTAACTTGATGTGGTGGTGTCATCAAATGTTCAAATAATGTAACGTTCTGAGTCCGTGCATGCCAAGAAATATTCTAAGAATATTGAATTTTTCTGTGAAGTTTCCTGCAGAGAAGAGACTTGCCTAGTCAGCCCAGTTTGGATGCGAGTTCTGCTTGATGATTTTATTTCTCATTGCAAATCAGTAAACTGACATTTTGATTATTCCTTTACTGACATTACAAAAGATTATTGAATGCCTAACACTTAGGAGATCCTACAATTTTTCAGACATTATAAGGTGTTCAATGGTGAAAAAGGTAGAGTAAATGAAGGTAACTGAAGCAATTACAACACAATGGTAACTGCATACATGGGGTTATACCCAGATGCTCGGTGTGCAAAGGGCACAGGTCAGCTAACTCCTGTAGGAGGTATGTGTATGGAGGGAACTTCTAAAAAGATGACATGTGAAAGTAAGAGCCAGCTGGGCAAAATACATGTTAAGTAAGAATTCCAGATCAAGGGAACAGCCTGAACAACTTATATAACACTCTTAGAAAAAAAACCCGTAGGGGTAAATCATAATCTTGGATTAGGCAATGGTTTCTTAGATATGACACTAAAGCTCAAGTCATTCAAAGAAAAATAGATGAACTGGACACAATCTGCGATGGCCTGAAATTGTGTTCCCCAAACTTCACATGTTTAAGCTCCAACCCTCAGGGTGCTGGTATTCTGAAAGAGGACCTTTGAGAGAGAACTAAGTTCAAATGAGGTAAGGCAGGTTGGGCCCTTCGGGTGGGATAACTGCCCGTGTAAGTGGAGACAGAGCCCCGAGCCCTCCCCCTGCCACGGGAGCGCAGCAGCGGGAAGCAGGCGAGAACCAGGAGGAGGCAGGGGCCGAGCTGGTTGGTGCCTGACCTTGGACTCCCAGCCTCCAGAACTAGAAAGTGAACCTGTTTAAGATGCTCAGTTGGCAGATTTTGTTATAGCAGCCTGAGCTGACTAGCACACCATCAAAAACTAATAACTTTTATACTTAAAATGAAATCATCCAGAAAGTGAAAAGATAACCCCTAGAATGAAAGAAAAAATTTCAAGTTGTATCTTATATAAGGACTCATTTCTAGAATAAATAACTATTATAAAAAAATAATAAAACGACAAATAACCCATTAAAAAAGTGAGCAAGGAATCAGGAATCTGAACAGACTTTTGTCCAAAAAGCAAATGATCAGATGTCCAAGTTCAACGTCATCATTCACCAGAGAATGCAAATCAAAACCACAATGAGATACCACTTCACACCCACAAGGAGATACCACTTGACTAAAGATGGCTTTAATCAAAAAGATAAATAATAAGTGTTGGCAAGGCTGTGGAGTAGCCTTGTACACTGCTGGTGGAAATGTTAAATGGTACAATTGTTCTGAAAATCAGTCTGGCAGTGTCTCAAATGGTAAAACCAAGTTTCATATGATCCAGCAATTCCACTACTAGGAAAATATCCAAGAAAATGGAAAATATGTCCACACAGAAACTTGTACATGATCACAGCAGCATTATTTGTTATAACTAAAAAATAAAAACGACCCCAAAGTCCAACAATTGAAAAATGAATGAAAAAAAAGCAGTATATACATAAAATGAAATAGTCTGCAGAAATAAAAGAAACAATGCCTTGATACATCCTATAGTATGGATGAATATTGAAAACATGGTAAATTAAAGAAGCCAGTCAAAAAGGACAATGTGCTATGTAATTCCATTAATATGTAATGCCTAGAATAGGCAAATATACAGAAACATAAAGTAAATTAGTGGCTGCTATGGCTAAGGGAAATGGAGAGATTAGACTGATAGCTAAGGGGTACAGTATTTTTTTGTGGGTAATGAAAATGTTTTAGAATTGATGGTGTGATGGATACACAGCTCTATGAATCTACTAAAGTCAATAAACTGCAATTTAAATGGGTGAATTAAATGATATGTCAATGATATGTCGATAAAACTGTTTAAAAAAGCAGTTCAGTATGGAACAGTGGAATGTATGCAGTGTTAATTATTTTGGTCTTTGGTAAAGGGCAGTGGAAGGGATTTAAGCAAGTGAATGACATTATAAACTTCATCTTCCTTCTTATGAGTTTAGCAGCCACTCAGAGACATGGAAAACACTAAACTCAGGACTTGTCCAGCTAAGGGTCAGACGCTGGACCTTGTTAAATATGACAACATAATAACCCCAGGGCATACGCCTTTTAATAACCATTCAGTCTTTCTGACGAAACCCAATTCTTTCAACTTCAACATTTGTCTGTTGTTGCCATGAGAAATTTTACAATTTCTATCCTTTTGACATCTTAATGTCCTTTCCCAAGTAACAAAAGGTATTAAAAACAACAGTTTACATAAGAAATATGCCATTTTCCCTCCTTACTATTCCCTTCTCCAGGGGACGTCCCTGACATCTGAATACCTTTCTAATTAATAGAAACAGAATCTCAGAAGAATGGCTTTCTTGGGAAGCACTTTGTAAGGTACATTTTTTTAAGAGGAGAATATATGGAAAATCAGTCACATATGTTCTTAACCTTTTCAACTCATAAAAAGCTCAGCAAAGACTTAGCCAAAGTTAGGAAAAACTCTTGACTTTCCTTTACCCTACAGTCATTTACTCATTTATGAAACAATCCTATCAATAATGAAGTGCTATATAAACATACACATGCACTAATTGGTATATGGAGAGTGAAATGTATAACCAGGTACATAATAGATTGATTTTTACTATCTTCTACTGTCTTTCTCCAGGTTTATTAAATAAATCCCATGTGTGTTGAAACTTTTTCTTCCCTTGCAGAAGACAACATGCAAATAATCACTTTTTTTCTTGAAGTAGCCTCATAATATTCTTTTATGCTCCACTTTAAACAACTACTTAATAACCCAATTTGTACCCAAGATGGATCCTGTTTGCCATCCTGTTGTAGAATTGCTCATTTTTTACATCTTCTTCAAAAACTAAAACAATGCAAATAGTATGTTAGAAATTGTTACTGTAGAAAATTTTTCACTGCAGAACCATAATTTAGATTATCATTTGTTTACATGCATGAACTACACTTCAAATGATTGACTGTTGTCCACATTATGCAGAGAAATCAACCACAGGAAAGCCACTTAGTTTGACTGAGTGTCTGTCCATAGTACTGCTTACTCACTTTTTACTTACTTAAGTAATGTTGCTTGGGAGAATGGAAAATAGCTATGAGTCAAAGTTTATATTCAGATGCTTTTATCTCAATTTTGGTGTTACAGTAGTTTATTTCATGATATATTTCAAGAAAATGAAAATATTCCATCAGTAAGAATTCTATACAGAAAAAAGTAAAAGGAGTTTATACCCCTCAGGGAAGAAACATCTCAACATTTCCTTCATATTGAGTTTCTATATTTTCTTTTAAAAAACCTCATACTTGTAAACATATATGAGCAATCAGTCCCATTTTATAATAACTTAATTTCTCTTAAACATAATTATTGTCTTTTGATTTTATTCTTTTAATACCTGAATCTGCCACAAAAAGAGCCTCAGTAAATTTAAAAAGATTGAAATTGTACCAACCAGCTTCACAGATCACAAAGGTATGAAACTAGAAATAAGTTTTGTAAAGAAAACAAAAAGGCCCACAAACACATGAAGGCTTACCAACATGCTCCTAAATAATCAATGGATCAATGACCAAATTAAAACAGAGATCAAGCAATATATGGAGACAAATGAAAACAACAGCTCAAGACTCCAACTTCTGTGGGACGCAGCAAAGGCAGTACTAAGAGGAAAGTATATAGCAATCCAGGCCTGTCTCAAAAAAGAACAATCAATCACAAATAAATAGTCTAAATTCATAATTAATGAAACTGGAAAAATAAGAAAAAAATGAAGCCCAAAATCAGTAGAAAGAGTGACATAATAAAGATTAGAGCAGAAATAAATAAAATTGAGAAGAATAAAACAATAGAAAGAATTAATGAAACCAAGAGCTGCTTCTTTGTGAAAATAAACAAAATAGATAAACCCCTAGCCAGATTTATCAAGAAAAAAAGAGTGTCTATGCACAGAAACAGAATCAGAAATGAGAAAGGAAAAATCACCACAGACACCACTGAAATAAAAAGAATTATTAGAGAATACTATGAAAAATTACATCAGTAAAAATTAACAAATTGGATAATCTAGAAGAAATGGAAAACTTTCTAGAAAAATACAACCTTCCAAAACTGACACAGGAAGAAAGAGAAAATCTGAACAGACCAATTACCAGCAATGAAATTGAACTGGTAATCTAAAAACTACCCAAGAACAAAATCTCCCAGACCAGACGGCTTCACCACTGAATTTTAACAGACATTTAGAGAAGACCTAATACCCACCCTCCTTAAAGTTTTCCAAAAGTAGAAGAGGAGGGAATACTTCCAAACTCATTCTATGAAGCCAGCATCACTCTAATACCAAAATCAGGCAAAGACACCACATAAAAAAAGAAAATTACGGACCAATATCCCTGATGAACATAGATGCAAATTTACTCAACAAAATATTAGCAAATCGAATTCAAAAATACATTAAAAATATCACACATCATGATCGAGTGGGATTAATTCCAGGGATGCAAGGATGGTACAATATTTGAAAATCCATCAACATCATCCACCACAATGACCAAAAGAAGGACAAAAACACATGATCATCTCCATAGATGCTGAAAAAGCATTTGCAAAATTCAACATCCATTCATGATAAAAACTCTCAACAAAATGGGTATAGAGGGCAAGTACCTCAATATAATAAAGGCCATACATATATGACAAACCCACAGCCAACATCATACTTAACAGCGAGAAGCTGAAAGCTTTTCTTTTAAGATCAGGAACAAGACAAGGATGCCCACTCTCTTCACTTTTATTCAACATAGTTCTGGAGGTCCTCACCATGGCAATCAGATAACACAAAGAAATAAAAGGCATCCAGATTGGCAAGTAAGAAGTTAAACTGTCCCTGTTTGCAAAGACATGATATTGTACATAAAAAACCCCTAAAGAATCCACCCCAAAACTACTAGAACTAATATCTGAATTCAGCAAAGTTGCAGGATACAAAATTAATACACAGAAATCTGTTGCATTCCTATATACTAATGATGAACTAGCAGAAGGAGAAATCAGGAAAACAATTCCATTCACAATTGCATCAAAGGGAATAAAATACCTAGAATAAAGAACTAACCAAGGAGATGAAAGACCTATACCCTGAAAACTGCAAGACACTCATGAGAGAAATTAAAGACACCATAAATGGAAATACATCCCATGCTCATGGGTAGGAAGAATTAATATTGTCAAACTGGCTATCCTGCCTAAAGCAATCTTCTGATTCAGTGCAATCCCTATCATGATACCGACAGCATTCTTCAACGAACTAGAACAAATAGTTCTAAAATTAATATGGAACTACAAAAGACCCCAAATACCCAAAACAATCCTGAGAAAGAAGAACAAAACTGGGGTGATTAAGCTCCCCAACATCAAGCTCTACTACAAACCCACAGTAATCAAGACAGTTTGGTACTGGCACAAGAACAAACCCACAGATCAATGGAATAGAGAATCTAGATATAAACCCACGTATATGGCCAATTAATATACGATACAGGAGCCATGGATAAACCATGGAGATATGACAGCCTCTTCAACAACTGGTATTGGCAAACTGGACAACTATCTGTAAGAGAATGAAACTGTAATACTGTCTAACTCCATACACAAAAGTAAACTTGAAATGGTTCAATGACCTGAATGTAAGTTATGAAATCATAAATCTCTTAGAAACATAGGCAAAAATCTCTTGAATACAAACATGAGCAAATTTTTCATGAACATATCTCCTCAGGCAAAGGAAACACATATCTCCTCAGGCAAGGGAAACAAAAGCAAAAATGAACAAATGGGACTACAGTGAACTAAAAAGCTTCTGTACAGCAAAAGACACCATCAGTAAAACAAAAAGGCATCCTATAGTATGGGAGAATATATTCATAATGACTTATCCAATAAGGGGTTAACATCCAAAATATATAAAGAGCTCACATGCCTCAACACCCAAAAAGCAAATAACCTGAATAAAAAATGTGCAGAGGATATGAACAGATACTTCTCCAAAGAAGAAATTCAGATGGCCAACAGGCACATGAAAACATGCTCCACATCGCTAATCATCAGAGAAATGCAAGTTAAAACCTCAATGAGATATCACCTCACACTAGTTAGGATAGCCAACATCAAAAAGACAAAACAACAATAAATGCTGAAAAAGATGTGAAGAGAGGGCAACCCTCCTACACTGTTGCTGGGAATGTAAAATAGTTCAACCATTGTGGAAAGCAATATGGAGATGCCTCAAAAAACTAAAAATAGAAATACCATTTGACCCAGGAATTCCTCTCCTGGGAATTTACCTGAAGAAAACAGGATCTCAGATTCAAAGAGACATATTCATCCCTATGTTTATCACGGCACTATTTACAATAGCCAAGACGTGGATGCAACCTAAGTGTCCATCAGTGGATGAATGGATAAAGATGTGGTGCATATACACAATGGAATACTTTTCAACCATAAGAAGAAAATAAATCCTACCATTTGCAACAACATGGATGGAGCTAGAGGGTATTTTTCTCAGTGAAATAAGCCAGGTGGAGAAAGACAAGTACCGAATGATTTCACTCATTTGTTAAGTATAAGAACAAAGGAAAAACTGAAGGAACAAAACAGCAGCAGACTCTCAGAACCCAAGAATGGACTAGCAGTTACCAAAGGTTTGGGGAGGGTCAGTGGGAAGGGAGGGAGAAAGGGATTAAGGCGTATTATGATTAGCACACATAATGTAGGGGGGGAGCACTGGGAAGGCAGTATAGCACAGAGAAGACAAGTAGTAACTCTATAGCATCTTACTTCCCTGATGGACAGTGACTGTAATGGGGTATGTGGCGGGGACTTGATATGGGGGGAATCTAGTAGCCACAATGTTGCTCATGTGAAACCTTCATAAATTTGTGTATCAATGACACTTTAATAAAAAAAAGTGTATCTGTATTTTACAAGTAAACAAAAATCAAATTAATGTTTTTAAATCTCTGCTTTCAGTGTATTAAAGAAAATTTGTTCTTCTACCAATTAGCCATTAATTTGCTAATATTTCTCTATTGCTTTGAATAGGTCACTCTTAGAATCATCTGAGTGGTGAAGTCAATTGTACAGACATTGACAGATACTGAAATGTGAATAGTGTAGAACACAATGAAACATGAAACATAAAAATAAAATGATCTTTTAAAATTAATGAGATGTTTAGGTGAGCAATCTCACATTTTAAATTATTCATGCCACTCTTCCTTTGATTTTTGTCAATTTATGGTAATAAATCTTCATATTCAGCAAGACAGTAGACTATAAACTTTCATTCTAACCCAGTATAAAAATCTCTACATCTTAAACTATGGAACCAGAACTCAGATTCTCTTGCCTCTGTTGTATTGCCAGCTTCTCATGGTAAGCCTGCCATAGCAATTCCATTTGTTACGTAAATACAATATTCAACTTCACATTTAGTAATGAGAACTTTAATGTAGATTAATAAGCATTTTTAAGAAAAAAATAGAATTTAAATCTTTTCCCTGACAAAGCTATTGAGGAAAGATTTGAAAGCATGGCATATACATTTCATTCTTTTGAAAGTGTTATTCTTGAAACATTTGAAACTTATGTGTATTATAATTCTAATGTTTTATATTTTTGAGATAATAGAATTTGCTATGGATTGTTTTTTGTGATTCTAGCACTTGGCAACTTACTTCCTCTTGTGATTTGAAACAGCAGTGACTGCAAGTATGTATCTGGTCACCTTAATCTGGGACTTCTGGAAGGTCTGGCTGAAAGAACTTCCTTCAAAGATAATCTATTCTTCCTCCTACTAGGCTATGAAACAGGAACTAGTTTAAGTTTAAATAATAAGAAGTTTAGTTCTAGCCATTTTCAAGGTTAATATTGTGGTAATCATTTTTTCCTAAATCTTAACTGCAGCTTACACTGGTCGTGCTCCCGACATCTTTCTTCTAGTAGATTTCTTCTTGCTATCCTTTCTCTGGAGGTATAGCCCATCAGCAGCTCTGGATTTATACAAGAGTTTAGTTCCAGCTCCCTTTCTTCCTAAGTACAAGGCCTCATCCCCATCCCTGCTCCCAACTACCCTATCGACAGTAAACCCCAAGTTCTTAGTTCCTGGGGTAAGCAAGTGTCTGTCTCCAGGATGCTCAAGTCTTCAGAAAATACTGACTGCTTTTTAACAGTCTTTTTGTTGCATTTTATCTAGGTTTTTGTGCTGGGAAGGTATTCAGACTTTCAAATTTGCTGCATTGGCAGAAAGCAGAAGTTGAACATGATAAAATATTTATAGATATTGAATTCCTATACTGAAAAAACATTAAACATGAAACTACCAGGGAATTATCCTTAGAAATATTTTTGCCTCTGCCAGTTACCTAGTGAGACACATGATTAAATGTGACATAAAAAAACAGTGAATCCATAAAAGAAAAACATAAGAAATCTAGGTTTATATCACATAAAATATGAACTGTATTTAATCCCATAAAATATTAACTGTATTTAAAATAATTCAATCAGTAAAAATTAATATTTCAGAAGTGAAAGTGATTTCTGTTATGAAGTTTGACTTGAAGAAGAAAAACAAAATCTCTGGATTAAGAGGAGGGGTGAGAGCTACCTCTAGTTATTTGAAAAGCTTTCACTTGGAAGAGTTACTTCACAGTCAGAGGATATTGTAAAAAAAAAAGTCAGAAAAACATTTTTATTAAATATATGCCAGCAATTTATACTTAATCAGCATTTTAAAAGTGAGTGTCATCCGTCAAAATTGTGCTGGCATCACAGAGATGGATAAAATAGCGTCCAGTTCTAGAGTTCTGATTGTAGTCTAAGGAGGTAACAAACATATTCCAGATATATTATAATACACATTATATTGTGATAAAAGTAGAAATTTATTCTGTAAAAATACAGGTGGCATTCTTCTGCAACTCAACTGTGCATCATAAAAATTTATATAGAACTTCATTTGTCATTGCTGGTGGGATTGCAAAAATGGGGCAGTCATTTTGGAAAACATTTTGGCATTCCCTAAAAATGTTAAACACAGAGTTAGCATATAACCCTGCAATTCCCTTCCTAGTTATAGTCTCAAGAGAAATGAAACCACATCTACACAAAAACTGGCATATGGCTGTTCATAGCAGCATTATTAATAACACTCAGAAAATGAAAACAACCCAAATGGATAAACAAAAATTTATCCTTTGGGTGGTAGATGCACACAATGGAATATCACCGAGCAAAAAAGAAATGAAATATATTGAAACATACTACAACATGGATGAATCTTGAAAATAGGAAAGTATGATAAGTGGAACAAGTCAGTCACAAAAGACCACATATTGTGTGATTCCAATTATAGGAAATGTCTAGAATAGACGAATCCATAGAACATGTAAGTAATTTAGTAATTTGGCAGGGACACGGAGGAGGCGGAACAGGTCTTTATTTATTTTTTTTTGGTTAGGGAGAGCAAATGTTCTAAAATTAAATGGTGGTGAATTTTGCAAAACTCTGAATATGCTCAAGAACACTGAAATGTACTCTTTAAGGGTGAATTCTGTGGTGTGTACATTATATCTTAATATAGCTGTTATAAAAACTATAAGGGAAAGAAAGTTGTATAAACTATTTAAAAATCAAAATGGAAAAGAACTTTCATAGAAGACAGTTTTCCATTTCTGAAGTCTAATATTTTCAATTCTATAGAATGTAGATTCAAGTTTAATTAAATTTCTTGTTGTACACTTGGGACTTTATAACATTTACAGTATAATCACTTCAAAGTATCTTATAAGAATCACCCCTCCCTCTGCATCCCCCACATTTTCTTTCTTTTTTGATTTGGTGCACATATAAACTAGTTCTTGCCCTTGTGCAGAAACTTGATGTATTTCTGAGGTAGGACTCAGCATTACTTAATTTTACTTTGATTTTACTGCCCTATGTAAGACCAAATAAAAGGACTAAAATGCCTCTAGGTAAAAATCAAAAGTTCTTGAGGGCAGTAAATGGACAAATTAAAAAAATTATTCAACACTGTTTTGAACCTGGCTCTACGTGAGATACTTCTGAATAAGATGTAATGTTAATCACAGTGATGCTGATTATCTCGTGGGAAAAACAAGGCAGATGAATAATTTATAATGGACAGGACCTCATGATAAGAACGTGTGCAAAGTGTCACAGGAACACTCTGGAAGAGGTGGGATTAATGGTGACTATGGGGACCAAGAAAAGCTTTCAAAGATATTAATGTTTTCATATTGTCTAATACAGCCAAGCATTTGAAAGGCCTATGTAAATGCCATATATTTTCTAACATAATTATACTTTGATGAGTTGAATTAATAGCAACATTCCTTATGGTACCATGACAATAAATAAACATTAAATTGGGAATACACATTTTTTAGTAGGTCAGACTCCTATTTTAGCAAAAAAAGCATTAGACAATATTTAATCTCAGTTTTTAAATCTCCACTGTAAATTTCTATTTGGGCTTAATTTAATATTTTCTCTATTAAATATCTTCCATTAAAATACAAATAGCATTGCTAATTTTAAGTGTTAATATTTTTATTAAGGGGATAAGCTTTAGTAATTACCAAATGGTTAAAAATTCAATTTAAAATGTCACTATTTCAATGAGTCACAGATTGTTTTTAGTTTAGGTTTGCTTTGCTTGGGCGAAACTTGTTGCAGTGGATTGAAGGAGTTAAGACATCAGGCAAAATGCTTCATTTCTGGCCCTGAGTTTTGTTTTCAGAAAGTAGTTACTATGTTAAGCTAATTCAAATTCTTTTCCATTATAACTATGCAAATTGAATTGACAGTGAATTAGTTATCTTTCAATATCCAGATTTCCTGGAAAAAAAATAGCTACCTTTCAACACCAAGCTTTTAGTAAGTATAAAACAGAATATTTTGAAAGAATATTTCCCCTTTTGGCTTCCCATTTCATTTAGTTCATTGCACATAATCTCTGTTTTATTATTATATATTATCAGGATTAGAAATTAGTTCTTAAACACAATACAACTCATATGATCAATAATAATAACATCAAATATAACTTTCACTCTATTTCGAGCTCTGTTCTAGGCACATTATTTGCATTGAGTTATTTAATATTCCCAATAACCAAATGGTGTTGCTACTATGATTATCTCACTTTGCATATGGGAAAATGGAGAAGCAAAGAATTTACGTCATTTTCTCTAATGTCTTATATCTCTTAATGTCTTACTTACATGGATGAGTCAGTACTAAAACCAGTCATCTGGTGTCAAAGGTTCTGATTTTAAGCACCAAACTGTACTGCCACTCTCACTTACTATAGTATGAACAGTCTAATATAGAAAGCAGGGACTTTTAGGATATAAACTCAGAGAAAGGATAAACAACCATGGTATTTCTAGGAATGATATTACTAACACATTTTTTAGGCACATACTGCTTTAGGAGAAGTTTTATATTTTATAAACATATGATAGCATTTTTAAAACTGCAGATTCCTGGTGATAACTCTTCAATAAATTTATAGAAATATTTTCAAACTTGGTTGCTGAATCCTTAAATCAACTAGAGATTATATCATAAAACTAATATGTATGCTATGCTTAATTCACATAATTCATACTAGCAACAATAGGAAAATTACATATATCTTTTGCTTAGAAAACTTGTGCTCATACCCAGTCTCAAGTGATATTAATCATAATAATCACAATACATAACATTTTTTAGTCTGTCTAAATACATTATTTTTTACATAACTGTCAACTCGAATTTGTTGACAAGGGAATGCAAGTGAAATTAAAAGAGAATGTGTCATCTTTTAGTTAAAAATGTTTATTATTAACTAAACCTGAAACTATAAGCCAGTCAACTCCATGTCCCTCTTATAGTCAAATAATGACTCATATAAAAACCCTGGGCCAGATTTAAGAAACGTATATATCAATTCCTTTATTCATTGGATACGCACATTTTGCAAAGCATGACGGGATCTCTCCCTGTAGGGATGAAGACCACGTGAGCATCCCCAGCACAGTGAGCCAGGCTTGAAGCACCTGTGGCTTCCCTGGCCATGAGAGGGCTGCTCCAGGGCGTCTGCTGGGGGTGGGCGTCACTGATCGGTTCATTTACATGAGGGAGAAGGGTGGCCTCTGGGAAGGAGCAGATTAGAGGGACGGAAATCTCCAGCTCTGGAGGCAGCTGCTTGTGTCGGAATCCCAGCTCTGCCCTTTGTAGCTGGAGAGCCCTGGGACACTCACTTTGCCTTTGGTGGCTTCCCTTATCCTCCTGTAAAACAGGGACAAATCACAGAGCCAAAAGCACAGTCCCATTAGGTTGCTGCGAGGCTTGACTAAGTTATCCGTGTTAAATACTTAGACTAGCAGATGAGCGCTTACAAACTATTAACTATTCACTACTATTATTATTATTGGAACAAACTCACAGCTCCTATCTTTAAGGACAGGAAGTTCATGGCACAGGTGATTCTAAGAGTAGGCTGTATGTTTCCAAGTCCCACCAAAGGCACTGAGAGTGTCACATTAACCATCATCTATCAGCATATCACAGCCATATTCTCAGGCCCACCCACAGAATTCTATCCTACTAATGCAGTTATTTCTGTGGTGGCAAGAAAAAACAGTGGCATATGGGGCTCATATGATAATGACAGCTGTTTGATGGTCAACTTGATGTTTAAAGGATATGGACAGAAAAGGTAATTAATATAAATGGCCAAAGAAGACAAAAGATAAAAAATATATATCTTTGGAATGTGTGTGAGGGTAATGTTTTTGGAATAAATTTGGAATGTGAGAATAATGAGTCCATATCTTCTTTTATGACTAATATATGCATTTCCATTTAAATTGTTATTCATTTTCACACATAAATTAGTGATTTAAAAGACATGTGACATAGTTAAATACTTTATGAATTCATTCATTATTACTGAGAATTCCAGTATTTATGCAAGGAAAAGTTGGATATGTAAAAATTTTACACAAAATAAACAAAAATACACAAAATTAAATTTTCATGGTCTACCTTTCATTGCCTTTTCCTGCTATTTTATTATTCAGGGCTTTAAAAAATATTTGCATTTGGAGAATTGGATCAGACAACTGTGAAACACCTGTCACCCTCAGAAGGTATGGCCAAAAGGAAGCTAGAATGCACTCCAATTTTTAGTAGCAAATGAATAAAATGTACTACTCGTCATGTTTCCTTATTTGTCATGTTCCCATTGTACCTATATGACATATCTTCTTTATCCCTTCATCCATTAATTGACAGCCTGTTTCCATATCTTGGCAACTGCAAATGATGCTGCAATGAACATGGGGATAAATATGTCTTCAAAGGTCTGGTTCATAAAGGGTATGTGTCATACAAATCTGGTTCCATAATAATTCCCATATTTCACAGAAGTTGCCACTGACACACACACACATATAAGCACACAAATTAAGAGAGACAGAGACAAATAACTCAAAGATTTCTCCCTGCATTTCTATCACAATATCCATTTAATTCTGTTTGTCGTTGTTCTGTCACTCACTCAAGAGCCCTCAGCCTTACAAGGTCTACCTAAGGCACCATCATCTCACTTGTTTTGCACCATCTATTTCCTCTACTCATGCTGTTCTTGCTAGCCTGGCCACGTGGAACATTCCTCTTCATTCTTTAACAATGAGATGGCATATCCTGTATCCTAAGAAGTCTATCATCTGCAAAAATAATTTGGAAATCAGTCCTGAGGTTTCTTACTCATGGTGCTGTAATGACTTGTGCGGTTGTTGAGCTCCCACACGGCACCATGTCTCTATGTGTTTGAATGCATAATGAGTAGTGGAATAGAGGTATACAACTTAGCAAGGCACAGTGATTTTAAAATTGCAGAGGTCAGCCACATAAACAAGTCCCTGACCTATTTTCCAAATTAATCAGGCCAGGTCACCATTGTCCAACTTCTTGTTTTATCAGAAATATTGTTCACCATATTCTCAATGTATTTTAATATGATAAGAGTGAGACTTGCAAAAATGATAAATTAGTAATGGGGATTATTAATTTCTCAGGTAGTTTGTGAGTTTTCAGGTATTCAAAATGTCAAAGTATTAGAGAAAGTTTTAAAAACGTTTCCCTAGTAGCTCAGGATTCTAACAATAATATAGGAAGAAGTTATGAATACATCAAAATATTTACAATATCCATTTATTTTTTAAAGTATTTTACCAAGTGTTCTGGGAGTGACAAGAAAGTTCAAGATATGTTTCCCATATCTGAGGACATTGTTCCCAATTTTCTGTTTATTTGGATGTGTATGTTTCAAAGCTCAGTTTAAAGCAATCAAAGTAACAGAGAAAAAAGAAATTAGGCAGTTTTAATTGTAGACCAGGAAGACACTAAGACTTAAAACAATCTTTTATTTACTTTTCTCTTAAGTAGTTACTATACTCCACTAGCACACAATCCTGAAAAGCCAATCCCCAAACCTGTCTTTGATAAAAGTTTAATTTTTACAATATTTCAAATAATTTAACTGTTAGTTGTGCATAGCTTTTTGTGTGAAATAAAATTTCTATCAAGTATATTTTAAAGACTTTACAGTATTTAAATGAACGGGAAAATTACTGTGTTCTTTGAAATTTGCCTATGCATCATAATTAACATTTCAAAACACTGCACAAGTGGAGGTCAACAAGAGTGTCCTTTGAACTCTTACTCTGTGCCTTCATACCCATATGCTACCCATTTTTCAAGACCCATTTTGTATTCCACCGCTGTAGAGAAGGCTACTGAGATATTCTCCCAGTTAGAAATGATCCTTATCTATTTTTCTCTTTCATCTCTCAATCTACATCTTATACCACTTTTTCTATTATAATCTTTCTTTTGTACATACGTCCCGGTTCCCCATTATAAGATCTTCCTCATTGTAAGACCTAACTTTCATCTTAATATCATGAATAAACACCTGGGCAGTGTTTAACACATGGTAGATGCTTCATAAATTCACGTTGAATTAAACTAAGTGGTTTGGGAATACACAACTCACACTTACAATGTCTGCTGATTCACAGGGGTCTACTCAGGGAATTTTAGGAGGTATATGGTCACCCTTTGGAAAAATCCCAACCTTTAAAAATTCTTCCTTGGGCATATTGCTTTGTAGGATCTTTCTAGAAATGCAATCCAATGAAAATTGCAAATGCAAACTTTAGAAACGTAGCAGAAATATAACATAAATGCGTGCCTTAACGGAAGCTCCTAATTGCCAAGTAGAGAAAAGTACGCCCAGACGATGAGCATCATTCTTCTCCATGATTGTTTCTATCACCATTTTGCCATCACTAATGTTTCTAAATGAGCCACATACTATTTCTTAAATTTGGTGTTCCTATTTGAGAAAATGCAAGAGTAGAAGCACTAAATGCAATTAGATGTTTGCTGAAGTATGTATATTTAGATCCTATAGGAGTTTGGGGTGTCAGATTGATATTCATCAGATTTAAGTAAATGTTAAGTAGCTTTGACTGTGCAGGGGAAACAGTAACAACAAAATTTCTTCAGATGATCAGACCCTCAATTACAGAGCCCCCTCCCCTGCACCTTTCCAAAGTGCTATTTTCCCTCAGTCTTACCAGTCTTTTCCTGCTTTGTTCTCATTCTACACTGCTGCTTATGGCACTTGGGCATTTGCTCATACCTGTCCCACTGATTTTCCTCATGTTTAACATTCTCAATTCTGCTACTAAGTATCTTGCAATGAAAGGAAATGACACCCTAACTTGCCAACTGTAAGTCATCACCTGACTTCATTTCTTCTAGGCTCCTGACAATAACTGGCCTCATTGCCTGCATTTCCCACT
The DNA here is from genome assembly GCA_029783875.1 of Phataginus tricuspis. Taxonomy (NCBI): domain Eukaryota; kingdom Metazoa; phylum Chordata; class Mammalia; order Pholidota; family Manidae; genus Phataginus; species Phataginus tricuspis. Next base: position 10,648,816 of record JAQQAC010008719.1, on the reverse strand, counting down.
AGTGCATAATGTTACTGTTAACTCATTCTTCTATTACACCAAACTCTCGCCCGCGGATGGACTTTGCATTTGACTTTATGCCTGATAACACCTGCCTCTTCAGTGCCATCTTCTAAAAGAGAGCTTCCTTCTTTGCTCACTCCACATTTCTACAACCCCATCTTATCAGTTACTATCGCTCTCTATTCTGTTATACTTTAAGAAAATTACCTTCTGATATTTTCCCTGAATCGAGTTTCATCTCCACTCTACTAAAATAATTACCAATCCAGGTTCTCTACCTTCCGTCTTTCTTGGGTTTAATTCATCTTACAGGTAGAATGCCAGTTATTCCAAAACCTTGTTTGGCCATTTCATTCCCGCTTACCTCCACCAAAATATGTTACCTAACATTTGATAAATACCCTATGCCTAGAGGATAAAATGAGAATTCCTTAGCCCTTTGTCCAAGGTTACTATGCATTAGCTTCTACCTATAGCCCAGAACTCAAACTTGTACTACTCCTTTACAAGAATGCTCTACCTCAGGGAAAGAAGCATATTTATATACACTCCTGTCTCTTCAGTTCAGCTTTATATCATTTCTCTTGCCTGGATCATTCTCTTATTCACCTTTCTACATTTCTAAATCCTATGTTCTTTATTTGTGCCCTATCTCAAGTCTTAGTACTTCAACAAATACTTCTCTAATGGTCCCAGAATTTAATGACCAATCTATTTTTCTTCATAGTTACTCAGATTTTAGTAGAGTTTTGTGTGCCTGACTGTGAACACAATTAAAAATTGTCTTACAAATTGTTTTAGCAAAAACAGTATCATGTATTATGCTGCCTATGTGTGATATAATAAGATCTGCACAAAAAAACCCAGAGAAGCTCTTAATTATATATTTTTTTTCAAAAAAGCATCACATTCATTCATGTATTCATTCACTCAAAAATACTGATAGACTTCTTAGAAGAGATCGGGTCCTCTGCCAGAGAATGGAAACATGGTAGCTGACCATATTCAGCCAGAACAGAGAAAAATTCTTATCTTTATGGAGCTTATGTGTTTGCAGAGATGGTGATGGGAGGTGGAAAGACAGATAATAAAGAAGACAAATAAGCATACAGAGCATATTAGACAGTGATGAGTGCTAAGGAGTAAAATAAAACAGGAAGGGGTGGCTTTGCAGTTAGATAGAGCATACAGCACTCAGGAAATGCGTGACATTCGAGCAAAGGCCTAAAGATGGTGAGGCAGTAAGACATGTGGCTGTCTAAAGGATGCATGCAGTGGTTCTGATATGATGGAAGGGCTCATATAATGGAAAGGATATTCTGAGCAGAGAGAGCAAGGAAGAGGCAACCAGGTCCCAGAAGTAAAGGAGTGACGGAAGTGTGCAGGCTCTATAGGCCAATGTGAGGACTTGGAGAGCAATTGGAATATTTTGAGCAAGGAAGTGACATGATCTTATTTCTGTATAAATGTAATTCTGGTCAAGCAGTTGTGGCACCCCCAAAATACTCCATCCCCCTTTCTGGTGGCTCAGCCCCAAGGCAATTCCTTGTGCATGTGCCTGCTGGCCTCACCCAGTCTCAGTCTGGCAGGCAGAGAGAGGTTTTGCTGCCTGGCAGGCAGGGGAAGCTTTCTGACTTTCTCAGCTCTCTCCCAGCCAACTGGGGAGGTGCCTGCAGGAGCCAGGTCAGAGCACAACTTGCTCTTCGCAGGTGGCCCAGCCCTCTGTGCTGCACCGTTAGCCCAACAGTGCAGCCTTAAGGCAGGGTGGGTAAGGGCAGCCACTCCCACAATGATCCCAGCAGAAGCTCAGAGCTGAACTGCACCAAACATTTTTAAAGAAGAGCTAATACTCATCCTTCTTAAAGTTTCCAAAAACTTGAAGAATGGATATTTCCAAACTCATTCTATGAGGCCAACATCACTCTAACAACAAAGCCAAAGATAATACAAAAAAAGAAAATTATACACCAATTTTCCTGATGAAAATAAGTGCAAAATTCCTCAACAAAATAACCGAATTCAAAACTACATCAAAAGGATCATCCATCATGACCAAGGGAGATTTGTTCCAGGGATGCTATGATATTCATAAATCAATCAACATCATATATCACTTCAACAAAAGAAGGACAAAGACCACATGATCATCTCCATAGATGCTGAAAAAGCATTTGACAAAATTCAACATCCATTCATGATAAAAACTCTCAACAAAATGGATATAGAGTCAAGTACCTAAACATTAAAGGCCATATATGACAAAGCCACAGCCAACATCATACTTAAGAGTGAAAAACTGAAAGATTCTCCTCTAAGATTGGGAACAAGACAAGGATGCCAACTCTCCCTACTTTTATTCAACATAGTACTGGAGGTCCTAGCCACACCAGTCAGACAAGATAAGAGATAAAAGGCATTGAAATTGGTAACAACTTAAACTCTCACTATTTGCAGATGACATTATACATAGAAAACCCTAAAGACACCACCAAAAAACTATTAGAACTAATAACTGGATTCAGCAAAGTTGCAGGATACAAAATTAATACACAGAAATCTGTTGCATTCCTATATACCAACAATGAACTAGCAGAAAGAGAAATCAGGAAAACAATACCATTTATAATTGTATCAAAAAAGAATAAAATACATAGGAAAAAAACTAACCAAGGAGGTAAAAGACCTGTACTCTGAAAATTATGACACTCATGAGAGAAATTAAAGAACACACAAATAAAGGAAATCAATCCTCCATCCTGCACTCATGACTAGGAAGAAATAATACTGTCAAAATGGCCATCCTGCCCAAACCAAATTACAGATTCAATACCATCCCTATCAAAATATCAAATGGCAATGAATTAGAGCAAATAATTCTAAAATTCATATGGAACCACAAAAGATCCTAAATAGCCAAAGCAGTCCTGGGAAAAAATAAAGCTGAGGGCACTAAGCTCACTGGCTTCAAGCTCTACTACAAAGCTACACTAATCAAAACAGTATGGCACTGGCACAAGAACAGATGCATATATCAATGGAACACAATAGAAAGCCCAGATACAGACCCATGCATACACAGTCAATTAATATACAATAGAAGAGCCATGAATATACAATAGAAAAGGTCTCTTTAATAACTGGTGTTGGGAAAACTGGACAGCTATATGTAAGAGAATGAAACTGCATTACTGTCTAACTCCATACACAAAAGTAAACTCAAAATGGATCAAAGACCTGAATGTAAGATATTAACCTCTTAGAAGAAAACATGGGCAAAAATCTCTTGAATATAAGTTGAACAAATTTTTCCTGGACACATCTCCTTGGACAAGGGAAACAAAATAAAAAATGAACATGTGAGAACTACATTAGATTAAAAAGGCTTTGTAAAGCAAAGAATGTCATCAACAGAACAAAAAGATGACCTACAGTATGGGATAATATATTTGTAAATGATTTATCCAATAGGGGTTAACATTCAAAATATATAAAGAAGTATCTGGTGCTTCAACACCCAAAAATCAAATAACCCAATTAAAAAATGGGCAGAGGAGCTGAATAACGCTTCTCCAAAGAAGAAATACAGATGGCCAACAGGCACATGAAAGGACACTCCAGATCACTAATCATCAGGGAAATGCATGTTAAAATGACAATGAGATATCAACTCACACCAGTCAGAATGGCCACTATCCAAAAGACAAGAAATAACAAGTGTTGGCAAGGATGTGGAGAAAGAGAAACCCTCCTACACTGCTGGTGGCAATGTAAATAGGTGCAACCACTGTGGAAAGAAATATGCAGGTTCCTCAAAAAACTAAAAATGTAGATATCACTCCACCCAGTAATTTCACTCCTCGGAATTTAGCTGAGGAAAACAAAATTCCTGATTCGAAAAGATATATGCTCTCTCTGTTATCACCACATTAGTTACAATAGCTAAGTTATGGGAGAAAACTGTTTGTCAAATAGATGAACAGATAAAGAAGAAGTGGTACATGTATACAATGGAATATCATTCAGCCATAAAAAAGAAAGAAATCCTGCCATTTGCAACAAAATGGATGGACCTAGAGAGTATTATGCAAACTGATATAACCCATGTGGAAAAGACAAATACCATATGATTTCACTAATTTGTGGAATATGAAAACAAAACAAAATGAACAAAATAGCAGTACACTCTTAGACACTGAGAAGGGATTGGTGGTTACCATGGGGGAGGGGTTGGGGCTAGTGGGTGGGGAGGATGAGAAGGATAAAGGGACACAAAAATTCTCAATCATAATGTAAGTTGGTCACAGGGATGGTAGTTATTACGGAGAATATAGCCAATGATTCTGTAACATCTTCCTATGTTGACCGATTGTAACTGCACTATTGGGATAAGGATGTAATAATATGAGTGACTGTTGAACCTCTGGATTGTATATTTGAAACCAATTTAGGATTGTTTATCAATGATATTTCAATTAAAAATAAAAGTGATGCATTGCCTCCCTCTCTCCTTTCCTCCCTCTACTCCTTCCTTCTTCTCTCCTTTCATCTTTCTTTCTTTTATATAGAGGAAGATAAGCACTTGTGAAATGGGATGTGAGAAAGGAGAATCAGCCTGATTGTTCAATAGGCAAACCATTGTTAGAAAACTGAGCTCATGGAGGAGCCAGTCATGGATGAATGTGTGATCCTTGATTAAATTCCAGACTGAATAAAGGAACTATAAAGAATAAGAATATTTTGGGGATAATTGGAGAAGATTGAATATGGACTGTTCATTAGATAATACTACTGTATAATGTGAAATTTCTTGGGTATAATAAATAGTATTATATTTATATTAGGAGAAATAAGACACATGCTAAATCTTTAAGGGGGAGGCACCATGTTACTTGCCCTTACTTTCAAATTTTTCAGATAAAAAGTCAGAAAAAGAAACAGATGAAGCAAATGTGGCAAAATATTCATAAATCAGGGTGAAGAGAAACAGTGTATGTGTACCATGGGATACTGATGATGTTATGTTTATATGAGTAAGACTAGAAGGATGGTTTAGTACAATAGAAAAAGAAACAGCTTTGAGGCATATAAATAAATCTGAGAAGGTGGGTATCTTATGCAATGAACCACAGCTTGCTTCCTCTTGATTATGACATGCTTCAGAGCAAATAGAGCTTTAAAAGACTTAAAAATGAATTTAGCCATACTAGAGTACAGTCTCTGTGGAGAGTGGGATTATGGAATTTTTCTTAAATTCAACAATTGTTAAAAAGAACAAAAGATGTATCATTAATAGTCCCGAATTACACAGGTCACAACCAACCCATGCTTAGTTTCAGGTGCACATGAGCTGTTTGGCAACAAGCCCCACTTCCCCAGAGCCAAGGAAATGCTTATTCACCAAGGACAGTTGTGACTACAGAGGTAATCCTCTTAAAGACTGTTCCTTCTGATTACTAAAAATGAGAACAGAAGCAGTTGCACCAAAGTCACATTTTCAGGTAAATTTATGATGATGTACTTTTTTGCCCAACAATATTGAAAATTAAGGAATAAAAAATTAGCTGCCTTTGAATTCGTAGATGCGACTAGTGACTTAGCATTTTTTCTTCCCAAGATTATTTGTAAATAAATCTACTTTGTATTGATTTTCTTTTTATTAGAACAAAGGTTCCGTTTTATGCTTTTGGTACATGAGTTATATGAGGAAACCTAATGGGGCTGGAACTATGTATGAAAAGGGCTTTCTCTCTTCCCTCACGAGGGCCCAGAACCTAAATAAGCCCTCAGCTTTCATAGTTAGGTCTGTTCTGATGCTCGTAAACATGATCTACAGTTCCAGTTCCAAAGAGTTTCCTTCACCTTCCATGGGCAGTGCTCAATTTCTTTTTGCCATTAATTTTCCTCTTCCCAGGCTCTTCAACAAAACTGGTTTGGGAGAGAGATGAGGAGGAAGGCACAGTACCCCAAATGCTGATGATATAAACAAGAACCCTAACAGCTGATTTTCTCGCAGATTTACATAAAGTTGGTATGGCTCAAGAACATTTATCAAAGTTAAGAAATTAATATTGGCGAAAAACTATTACTTATGCAGATTTCCTAAGGTTTTCCAGAAATATCCATATTCTGTCCCATGAGTAAATCCCAGATACCATGATGCCACGCTGTATTTAACAATCCAAGTGTCCTCTAATAGGTGACAGTTTCTCAGTCTTTCTTTGTCTTCTATGATTTTGACATTTTTGAGGAGCATTGGTCACATATTTTGTAGAATAACCCTCAATTTGTGTTTATCTGATTTTTTTCTTAGGATTACAGTGAATTTATGAATTTTTTTGTAAAAAATACCCCAGAAGCAATGTGCTCTTCTTTTTTTATTTTGGTATCACTAATATACACTTACATGAGCAACATCGTGGTTACTAGATTCCCCCCACTATCAAGTCCCCACCACATACCCCATTACAGTCACTGTCCATCAGCATAGTAAGATGCTGTAGAGTCACTACTTGTCTTCTCTGTGTTATATACTGCCTTCCCCGTGCCCCCCCACCCCCTACATTATGTGTGCTAATTGTAATGCCCCTTTTTCCCCTTATCCCTCCCTTCCCACCCATCCTCCCCAGTCCCTGTCCCTTTGGTAACTGTTAGTCCATTCTTGGGTTCTGTGAGTCTGCTGCTGTTTTGTTCCTTCAGTTTTTCCTTTGTTCTTATACTCCACAGATGAGTGAAATCATTTGATACTTGCCTTTCTCCACCTGGCTTATTTCACTGAGCATAATACCCTCTAGCTCCATCCATGTTATTGCAAATGGAAGGATTTGTTTTCTTCTTACGGCTGAATAATATTCCATTGTGTATATGTACCACATCTTCTTTATCCATTCATCTACTGATGGACACTTAGGTTGCTTCCATTTCTTGGCTATTGTAAAATAGTGCTGCAATAAACATAGGGGTGCATATGTCTTTTTCAAACTGAGCTCCTGCATTCTTAGGGTAAATTCCTAGAAGAGGAATTCCTGGGTCAAATGGTATTTCTATTTTAAGTTTATTGAGGAACCTCCATACTGCTTTCCACAATGGTTGAACTAATTTACATTCCCACCAGCAGTGCGATGTCCCCTTCTTATTACATCTTCTCAGAGGGTAGTCACAGGGACTTAAAAAATGTATGTTTCTCTTTGGGCAAGTGAGATAAAAGCATTCTGCATAAAGAAAAAAAAAATTGTATGATACTCTTTGTCTGCTGGCATTTTTGGCCTGCTGACCATAAGGCCATACTACAAGCTAGGAGGTAGGGTGCTGCCTGAACTTCTCCACATTAATCTTCACAGGCTCTGTTACCCCCACAGTGAACTCATGAGTATTCTCCCTGCAAGGACATACATCCAGTCTCTGTACCATGCTTCTGTAATTTGCCCAATATTTCAAACAATATTGAAAGTTAAGGAATAAAAAATTAGCTGCCTTTGAATTCCTAGATGCGACTAGTGACTTAGCATTTTTTCTTCCCAAGATTATTTGTAAATAAATCTACTTTGTATTGATTTTCCTTTTATTAGAACAAAGGTTCCCTTTTATGCTTTTGGTACATGAGTTATATGAGAAAACCTAATGGGGCTGGAACTATGTATGGGGGGGCACCATTCCACATCTGCTCTCCCATCTTCTCTTATCAACAACTGTGACAACTAGAGGCAGTCCTTATGACATTTTTTATTTTGTTCCAGCTAAGAAAATTGCTGGTAACTTCAAAAAAGGGCTATTAATTCTCAAGATCTCTTTCATTTTCTCTCTCTCCTGTCTCGTAAGCTACATCCAGCCAAGAGGTAGCCAACAGCAATGCCCCAGGGGAGTCTACCCTCCTTCCTCAGGTAAGTCCCACCTTGCAGATAGAGGGTTAGATCATAGTAATTACATTACTGAGGAATAGGGAGAAGGAGGGAAAGAAAGATGAGTGACCATGTGTGTACCACGCTGAGCACTTTCCAGCAGATACCATTTAAACCCAAGAAGCCACTGAGGTGAATATCATTTATACTGTTTCACACATGAGGAGCAGAGTTCAGCGGGATTTAAAAAATTCTTCAAAGTCAGCCGAGCAGTAATGGGTAAAGGCCAAAGACCCCCTCCTTCATCTGGAGGTATAAATCACACACCCCCTCAGAGAACCTGGTTAAAAAGCACACTCCCTCCTGATGTCACCAACAAAATCTAAAACTGGCTCCATTCTCCTGGAGGACCAATAACTGCCCTGAGATAACTGATGACAGCTGCTGTTTCTGTGCCTCTTGTCCCTTTTGAAAGGCAGAAATGATGTGAACAATAACAACATCCATATCACACAAGGGTTTTACAAAGTGCCTACTCAGTACTATTCAGGCGTATATAGATTGGACTCCATGAGAGGTCTGAGAAGGTTTTTGTCTCCCTCAAAGAGCTTAGAGCCCCCCACTTTCACATGGCTGGTCCTACTCTAATACTCTGCATAGTTATACATAACATGTAATCCTAAAGTACAAACAAAAAATGTGTTTTGTCTGTTTCTGATGGCCCCCTGAGTTAGCTCAACAGTAATTAAAAGTTCCTTGCAGGAATTGGCAAAATGAGAAACTAAACACAAAATTCTTTTACTGTTGGCTTTAACTTTGTCTGTAGAGATCTTGAAACTTACAGAACATATTTCCCCATGTCCAAAGCTTTAGGGCTCCCCATGAAAAACAAGAAGTCCAGTAGCTGATCACATAACTCTAAAGGAGACACGGGAAGTCCAGCACTTCCTGGGAACTCTTCCTTTCATGCGAGAGTCTGTGCCTGGGTACTTGGTCATTCTTCATGCCTAAGTGCCTGCTTTAATAATCTAAAACTGCATTGCTATTTCCAGCCCTTACCAGAAATCTTTAAACCCAACCACATGACCCTCCTGCACAGACTTCGGCCAGTATAACTTTGAGCAGTCCCTCAGAGCAGGGTCATCTGCGGTTGTCATGAGAGATGCTCACAAATGTTCTAGGTCTCCTTTCCTCTCAGGTGCAAAGAAGCATGTGCTTCCCATTCCTCTTTGAAGGTAGCTGTGGCCCTGTTCAAGTCCTAATTCTTTGTCTTGCTAGTTTAAGTGTCCTGAACAAGGGAGTTATAAACCTAAGATTCCTCATCGGTCCAAAGAGGAAAACATACTTAATTCAGAGGGTCATTGTAAGGGTTAATTAAGTGAGTATATAAAGCATCTACCATGGATATATGCAGGAGTTTCTCTTCATTCTCCTTCTCTCACTACTGCAAAGAGAGTCTCCTTTACCTTCTTTCCTCTCCACTCTGAACATATGACTTGAAGACAGCTAAAGGGCACACATTCATGTAGCGTACCAGTTCATTCTTACAAGTAGCTCTTTCCCATCATAATACAAAAGGGTGGGCAAACATTATTTCTTAAAAAAGTCTGCATTGCTAGCTCCTGGCACAGTTTCAGAATAAACCAGGCACACAATAAATGTATACTAAACATGTCTGACAATAAGGAAAGGATGACCTCCACCTGGAACTTAAACACATTCTTCAAAATGCAGCTTCTTGGCTCCATCATTTACCTATGTGACATCTTTCTTGGTTCCCCCACATGCCTTTAGTACTCTCTTCCTTTTAATTACATTGAACCACCTACATATCTGTATACTGTATCAATCTATTTTGTAACACATAATTTGTGAAATGTAGTTTGCTATCCTAACCACTAAACTCTTAAACTTAGATAAAAAACACCAATGGAGCAACTACCAGCACTGAGTCATTATTATGTGCTTGGCTCTCTGTTAAGCCCTTTATAATTATTTAATCTTCCATCTGCCCTATAAAGCAAATGTTGCAGTCACCATTTTCACTCGAGGAAGGTGAAGTTTAGAAAGATTAAATTATTTATGCAATGTCACAAAGCTACAAAGTATCTGGACTGAAATTCTTGTCTCTGGCCCAAAGCCTGACTTCATGACACTGCAGTACACACCCTCCCTATCCCATCCACCCCCGTGTACACCACCCACTCTGGCCCAGCTCCTGCTCGCAGTAAAGTGCTTGGAACACAAGGAACATTTCAGAAACTTTGTTGCATTAAATAATTTCCATGAGCTTTTATTCATGCTGAGTTCATTTGCACATTTTACCCAGATTTCTAGCCACTTTAGGTTGGAAAGTGTCCAGATCAAAGAGCACACTCCCCACAACACTCTTTCGGGCACAGCTACCCATCATCCTATCAATCTAACAACATGCGGGCACTGATACACAGTAGAAGCTGCTCAATTATAAGTGTTTAAAAATATATAATTTCTAAAAAATATATAAGTTTTTAAAAAATATATAATGTAAATTAACAATTTTATTTTGTTTTACTTGGGTATTATGTTATATCAAATACCAGTTAGGGTTTCAAATGGTCATTCATTCATTTACGCTAATGATATTCAAATCCCTGCCAACTATATGACCCATATCTTTGAACTGTAGGCTTTTCTGAATGTTATCTGAATTTGACCCTAATTTTCAACTGCTGCATCTATTTGTCCACAGACTTGACTCTTGTACTCCTGACCTCTGCTCCTCATAATCGGATTAACTCAGACAAAGCTGCTTCAGGGAAGAGGTCAGAACCATCGCCAATAATAGTAGTTACCCTACTTAATCTATTTTCAGCACAGTAGCCAGGAGGTCCTATTCACAGCAGTCGGATCAGTACCACAGCCTGCTCACAGTCCCCAAGGGGCTCTTAACTCCCTCCTACAGTGTCCTACGCTATCTTCACTCCCCTCCTCTGATCTCGCCACTGATTGTATTTATCCTATTCCATCTGTTGTAACAGAATTTTCTCTGCTCAAGGCCTTGGTACTTGCTATTTCCTTTAGTTTTCCCAGATAGTTCCTCCTCTTAGTCAAATCTTTATTTAAATGCCCCCTGCTCATCATGACATTCTCTGACCCCTTTACTTAAATGTACAACACCCCTTCTTTGCTTATTTTCAATCGGCATATTTACCACTATCTAACATACTGTATATTTGCTTCAGTTCTGTTTACTGTCTATTCCCCCTGAACACTGTGTAAACTCCATGACAGGAATTTCTTCTATTCTGAGCACTGTTATATCACAGAGTCTAGAGAACTACCTGGCACAGGATAGGTTCTCAAAACACACTTACCAGATGACTGAATAAAAACACGGACACACATTAGTGGCTTTTGTAAAAGTTTGAGGCATGGATTATTATTACTAAGTACTACACAGCAGTATATAGAAGCTAATACTACGTGGTCATAGTTTGCTAATCCTTCCATTTATTGTTAAATGTTTATCGCTAATATTTGTATTTTTACATGAAATTTTTAAAAGAATATGCTAATGGCCGTGTTATTGCCAAGGTGAAGACTGGCTCTTACGTACATGCAGCGCTCCGATGCTGTTGCTGTCAATTTGCCACTAAGGTAGATGAGAGAATAAGGAACTGAGAGTCCAGGATGCATAGAACCGGAGTCCTTAATGTGGCTTTGAAGAGGAACAGATCTGAGCTCTGGCACTGAGACAAAGTTACATAATAAGGAACATTTTCTCTCAGAAGAAGGGATGTGCACTTCTGGAGCTCCTCTCTATTTTCCAGTGGAATACCATATTTTCATAGAAGCCATGCTCTGACCTGATTTATAATTTTAGGAAAATAGATCAAATGACCTTTTCTTACTATGCGCAAACTTTTCAAACTTTCTTTCTCGGATTCACTCTTAAGGAATCTGAACTCATGTTAATCTAAATTTATTTTTCATTATTTCTGTCTGAGATCTAGTAGAACTAGGCCACCATCTATTATCTAATAAAACGCATATTGCTCCCTCTACTTGGGAGGCTTGCAAAGGAAACACAGGCTCTGTCCAAAGCTATCTTCCTACAAAAACTTTAAGAGAGAAAGATAAAGAGAAAGAGAGAGAGAAAAAGGATTTAATTCCACCATGAGACCAGAGAAGAGCTCATCAATTATCCTGAAATGCTATGTGTGGTTTTGTTCTCCAGACTAAACATTTGTTCTCTAGACCTCCCATAACCAACACGTCTCTCTGAATAGTCCTTTCTTCTCATTCTTTCCTCCCACCACCACTGCCCTGGTCCATATCAATTCCTCTGGCAAGGACTAACAGCCTTCTGACTAGTTTCCTGTCTTTTAGAATCTTCACTTTCCAGACAGCCCTTTGGAGTCCCAGAAAATATCCCTGAAGCCCAGCTCTGCTCATCAAACTGTCCAAAAATAAAAAACTAGACAAATTTCCATTGTGTACATGATAAAGATCAAGGGATTTAGCATTTATGCAGTTTTTGATAAACTTTTAAGTAAAATATGACCTGAAATATAAGGTCTCTGTACTGTAGGGTTCTTGGTAAGTTGAGTACATTTTTTTCTCATTGCTCATTCTTCCCTATTTATAAATCCTACATGTTTTATTTATTTATTTTTAAATATTGTATTAAGGTATTATTGATATACATCTTATGAAGGTTTCACATGAAAAAACAATGTGGTGACTACTTTACCCATATTATCAAGTCCCCACCCATACCCGAATGCAGCACTGTCCTTGGGTGTAGTAAGATGCCACAGATTCACTGTTTCCCTTCTCTGCGCACACTGTTTTCCCCATGACCCCCCACACCATGTGTACTAAACATAATAACCCTCAATCCCTTTCTCCCACCCTCCCCACTGGCCCTCCCACACCCCTCCCCTTTGGTAACCAGTAGTTCCTTCTTGCAGTCTGTGAGTCTGCTGCTATTTTATTCCTTCAGTTTTGCTGCATTGTTATACTCCACAAATGAGGGAACTCATTTGACCCTTGTCTTTCTCTGCCTGGCTTATTTCACTGAGCATAATATCCTCCAGCTCCATCCATGTTGTTGCAAATGGCAAGATTTGTTTCCTTCTTATGGCTGAATAGTATTCAATTGAGTATATGTACATCTTCTTTATCCATTCATCTACTGATAGACTTAGGTTGCTTCCTATCTTGGCTATTGTAAATAGTACTGCAATAAACATAGGGGTGCATATGTCTTTTTGAATCTGAGAAGTTGTATTCTTTGGGTAAGTTACAAGGAGTGGGATTCCCGGGTCAAATAGTATTTGTATTTTTAGTTTTTTGAGGAACCTCCATATTGCTTTCCACAATGGTTGAACTAGCTTACATTCCCACCAGCAGTGTAGGAGGGTTCCCCTTTCTCCGCATCCTCGCCAGCATATATTGTTGTTAGTTTTTTGTATGGTGGCGATCCTTACTGATATAAGGTGATATCTCTTTGTGGTTTTAATTTGCATTTCCCTGATGATTAGTTATATGGAGCATCTTTTCATGTGTCTGTTGGCCATCTGAATTTATTCTTTGGAGAATTGTCTCTTCATATCCTCTACCCTTTTTAATCAGGTTATTTGCTTTTGGATGTTGAGGTTTGTGAGTTCTTTATATATTTTGGATTTTAACCCCTTGTCAGATATGTAATTTACAAACATATTCTCCCATATTGTAGGATGCCTTTTTGTTCTGCTGATGGTGTCCTTTGCTTTACAGAAGATTTTTAGATTGATGTAGTTCAATTTTTTCACTTTTCCTTTTGTTTCTCTTGCCCAAGGACATGCATTCAGGAAAAAGTTATTCATGTTTATAATCAAGAGATTGTAGTCTATGTTTCTTTGAAGAGTTCTATGGTTTCAGGACTTACATTCAGGTCTTTGATCCAGGGATATTGGTCTGTAATTTTCTTTTCTGTGTTGTCTTTTCCCGGTTTTGGTATTAGAGTTATGCTGGCCTCATAGAATGAGTTAGGAAGTATTCCCTCTTCTCTTTGGAAAACTTTAATGAGGATGGGTATTAGGTCTTCACTAAATGTTTGATAAAATTCAGCAGTAAAGCCATTTGGTCCAGGAATTTTGTTCTTAGGTAGTTTTTCGGTTACCAATTCAATTTTGTTGCTGGTAATTGGTCTGTTCAGATTTTCTGTTTCTTTCTGGGTCATCCTTGGAAGGTTGTATTTTTCTAGAAAGCTGTCCATTTCTTCTAGGTTATCCAGTTTGTTAGCATATAATTTTTCATATTATTCTCTAATAATTATTTGTATTTCTGTGGTGTCCACAGTGATTTTTCCTTTCTCATTTCTGATACTGTTTATGTGTGCAGAGTCACTTTTTTTCTTGACAATTCTAGCTAGGGGTGTATCTATTTTATTTTCTCCAAAAGCAGCTCCTGCCTTCATTGATGCTTTCTATTGTTTTATTCTTCTCAATTTTATTTCTGCTTGAATCTTTATTATGTCCCTCCTTCTACTGACTTTGGGCCTCATTTGTTCTATTTTTTCTATTTTCGTTAATTGTGAGTTTAGACTGTTCATATGGAATTGTTCGTCTCTCCTGAAGTGTGCCTTTATTGCAATATACTTTCCTCTTAGCACGGCCTTTGTTGTGTCCCACAGATTTTGCAGTGTTGAATTATTGTTGTCATTTGTCTCCATATATTGCTTGATCTCTGTTTTTATTTAGTCATTGATCCATTGGTTATTTAGGAGTATGTTGTGAAGCCTCCATGTGTTTGTGGGATTTTTTGTTTTCTTTGCATAAATTGTTTCTAGTTTCATACCTTTGTGGTGTGAGAAACTGGTTGGTACAATTTCAATCTTTTTGAATATTCTGAGGCTCATTTTGTGGCCTAGGGTATAATCTATTCTTGAAAATGTTCCATGTGCACTTGAGAAGAATGTGTATTGTGCTGCTTTTGGGTGTAGAGTTCTGTAGATGTCTGTTAGGTCCATGTGTTCTAATGTGTTGTTCAGTGCCTCTGTCTACTTATTTATTTTCTGTCTGGTTGATCTGTCCTTTGGAGTGAATGAAGTGTTGAAATCTCCTAGAATGAATGCATTGCATTCTATATCCTCTTTTAATTCTCTTATTATTTGTTTCACAAATGTAAGTGCTCCTGTGTTGGATGCACAGATATTTATAATGGTTATATCTTCTTGTTGGATTGGCCCCTTTATCATTATGTAATGTACTTCTTTGTCTCTTGTGACTTTCATTGTTTTGAAGCCAATTTTGTCTGATACAAGTGCTGCAACTCCTGCTTTTTCCATCCCTTCACTTTTAGTCTGTGTATGTCTTGGGGTTTAAAGTGAGTCTCTTGTAGGCAGCATATAGATGGGTCTTGCTTTTTTATCCATTCAGAGACTCTATGTCTTTTCATTGGTGCATTCAGACCATTTACATTTAGGGTGATTATCGATAGGTATGTACTTATTGTCATTGCAGGCTTTAGATTCGTGGTTACCAATGGATCAGGGTTAACTTCCTTACTATCTAAAAGTCTAAATTAGTTCACTTAATATGCTATTACAAACACAGTCTAAAGGTTCTTTTTTTCTCCTCCTTTTTCTTCCTCCACCATTCTTTATATATTAGGTATCATATTCTGTACTCTTTGTCTACAGCTTGATTGACTTTGGGGATAGTTGATTTAATTTTGCATTTGCTTAGTAATTAACTGCTCTACCTTTTTCACTGTGGTTTTATTATCTCTGGTGACAGTTATTAAACCTTAGGAACACTTACATCTATAGCAGTCCCTCCAAAATACACTGCAAAGATGGTTTGTGGGAGGTAAATACTCTCAGTTTTTGCTTATCTGGAAATTGTTTAATCCCTCCTTCAAATTTAAATGATAACCTTGCTGGATAAGGTATTCTTGATTCAAGGCCCTCTGCTTCATTGCATTAAATACATCATGCCACTCCTTTCTGGCCTGTAAGGTTTAGGTTGAGAAGTCTGATGATAGCCTGGTGGGTTTTCCTTTGTATGTGATCTTATTTCTCTCCCTTGGGCTGCTTTTAATAGTCTGTCTTTATCCTTGATCTTTGCCATTTTAATTACTATACGTCTTGGTGTTGTCGACCTTGGTTCCTTTGTGTTGGGAGATCTGTGCACCTCCATGGCCTGAGAGACTATCTCCTCCCCAAGACAGGGGAAGTTTTCAGTAATTACCTCCTCAAAGACACTTTCTATCCCTTTTTCTCTCTCTTCTTCTGGTACCCCTATAATGCAAATATTGTTCTGTTTGGATTGGTCACACAGTTCTCTCAGTATTCTTTCATTCTTAGAGAACTTTTTTTATCTCTGTGCTTCAGCTTCTTTGTAGTCCTCTTCTCTAATTTCTATTTCATTTATCACCTCCTCCACCATATCTAATCTGCTTTTAAAACTTTCCATTTTATGTTTGATTTCTGATACTGTGTTCCATAATGATTGGATCTCCAACTGGAATTCATCCTTGAGTTCTTGAATATTTTTCTGTACCTCCATGAACATGTTAATGATTTTTATTTTGAAATCCCTTTCAGGCAGATTCATGTGGTTGATTTCATTTGAATTTCTCTCAGGGGTTGTATTCATAATTTTACTTTGAACTAAGTTCCTTTGGTGTTTCATATTTGTATATGGCGCCCTCTAGTGCCCAGAAGCTCTTCTCTCTGGAGCTTCTCAGCCCCTGAAGCAGTGTTGGGGGTCACAGGGGCACAGTATTGGTGCCTGGGGGGAGGAAAGAGCTGTTTCCTGCTTCCCGGCTGCTATGCCTGTCTCTAGTGCCAGAATCAGTGGGACGAGCACACAGGTATAAGCCTGTAGGCTTTCGTCTGTAGTTGCTATAGACAGATCTTCCCTCTGGCCAGCCTAACACCAGGGTAGGGTTTGCTGGTTTGCAAGCCAGGTGGGGCTGGTTGGAAGAAAGGCTCAGTAGGCTGCATATCACAGAGTGGGTCCTTGGAGCTGTGTAGCCAGCCAGGGAGTTGGAGCTCTTGAAGATCGTGAAAGTTCCCAACCTGCTGGGCTGTGTGCACTTGGACAATTTTGTCTGCCTGTCCTTTCTCCTGAGCAGTAAGTTCTGTGTAATCCTTGCCCCTTTCACAGCCCTCTTGCTATTAGGAAATCTCTCAGACTGCCCACCTTTCTTTTGTCCCAGAGCAGCTGGATATGGATCCTTGCTGTCCACAAGCAGCTGGAATCTCAGTCTCTCCAGGTATTCTACCATCTCAGCTTTCCAACCCCCTAATCATGAGAGTACCATGAAAACACCATGAAATGTAGGTTTGTGCTCCCAGATCAGATCTCCGGGATAAGGTATTTAGCATTCCATGCCTCCACTCCCTCCCCGCTCTGTTTCTCTTCTTCCCACTGGTGAGCTGGTGTGGGGCAATGGCTTGGTTCCCGCTGGGCCCCGGCATTGGTGTGATAACCTGTTCCATGAGGTTTATTCTTTTCTCCAGGTGTATGCAGTTTGGCACAGTCCTCTTTCCTGTTGCTCTTTCAGGATTAGTTGTATTAGTTATATTTTCGTATTATATGGGGTTTTAGGAGGAAGCCTCTGTCTCACCTCTCAGGCCACCACCTTTAATCCTCTCTCAGTCCTACGTGTTTTAAATTGACCTCAAAACCTAAACAGTTATGCAAGTGCCCACACATCAACAACAAAAACATTTATTTTAAGTGTAATTTGCAATGTGTAGAAAACTGGGGCAGACTGCTAAGTCATATTTAGTTTAAAAGTCATTAAAAAGAAAATCTTTTAGGTTGTCATAGTTTATGAAAAAGATACAAAGAAGGCAATATGAACACAATAATAGTACATTTAAAGATGACTTAAGATAGACAGTGAGACTCTGGAGACAGTTTAGTATTTGTAGTGAGATACTTTTATATGCAGTTTCATAATAAATAATTTAATTGTAAACTAATTATAAATGAATTAGGTATTTCCCAAGTATTTAAAAGTCTTAATCAACACAAAATCAGCTTTCTCATAAATTTTTGAGACCCAGAGGCATGAGGAGTATGAAAAGGAAAGGAAGATCCAACTACTAAAACACTGAAAATAAAGGAAGTGCCCCTGTTGTGTTGAGAGTAACAGATGCACAGTATCTGTTAGTCTTCCTCTTTGTAAAGAAATAGGGACTCTTGGTGATGGATCAAAAGGCCAGAATCTGGCATTCTGTCCCCTTAACCATGATGGCTTCACCGGGTGTCTTTACTGAGCTCTTGCTCCCTATGCAAGTGGATCTGACCTGTACCCAGATCCACAATGACAGCTAGCAGCTAGTGCTGGTTTTCTGGCCTCTGGCTTCAGACTTGCATATAACATTTGTGGGGCTTATGACAAGAGTACAGATAAAGTACTAATAAAGAAAAAATACATGTAAACAAATTTAATGCTATGTGGCAATGTTAAGTTAGAGTTACATGCAAAGTGCTATCTGAAGATAAGTTAATTCTGCTGAGGGTGGATCGGGGAAAGCTGCATGCACAGTGGGCATCTGACTTGGGCTTTAAAGAAACTGGAAATTTGGCAGACAAGAAAGAAAAAGTATTATGAGAGGGATATGCAAGAACAAAGAAGAAAACTAACAAAAAATATGTGAATCTAGTTTTAGTCCCATTAGGCTGCTGTAACAAAAATACCACAGACTTGGTGGCTTTTAAACAATAGAAATTCTTTAAAATTGGCTGTATTTTTCAAAACATATCCAGAATGTAACTATTTCTCATTTCCTTTCCAGTAACCATGTTCATTTCAGCCACCCTTATCTTTTCTCTGCGTTTATGTAGTAACCTCATAATTGATTTCTGTTTCTACTTCATCTCTTTCCGTCTATTCTCAGCATAGTAGCTAGAAAGATCCTTTTGAAATGTGACACACATTTCTCCTTTTCTTAAAACCCAAGGTGCAATCAGGTTTAGATGGAGAACAATCTGTGCAAGGGTGGAGGGACCTATCCCACCTCAAGAGACTATGGCAGGTCAGAGAACAGAGCAGAGAACATATGGTTTCACATGACCAAAGGTCCCTAAGTTTATATCCATATGCTGATGGCATTCTTAGTGTTAGCAATTTAAAAAATAATACCATAGAGCCTCTACTCCCAGTTCTGACATAAATAATTCCCAAATCCCTTAAATCTAGATTCTAGTCACATACTATTAAAACGTTGTAGTATGGCATGAACTTCATCATCTATGAATATTTGCTTTTCATTTCTGAAATAGAGTTCATAATACAAATCCTATGACCCTCATGTATTATCTGCAAAGGTCAAGTGAGAAAATATTTATGGAAGGAATATTTTAAAATTTGAGGAATTACAATAACCTGCGCATATTTTATAGGCATTTTAAAGAACAGAAATGAGACCACTTTATTGGGGCCCAAACTGAAAACCATTAATTCCCAGTGAGGTGTTTGGAAGTATGGAGGGTAGGAATCTTGGTAGTGCCCCTCCCCAGTGGTTCATAGGATTCAGATATTATGGAAGAATTAGTAAATTATAAGGGACAATAAATGAGTAAATTACAAGGGTACTTGTTCCCTCCTCTTTCCCACCTCTGGTCTGA
Source organism: Phataginus tricuspis (assembly GCA_029783875.1). Taxonomy (NCBI): domain Eukaryota; kingdom Metazoa; phylum Chordata; class Mammalia; order Pholidota; family Manidae; genus Phataginus; species Phataginus tricuspis. The sequence continues at coordinate 10,629,363 of JAQQAC010008719.1, read as the reverse complement.
GCTCTTGTGTCAGGGTCAAATAATAAGTGACAAGGTTTTCACTGTAGGGCACTGTATGAAGTCCTCTCTGTCCCAAGGACCTTAGAGGCCCTGGCAGTTCCCTCCTCTTCACCATGGCCTCTTGCTCCAGGGAATACTCCCAGACCTGGCTTTCTGAACCTGCTCACTCCATCTAACCATTTTGAGGATCTTTCATAACAATTTTGGCTCTTGATTCCTAACTTTTTTCTTTAAACTTGAAATTGTGTAAGTCTTGTGTGAAATTCAGCTTTGCTTTCTCTCTGCCCCAAGCTCAAAGCTGTGGGTCACCTCTACCTGGTCCTACAATCAAATGTGGCTTCAGTGGACCCAATACAGGCCATAGTTCTGAAAACCAAGCTTGAACAAGAGAGGAAGTCAGACATCATCTGGAAAGAAAATACTCTCCTTTTTCCCTGATAACAAAGGATTCACGATTATTTCTGTGAGAACTCTACCTTGTCTTTCTTCATCAGTAGTGTGAACATTTTTAAAAGTTCAGGACCATTATATTCTATCTGCTAGACGTTAAGGGAAACTAAAAGAGGAAAAAAATGAGAGGCACATATTCTACAGATAAAGAGCAATCTGACTATTCTAATTACCTAATTGCCTGTGCCTTACATTTTGGTTTATTCACTTGGCAGTTTCCGAAATTTATTTTCACAGATATTTCTGTGAGGCAATTGAATCTCTCAATAATTGAATATTTTGCAAACAGCTCTTCTTTTATTTCCTTAATAACTGATATAAAAGAAACCCATAAGGCAGATACATATGTATGTGCACATTATATATATAAAATAACTTCCCACAGAAATATCCATTTCTCATAAGCCCCAGGTAATTTGAGCCTGCAGCTTGTCCACATGTTAGTTTTTCCAATTATTATAAATAAATTCAATTTTGTTTTTACATTTGAATTTGATACATATGTAACTTTTAATCTACTAGTACAGCAATGATGAAATCATTGACACTACTACATTTTAAAAGAAAAATATTATAATATTATATCTAGCATTTATCAATCACATTTTAGGTGCCAAATACTATTCAAAACTATTTACAGATTTTGTCTCTAATTCTGAAGGCAACACCATGAGATGAGTTTCATGATTATGCCAACTTTAGTGATCACAAAGAAAATACAGAAAGTCATAAACATGTGGCAAAGCAGGGATGTAAATATAGGATATAACTTCAGAGTCTTCACTGATAACTATTTTTTTAAATTAATGTTATGATGTATTAATTTTGTGTAGTCATCAGAAAAGAAAAAAACATCAAAGAAATAGTGCAAACAAACTATTCATGACTAGAAAGAATAAAAAGAAGGCCGAGCCTGAAAAACATATCCACCCACACAAAACTGACTCAGCTTCAGCCAGGGAAATTGATGTTCCTATTAAAATATTCTAATTAGCTATCTTTTATTTTATCCCTGTTTTCCATGTTTATCTCTTCTATAATCTTCAAATGGAAGTAGGATGGATGTGTGGCTGTTAAATTCATAATAATAATTTACCAGGAAAAGGAAAGGCCACATCCTGTAAGATTTTCATTGCAAAATAAGTGATGGATTTTCTGAAAGCACTTGTTAGCAATAGAAGATTCTGGAAATTTTTCAAGCAAAGAGATGAAAGTGGAAAACTTGACATATAAAAAATATTATGAAAAAATTCTGGGTTAAGCTCATGACCACTTTTGACACATGTGTGAACACTTTCTAATAATGTGTCAGGCAATAACATTTACTCTTAAAAAAACATAAAAAAAAACCTCTCACCACTACTTTGGGCACTTTGCTGGTGGAACAACCTTGTGCAAAGTTATTTGTCAGGCAGGTAGTACATCCTCCAGGAAGTCATTATAAGGAAATGATAAAAAATGAAGATCAAGATTTATTACAACGATGCCCCTAATTAAAATTGGTTAAAATACAACATACTATCAATGCAAATTTGGATGGTATAGGAAACATTCCTGAATAATATTATTTTATAAAGCACTGGCCAAGAGTGTGTGTGTGTGTGTGTGTGTATACATATACATATATATATGTATATACACACTTTTATTTCAAATACATAAAAATATACTCCAAGCTGCACCAAACTCTCTTCTATACTGGAGAGTCCATGAGGGGGAAATAAATGTGTCGTTTTCTTTCATGTCTCTAGCACCTAGTTCAGTAACAGGAACATAATTAATGCTCACTGCCAAGAAGAAGACTAACGAATTAATACTTCTAGTTGGATGCTTGGCAAGGAGCCCATTAAGGACTGAGCATTGGCAGCTCTTGAGTTGACTGTCCAACCAACCACATATACCCAAGCAGACATTCTCTACTCAAAGGAAGGGTCATTTGCATTGCCTTTAAGTTTTGCGAAAGTAAGCAATAGAGTGTTTTTATTTGTTCATTAAAAAAAAAAGATAATAGCCTGGTGATAACTTTATAGGGTTATTATACTGGAAGAGAGAGGACAAAGTTTCCTAGAGAAGGTGACAATTGTGATGGATTTTAAAGGAAGAACAGAAATTAGATCCAGGGAAAATTGCATTCTAAGCTGGGGTACAGCGTCACAAGGTCTAGAAAGTAGAGTTCAGAGAATATAGATAGGCAATTTGGTTTGGCTAAGGATGCACACAGGATACTAGTAGGAGATGGGAAAGAAAAGGTAGAGATGTGCCAGGCTTTTGACTGTCCTTTAAAGAGTTTGTAATGAGGACTCTGAGGGGCCATTATGGGATTTTAAGTGAAGGATGATAAGGCAACCTCTACTAAGTATTAGACCTATTATTGTTAGTTAACATGCTGACACTGATAGACACCAGAGAAAAAATAACTAAAAATAGGCAGAAAAAAAATTACATAGTGTATCTCGATAGGCCCTATGGGATTCAATTTACTGTGGGAATTGTAGCTCTTATTTATTTGGTGGCACATGTTTATGTGTTAAATGCTTCTCATGCTTTGTTTCATTTCAGTTGGATCAGCGTTCCTCTTCCACACACTCCTAAGTGACCTCTGATGTTGTTGTCTGAGCCCTCTTTGACTGACTTCCCCCTAGACTAACCTCTGTTTGAGGCTAGGTTTTGTGCCTTTGTTGTCTTTCATGGTACCCAGTACAAAGCTTGGCCCAATGTACAGGTTCAATACCTAGTTATGGGGTGATTAAATTGCCTGTCATACTGTTTTCAGATGGATTTGTATGGGTACAGGAATAGAGCGAGTGAAATAATTTTATTAATGTACTACATTTAGTTAGTTACAAATTTTAGTACTCAAATTCAAAACCAAAAAGGGCCTAAAGTTTCAAAGAATATTTTAATTATTTAGGGCAGGTTTACCAAAGAGGCCAATTAAGCATAAAAGCATATTTAACATGGACCTCGCTTTCCAAGGTAACTTGCAAATTAGAAATGAACCATTTTATATTCATGGGCATCTCACAGGCACACCTCTTTTCTAATACACCTACTTTATTGTAATCGGCTTTGATCATCTGCTTTTTTCTTCATCATTAGCATATGTGTGATCTTGTGGTTCACAGAGGCATTTATCGTATTTCAAATACCACTAAGACTCCTTTGCTAAAATAATCTAACAGCTAAGGGGAAGGCCTTAATACATTTTTTCTAACAAAATAGAAAATTATATTTGAGAGTATATGCAATTTACCCTTTAATGTCTCCAAAGTAGAGACTTAGGGAAAAAAATAGAATACAGTAACCAAAGTCAATGTTCTGGTTCAGTTTTTGCTGGGATGTGTGGATTGTGTTATAGGTGTTTAGATAGTTACATAAATCCATTGTATAGTTACTGTCAGTTTCTACCAATGAAAAATAAGGGCTTGGTAAGATCAGACTCAAAACAGTGGACATTTATAAAGAAATTGTTAAAAATATATATACATTGTATTTTTAAAAACTAAACCAAATTTGTTTTGTAAAACTAGGTCAAGGGTAGAAAAAGAAGGTTTATCAAACAATACAAATAGGCAATAAACATAAAAATAAATACCCTAAGTGACTAGAAACTTATTTTCCTCATTTGTAAAAGGGAGCCAGTATTTCCTCATGGTGTCACAGTTGTCATTTATAACATCATAAATGTCACAGATGTCATTTAGAAGGTGCAAAATATACACAAATGCATATTTGTTGATCAACACATAAATATGAACAACATATGTAACTAAACTAATAAAAGAAGGTAAATAGCAAAAATTCTAAACATTGTGCCACAGTTTTTTCAGCTTTGTCATCCATTTCTCTGCTTTCTGACTCATATTTGGATCTGGCTGCTCTTCAGCATTTACTTTGATGTCCAGCCCAGGCCTCTGAAGGCTATTACTGGTCAGCTCAGATTCTCATATTGGAACTTAGTGCACATCACACGGATGCATCGAAGTCACCTCAAACTCAATGTCCTCGACACTTACCTTCTCTATGTCTTCCCTTTTTAAATATGATTCTCTCTCTATATGTGCTTGCTTTTATGACTGCCCTCCTTTTTTCAAACCAGAAAACTGGGGTCATTCTAAACTCCTTTTTTCTCATTGCTACATCCAACAAATCATCAGGACTTACAACTTCTACCCCAGATATATTTCTGGGATCTCATTTCTTCTCTCCTTTCCCAGTCCCTGTCACCTTTTACCATAATGCTTACCAAAGTTTCCACCATACCATCATCATGTACCTAAAAGCACCTTAAACTCCTAGCATACCAAATTTTCTGTTCCTCATGGTTGAAACAGTTCTTACAATATTCTATTTTTCCATGAGGATTGTGAAAACCAAGAAATAGATGCTTTCTAGATGTGTAATTCTTAAAGAGCTTTTCCATTTTGAGAAAGCAGTATAGAAGAGTGAAAAAAGTGTATTGGATTTGTTTCAAATAGGTTAGTTTTAGTATGTCAGGGTTCAAATACTGTCTTTATACTTGTTTAACTTGGCCAAATTATGCAAAATAGAGAACTAATGAAGGTATTTCCTGACAGACTTCTTGTTGAGATTAAATTAGTAAATTCGATATACAATTTTCCTGTTTTTATCAATTCTACTCTACACTTATCTTTCAGTTATCGGTCATTTATATTTTATTTTGTGGTGGTTCTGTATTTAATGATCCAAAAGATGCTGAAGTCCTAATACCCAGTAGCTGTGAATGTCACCTCATTTGGAAATCAGATCTTTGCAGATGATCACATTAAGGTGAAGTCATTTTAATACCTAATCCAATCTGTTTCCTTATGTAGGTAAATTTTTGACAGAGAGGCAGACACTTGCAAAGCCAAGGAATCCGTGAGGTAACCAAATGCCAGGTGAGATTCTCCCTCACAGCTCTCAGAAGCAATCAACTCTGCCAACCCCTTTATTTCAGAGTTTGAGCACCCAGAACATTTCTGTTGGTTAAGCTCCCCAGTTAGTGATGCTTTGTTGTAGCAGACTCAGAAAACTAATACAGTTGTTCTACTGTGTTTTCTATAAATGGGCCCATCCTTACGTTAACTGTTTTAGAAGGTTAACTATGTAGATTACTTGTCATATCACTTAGTAAAGTACCAGGAGTAACTAGATAATTAATGAAAGATATTGGTAATGACAAACATGAAATTCTACCAAACCCAGAGAAATAAATTGCCTTTACATTCTACAGAACAAAAGGAAGGCTTCATATTCAAAAGAGAAGTTAAATGAAATCATTTGTGTAACATTTTTCCTTAACCTGTGTGTCTACCATATGGAATTTTATGTAGGTCTCTCTGACTAATTGTCCAATATTGGTGAGGGTTCTATTATTAGAGAGACCAGAACCCACTCTAGCTAGTGGGGGATTTGTCCAGTACATTAAATGAGTAAAACACTACTAAGGCTGAAGAAACACAGTAGGTTAAACATTTAGGAACTAATCCTAAAGCCACCCCACAGAACAAGCATCCAGGGGAATTGCTCTCTCTTCACCAATCAGGAAGTCTCCAGCCTTCTGGCACCACCTGATCAGGAAAACAACTCGAGTGGCAGCTCCAGAACCATAGAATGTCTGCCACAGACTACACCAGGGAGACCTCTGCCACATGCCCAGCCTCCCAGCATCCACAAAGTGGCTAAAAGATGCTAAGATCTCTGCTAACATGGTCACAAAAGCCCCATGTACCTCTCTGGTGTGCTTGTCAGCCAACAGAGCAGAAGCCACAGAAAGAAAGAATTCTGAGAGAACATGAGATTGACTGACCTCAACCACATCAGAAGCCATGGACACAGGAGAATCTAGAAAATGTAGGTTGTTACTTTCTGCATCTGCTATTCATCAAGGCCCATTAGAGGGAAGGTGGCACAGTACTGACCATCAGTCCAGCATACCCACTAGATACACCAGAATGTTGGATTGTTATGGAAGTACCTAGGTGCCCAGTGAAATTGTCAGTATAGGAGTCCTTCCTCTTTATGGACCTTCCACATTATTTCCTTCCTGAAAATTTCCAGTTTGGAAGCCTAAACTCCCAGACTATATTGCTTGCCACCTTTGGTTATGGCAATAATCCAAAAATGTAATTTAATTACTTTCCATCATTCCTTAGAGATTTTAACACGTGGTTCACTACCACTTTCTTTTTTCTAGAGTTACTGATAATTCAATATCAAGATGATTCAATATCAATATCAAAATCAAGAAGAATCGTGACCTTCTCTTTTTCAGTGACTTGACTCTCAATCATATTTCCAACACCCACTTTCAAGGTCATGCTATGCCTTGCAAATAAGAATAGCAATACCTCAATTCCCCTAATCTCAATTCTAAGCATCTCATTCTCTGTAAACCATTTTCTGTATTTCTAGCTACTCCCTCAAATAACCATAATGCAGCAATTCTCCAAAGCCAGAAGGACCCACATCCACTGCATATTTCTCCATTCTTTCTCATGTCTTCACATCCCCACCTATCTACTCCAGATACTACAATACATTATAATCTTGCAGACATCTTCACCTTTCCAGGTATCTCCTCTTCCCCTGACCTGTCTAAACCACTTTTCCTGCCTGATAATTTTCCATAACATGTATCTCCTATCTATCTATCTATCTATCTATCTATCTATCTATCTATCCATCTGCCTCTTTTTCAACTAGATTGTAATTTCCATGAGGCCAAATACTTTGTGCTCATGTGGATACCTGGCATATAATAGGAGCTCAATAAACATTTACTGAGTAAATTAATTACATAATTATATTGTAATTCATTAGTTTAACTACAACACTGTCATATTGTAAGTGTTCAAATATTTTGTTGAATAAATGAGTTATACAGAGTTGCAATTCTAAAATGAGGCAAATAATTAATATTTTATTTGTTCTACCAATTAAAGGTAAATGGAAAAGTGTATCTTGTGAAATCAATGATATATAAGAAATACAAAGGTATTCTATTATTTTTGCTATATATCATGAAATTTGAATATGTGATTTGAAAATTTTCCTTCTTATTTTCCCTTATACAATTTCCAATCTTTTTAATGATAATTGCTTTAATTAAAGTAACAATATAATTTTCAAAGATTAACAATATGAGATAACTAACTGAATGAGTTCTTAAATTGGTCAATTAAAATAACTATAGGCTATCTTAATGTTGTACTGAAACTCTTATTCTCTTCAAATTGATTCTAATTCTTCAATCTGTCCTTATGGAAAGAAATTAAATAGCTTGAAAATATTTAATGATTCATTTTAATAATGTCTTTTCAGCAGTCATAATGTAGTTCCCAAGTTATTAATTACATCAGGTAAATCAACCATGACAATCTAATAATAGGAAATGAAGAAAATTAAATTAGTAAAAGCTACTTAAATTGATTAGCTAATTAAAGAGATCCACATTACATAGGATGAAAAGGCCAAGCCTATATCTGTACACGTACATGAATGTAACTTTGTTTACAGCGATGTTGCTTTTATTACTTTAATGAACCCTTCAGAGATCTATAGCATGTCCAATCACATGAAATATTTAAAATGTTTCAAGTCCTTGTGTAATTAACATGCTTCTAAATCCTGCTGTCTTTAGCTGTAGAAGCAAATCACACAAAATGCTATTTAGAACTTACCATAATATTTATGATGGATTAGTTTTAAAATGGAATTATCTGGGTGTATGTGTTTGTAATTCTGCATAGCACACAATCAACAGTGCAAAAGACAATTGTTATTATTTCCCTTCTTTTCTTTCTTTTCTTCTTTCAACAAATATTTTTCTGATCACCTACTATGTGCCGGGTACTTTGACAATCTTGGCAGGATAACAAGTAACAAGATAGGTAAGGTGACTGAGATCTGAAGGATAGGAGGCAATCAGTCAAAAGAATAGCTATGAGGGAGGGATTAGGAGGTGGTGATTATACGTCCTGAGAGCATACACATAATGTTCCTCTGTTGGGAAAAGCATGGTATATTTTAAGAGCCATGTGCTGGGGACAGAATGATGATAGAAATTGTGTTAAGAGAAGAGAGCGAGTAGGCAGCAGGGTTCAAACCAGCCTGTGCCTGGTAACTCAGGCAGGGAGTTTGGATTCTTTTGGAAGTGCAATGGGAAGCCATTATAGTGGGTTTTCTGGGAGGGAGGGAGGGAGAGGGACTGTCACGATATCAAAGTATTACAAAAGATGACTGAATCTCTTTTTATTTCTATGCTACCCTATTTTATGCATAATGCTAGAGAATCTGAAAAAATTAAAGTACATTTAAAAAAAGAGTACTAAATATTTATAGACGTATTACTAGAATATAACTAAATGATTAATGTTAATGGAAAACAATGGATACTGAACAGTTCCTAGAAATCTGATTCACACAAAAGTGTGATCTAACTATCACTACTAAAAGATCAAAGTGAGTTTTGAGCCTTCTGCAGACCCTGGTTAACAACTCTCAATAAATGCTGCTTAATACAGAAATTGGTAAGGGGTAATTTGCCATATTAGTCTTCCACTTGAGGAGATGCAAGTTTATTCTGGTGTTTGCTAATCACTAATTCTTTGGAAAAAGCCAGTGTATTGCAAAACTTGCAATGTATGATCCACAACAGTAAGTGTAGTCTATATGCTGTACGTGTTTAATATGATTATATCTTAAATGAAGTAGTGTATTAAATAGTAATAGGTCATCCAAATGGAGAGATTTAAAATGGTAGTAAACTTTTGTTAAAATCACTACACATTTTTACATACAAATCAATTTTTTATATTATGAAGAAGTTAAATGACATCCGAAACTGCTTCATTTTGTATTATAAAGTTTACACTGTAGGTTGTTATGTAAAGACAAGAGCAAGATGGATTTTTTGCAATTGTTCTTATTCCAAACAAACATAATCAGAGACTACATTTACCTAGGGGAATAAATTAGGATGAATAAAGGAAATTATTTAAAATACAGCTATCTAGATATATTTGTCCCATAATAGCTTTTTGAAAATATTAAATATGTAATTCAAAAGAAGAAATGTAAAAAATGTGAACTAGACTGCAAGCACTCCTTATTCAAGATATTTAAAGCTAGCTATTTAATTGCTTCAAAATAATTTGCTGTGGGCTATATTTTTCTCTGGATTCCACTGCCTACATCTTTCCAAGGAATATGTACTCCCCTATGTACACAAATACGTTCTTTGTAGAAATATGCATTGACTGTCTAGTGCGGATTCTATTCATATAATACACTATAAGCAAATGTCAATGTAACTCTATATGTCTTAAAGGTCCAGAAATATGATACATTAAAACACAGTAGTATACCTATCTGAAGATTAGCTGTCTAATAAAATGTTGTAAAAGTTCTCAATCAGAATGATTTAGATGTAAAAACTTGAATCAATCAGTCTACATCTCTCTAAGTATACAAGAGAACTATTTCTGAATAGGAAATTGCACATTTTCTGCCTCTAGGCTCCTGCTAGTTCTGTACTACAACTCATTCTACATATTGCTGCAAGACTTCCCTTTATGAAAGTTACATTAGGTCTTCATTTCACCCGTTTGTTTCTCTGCCACTCAGTTTTTTCTCAGAAGCCCTTTTCCATGATAAATAACTCTCTTATTTACTTTAATTCTTCAGCGACTGCTTTTCCACTTGCCTACTTTGACTGAAACCAAGCTTTATTTAGAATGATCACTCTCTTATTCCCTTACTCATAGAGACGATATTCTGTATTACTTAAAGTAACAATAGGCTCTGTAACAAAGAAACCCTTAAATTTCGATAGAAGGTTTTCTAATTAAATGGACTGGGATACATTGTTCTGCACACTCAGGCTGTTGGAGGTTTCGTGTTCTTTCACATGTTGCTTCTAGTTTGCTTGGGGAATCAACACCCATCTGTCAGAGAATTATGTGGGATTTTATAGGCCAGGCCAGAAACAGGTTTATGCTTCTGTGGCCACTATTTCATTGGCTATAAATATGACATATGGCTGCTCCTAAGAGCCAGGAAAGATGGGACATATACTGTAGCCAGGTTCTGTAGGAAGGAAAAGGTTTTGCTAAACAGCTAACTAGTCTCAAAGTCTTCCACCCTCCATGCATAATAGACACAGAGTTTGTTATCATTCTTCTAATTAGTAAACAGTTCTTTATCTCCAGACCCTTATAGAAATCACACTTTCTTAGAACTGGCCACCTTCTATTTTCATACCAATGTGAGAAGTTAGTCTTCATGTTGTTGACTCATTCCAAAACCCAGCCTCCAATTTAATTCTGTTTTTATAATGCATTTCAACATAATGTTCTTTACCTTCCACCTCTTTTGTTATCCATTTCCATGGACACTTATGCACATTATCGCCATTTGAACATTTGAATTATTGTAAATTCTTGAATTCTGCATCCTTTTCCCCATCTACATGTCTTTAAAAAATGCTATTAGTGTTGGTAAAACTCTAAAGAGGCAGAGGATTACTAAGAAAGGTTTCAAACAATAGGTAAAATGTGCATTTAGTAATGGAAAATGAAGGAGAAGGAAGGAAGGGGGCATCTGATGCATCATTACTTTCCTCTTTGCCATGGGCCATTCCCATCATCATTCAAACATGCCACAATTTCCATTATCCTAAAAAACACATTATTAATCCTCTCATATCCCTCTTGCCACCATTCTATATTTCCCTTTAGAATAAAATTATTTGAAAAAGTTATCGCTACTCAAAGATTTATTTCCATTCTATTCTCTTTCCTACCCCCCTTACTAAAGTTCATTTTAACAAGGTCTACAGTGACCTCCACCCCTCAAATATCTCCATGGACCCTTTCTCACTCCCTTTTAGTTCTTGTCCAAACATAATCTTTTCGCATAAGTCTTCTCTAATACCTTCAGCTTCCCCTGCTTTACTTTTATTTTCAGTGCTTAATGATCACCTGATATACTATATATTTTATTTATGTATTCATCATCATCACCAGTCACTCCCATTAAAATGTAATCTTCATAGGAAGGGTCTTTTTACATTTTATTCACTTCAATATCCCAGTTCCTATAATAGTGCCTGACTTTTAGTAGATACTCAGTAATATTTTGTTGAATGACAAACACAGCAACATTGATCAAGCAAGCATGAATTGCGGGAGCTGCAATCAGCAGAGGATGTCAAGGCACAGTCTTAAAGCAGACATGGTGACTGGAAGATCAAGAACCCAGACAGTAATACATAACTGGAATTCAGAGATTCAACACAAAGTCTAAGTAAAATGCACGGACTCCACCTTCCAGAACAGAACTAGATAAACCACAAGCTTTACACTGAAGAAAATATCCATCCATACTTCATATATTCCAAAGACAGAACTTGTTTTGAACAGACCAGATTCATAGTTTCTAGGTATGAAATCATACAAAAGGAGTTCCTGACAATGGGAGGAAATCTACATTCCATTCAAATTACTGAATACTTAGGCGTTCGGCCCTAAGGAAGAGCGCATTATAATAAGTCTATACCCACAAAATGTAATTTAAGTTCACCAATTTGTAAATAAATAAAAAGAAATATTATATTAGCAACACAATTTACAAAAAGTGTCATTAAAAATATTTCCACTGCAATATCAGGATAATTATCTCTATACGCAGCAGCAGAGAAATGTGCTAAAACCAAGCTTTATTTTTCCCAGAATCATGGGACTGTAGTGCTCCCTCATACAACAGAATCACTAGCATGAACAGAAATTATATTTTACATATAAGACTGTCATTATACATAAGCCAGTGAGTACAAAAAACATAGTCTATGATAACAGGTATGGAGAGAGACAATTGTGATGTTTTTCAGGACAATTAAAATCTGTCCTATACTAATTTTGGATTATTTTTCTGAAATTAAAGTATTTGCAATGTAGGTACCAAGGGCCGGCTGCCCCAAGGTGTGCCATTGTGACAGGCAGAGTATTTCAGAGTGGAGAACAATCAAGGCCCGAAAGACTCAGAAAGAAACTGACCCCCTACCTGCCAACTGCATAAAAATAATTTAGATAAAGGACATGCTCTAGAAGAGAGATATCACCTTAGGTAGCTAAATAATAATGTCAGCTAGGGGTGGTAGACAGGGAGGGAAGTGGGTAAATAAGTCTGTTAAAATTCCTCTTTGTGCCCCTTCATTATTTCTGCATGGCCCATAAAGTGTTTTGTTTATCAAACACTTATTCTTTCCATATTCCTGTGAATTGCTTCCCCTTCCCTTTGAAGTCCCAGACCCCTGCCCACTTCTGCTTGGCTCAGAATGACATAGACACCTCATTCTCCCTGACCGTCTTTGGAACCCACGTCTATGGCTTCCCCACACCTATGTAATTAAACTTTTTTTCTCCTGTTAATCTGTCTCATGTCAATTTGATTCTTAGACCAGCTAGAAGCACCTCAAGGGGGAGAGGAATTTCTTCCTGTCCCACAGCAGCTAGAGTTTCAAGTTTAGAAGAAATGTAAGAAATCAAACATCTTAATTTATATCTCATTAATGGATCTATTTTCTTTTCAACACAAAGAAAAATTTATCAGAAACGAAGAAAGGCATAGACTATCAGAGGGAGTCAGAGAATAAAAGATCAAAGTGACAGCCGAAATGAGAAATATTTTAATTTTCACAGATCACTGTTGCTCTGAGAGGTGGCAGTTCCCTGCCCCGCACAAGCTCACTATGAATTTGCTAAGACCAAATAAAGAAAGGGCAAGTTGGGGATGAAAAGGGGCTTATCCCACATTTATTCTCACAGTGGCCACAGACAGTTCAGTCCCTGCTGGCTCCTGTGCGGCTCCCTCCTGCTCCCCAACAAGGGGCTTTCTCCTCTCCTAGCCCTGGGGCTCTGCAGCTTCTCCCTCTGCCCCCTAAGCTCTCTGCTTCTCCATTAGCACTACTCTCTCCTGGCTCTGCTGTCCCCAGATGCTGTCTCCCACTGGTGGCTCAATCTCCCTGTTGCCTCTGCTTCCTAGCACCAGGACTCTACCACCTCCCTCCACCAGCCTCCATTCTCTCCTGCTCCCCTTTAGGCTTCCCTTCTCCACTCTCTCTGCTCTCTGCTTTTCCACCCCTAGCATGGGGAAGAACTCTGTAGGTGGGCCTCTATGGTGACTGGCAGATGCTGGACCAATTACATCCAGGCACTTGTGTGTTTCCTCTCCACCCCTCCCCTGGGCTGGTACTCCATGACTTGACCTGCCCCTCTGTCGCTGGTAAACATCCTGCCACTCCTAGGTATGCAAAGCAGGCTCCTTCATGTGTCCAATGCGTGATATGAAAGACAGGTGAGGATCCTGGTCATAAATGTCCATTTTCTCTACAATTACATTAAACAAAGAAAATACCACCAAAGTAAACACTTCCCTACATGAAATAAAAATTTAAGTTACAAAATATAAAAATGGGATCATTATGGACTTCTTCAACCAATGAAAAAACACACCTGAGACTAATGTTAATATTTCATTAACCTTTGCAGCATCAAGCGATGAAGTAATATCTTGATTTTCTTGAGTTTATATTTTCCTGCTATTTTTAGACCTAATATTGTTAGAGTAGGCAGTTAGTTAGACATAAGCAGAAGTAAAGGGCCAGCCCATCACCAAAGAAGACTCCTCCCTGGCCAACCCTTAAGCCCTCCTTAGGTCCCAGTTCCACAGTGAAGGTCACCTATGTTGTCAAGGAGCCTAAGAGCCTAAGACCACAGGGGCTTCCCTGATACATGGAATGCACAGGGTCTGAAGACCTAGTCCAAAACATCCCCACCTCATTAAAATAACATCTGAATCTAATTAGCACTGTGGCTCTGGACCACCTGTGGGCTTTGCTTAGGTACTTATGGGTGAGGTGCCTGCTCACTGAGAAAAAGGTTATATAACCCAGAGCTGTCAATCAACCTGTTAATCAGATGACATAATATTCAGGGCAGGACATCTTGCCATCTTAAGGAAAAATAAAAGCCAACCTAACCCGAATAGCAATGCTGCTTCTGGTTTCGAGACAGCCCTCTCTCTACCCTTCTTGAGAGTGTACTTATTTTTTGCTTAATAAACTCCTGCTGTTTAAAACTGTCCTAAGTCTCTCTTTTGATTGAATTCTTTCCTCCCCAGAAGACAAGACTCAGGGAAACACAACACATTCCACCAGGAACAATATTATTAACTTTTTATCTAACTTTGCACAATTATAGAATCATGAGTAATGTATTTTTTAAAAAATTGGGGGGAAGGGAGAGAGAAAAAAAGTAGGAGAAGGACAAATGAAAGAACTACAACCCAATCCAAAGTTAACCATGAAGGAATACGCTTAGTTACAATGTGCTTGGAATTCCATGAGGCACCTCATACCAGAGATGAAAGACAATGTCCCTGGCCTTCAGGAACCATACATACTACATCAGAGAGGAGAGGTGATGGTAGTGTAAGTGGAATATACCATGAAATTAAAAATAAAAAAAAGAAACAAAATGCATTATAAAAGGATCAAAGAGGACTTTCAAGGTAACTTAATGTTTGGATGTAATTTTGAATGATGAAGAGTTCCCTAGGCCATGATGGATGTTTAAATCAACTGAAGAAAAACCAAACAAACTACTGCTAAGGAAGAAGATAATCACACTGGCAACCAGCAAGTGGTCAGGATGACTGACATACTAGCAGAGAGGATGGGAAGCCCTGAGCTAGAAAGGAAGAAGGTCCACATTCAGGGAGCCTTGTAAGACACGTGAAGAAAATATTCTCCTAAGGGTACTGGGAGGTTTTGAAGATTTTTTTTTGAAAAAGAGAATGACACAGCAGGGCACACTGCAATGGAGTAAGACTGGAGGCAAGGAGATAAATTTAAGCGCTGAAATAATAACAGAATTGCTAAGAAATAATGAGGACAATAATGAGGAATCTGAAAATCAAAAAGAAAGTCAGTGATCAACTCCCAGGTTTATGAAACACTCGTGGAAATAACTGAGAATTAATTAAGAAGATACTAATTAAGAAAATAAATGTTTTGGACATATTTTCTGGCAATTGAGCTGCTCCATTTCCTAAAAGTTCAGCATAATATCTTTAATGCAATCCTGTCTTCCCAACAAGAATCTTTGGCCACAGAAATAGTCTTCTGAAATAAAAGCAGCTTATTATGACATTTACTGGAAGAAATTTATGACTTTGGTGGTCTGGCTTTAACAGACAAGCTAATCCAATCAAATAAGAGATCTAGAGATTGTCACTAGTGAGCCGTAGATATTACAGCTGGAAGATAATGTATCCTTAGGGTCTGGGATGGATGTTTTCAGGATTGTGCAAACTGATGACTAAGCCCATTTGTAAGAAAAGAGGATGGAGAAGACTTAGAAAAGGAAAGTGAGATAAGAATCATTCAGTGCCTGAGAGACTGTCCAGCTCCCAAAGACCCATCAGTTCTCAAGAAGTCAGGCAGTCTCCTGTTCTTGAATTTTGTGAGGCCCTTCAAACCTTCATAAATAAAACTCCCTGCTCTTGATCTAGTTCCCATGTGGCTGCTGCTTGCAAGCAAAGGAACACTGGGTGGAAGAGATATAATGAGTTTTAGGAAGTATATACATTTGGTCATTCAGATGACCAGATGTATATATTTCCCAGGTATATTTGGTCTTCATCCACAGTTCCTGAAAACACTTGAGAGCCTTCAAGCTGAAATGGGTGTCTTGTCATGTTAATGAGAGATTTTTGGACTCCACCCAAGAGCGGGAGCTGGAGGTTGAGCCAGCCAGTGGCCAGTGATTTAGTCAATCATGACTCTGCAATGCAGCCCTCACAAAAACCCATGAGAAGAGCATTATCTTCCTCTTGTATTTTATGCTTGCAGATCCAGGAAGCTTCCAGGTGCCACCCAGCCAGTCCCCAAGCTCCCCAAAGATAGAAGCTCCTTTACTTGGGACCTTGCTCTATGTATCTCTTTATCTGGCTGTTAACTTGTGGCCTTTATAGTACCCTTTATTAAACTGGTAAATGTGTTTTCCTGAGTTCTGTGAGCCTCTCTAGAAAATTAATCAAACCTAAGGGGGAAGTCTTAGGAAACTCCAGTCTGTAGCCAGCATGTCAGAAGCACAGGTAACTGCCTGGTGTCTGGACTGGAGGTGGAGGACAGCCTTCTAGGACAGTGGAGCCCTTAACCTGGGGAATCTAGTGCTGTCGCTGGGCACACAGCATCAGAGTGGAGCTGAATTCTCAGACACCCTGCTGGTGTTCAAGAACTGCTTGGTGTTATGTGTGGGATGACACACACACACACACACACACACACACACACAAGAATTGGGTCTGGAAACTCAAAAGGAATTATGATGTTGAGTGTTTGTGAAAAATACAGTAAGTCAATGATCAAACAAACAAATAAGATACTATGTAGGTAGGAATTTCTCTTACTCTGTGTACAAAAGTAAGTTATTTAGGTTCTCTCTGAATATCTAGTTACCAGAACCACACCTCTTTAGATTCAGTCTATTCCATTTTAAGAAGTTTAGGTATTATTAGCAAATTCTTGATATTACAATGAAATCCATCTTGATACTCATTTTATCATCAAAACAAGAACTATGTCTTTTCTTCCCCCAGCCTCCCATCCCTACACCCCATCCCATATTCTTCTTCTTTCAAGTGGAATGCCTAAAAAGGTTTTCAAATTTGTTATTTGCATTTCACTTTCTCTCAACCTATTAACCAAAGTAGCATCTCAATGACCAAAGCAAAAGCCCCTTTAATCTTAACCAAGTTGTTTCCATTTATCAAATATCACTGAAAAGTTTTTCTTTTAATAGTGTGTTTCTCATGTATCTGCTTTTTGGCCAAAATTTAGCTGACATTCCAACTTTGTATCATAACATTGGTGTGAAATGCTGTGAAGGGGCATTTAGCCTTCTGTGCAAAGCGGGGTTCAGTTTCATATCCAATGTCACCAATACTTAGCTGAGGAAAGGGATTAATAAAGTGCAGTGTGTAACCATGCTGAGAAGGACACTATTTAAAATGTTCAAAATGCTTCTAGCTATTCAGGTATGTTACTGTTATAAATAACGCTGCAACATTTTAATATAAAAGGATGCACCTAAAGGCACTGGTTTCCTTCAAAATCATTTGATTCTAGGGACTATCAAATTTATACACATATTCTTTAAATGGTATGTGGTCAATATCCTCTTTATCCCATTCTTTAGGCCCAGGTATTTAAAAAAAAAAGTGCAACTAAGCAGATCTCAAAATCTATAGCAGGATCCATAGCACATACCTGATGATAGAGTATACTCAGCTGCAGACTTTCCATAATGGTTTTGCATTACTTATGAACTTTTAAAACTTGTAAAGTTCTTAGGTGGGAATGAAATTGGATGCAAAAATTTCTCTGAATTAGGAATAGTTTTATAGTGATAAGTGTGTTAAATATAAATTAGAACTTATCAATGTTATGGCAAAGATCCTCTTCAATTATTATGGTTCCTAAATTCATACTTCCTTGCTTCTGCTCATTGTCCTGTCTCAGTGATCTTGCATAATAGCATCATATTTACCTTTCCATCATCACTCCCTTGCTGGACTATTTGCCAAGTAAAAGAAGAGGTGCAATGTAGGACACTATGTTTTGAATTATTGCCAGTGCATTGTCTCTTCTCAGAAATTAAAATGTTTTCTTGTAACTTTTCATTCCTTCAGAACTTTTCTAGACAAGACCATGAGGGGACCCCAAGAACAAAGAATTCATTACTGAACTTTGAGTTTCAAAGTTAACTGAAGAATTCATAGCAGGGTAGATTTTTGGAAAAAGTAAAAGCTTTCCTAGAAACAACCAAAGCAGAATTTCTACCTGTCAAGAACCAAAGCTGAGA
The DNA here is from genome assembly GCA_029783875.1 of Phataginus tricuspis. NCBI lineage: Eukaryota > Metazoa > Chordata > Mammalia > Pholidota > Manidae > Phataginus > Phataginus tricuspis. The sequence goes on along the minus strand of JAQQAC010008719.1, from coordinate 10,610,983 downwards.
TGACAGACTACGAAGCCAGAAGAAAGAACAGGATGCCTGACCTGCAAAGAGATGGAGATGGGCTGAACCAGTTCAGGTAGACTGACCAGGAAAGGCTGGTGATCTTGGGGAAGTTCCTTGCTTACACCTGGGTAGTTCTGGCCAGCCCCAAGCCCTCAGGGGAGCCCCAGGGTTAGCAGGTGCTCTGGCCGCCCTGATACAACAAGGTAATGTCTGAAAAAGTGCCTAGATGAGTATACATGAGAGCCTCAGCAGGTGCAACACACTCCAGACAGAAGTAGGAAATACGTAGCTGAAATCTCCATGGATCTGAGTACAAAAAGATATATGGAATTTTGACAGTGCCAGTGGGTTTCAAGAAGCTTGAGGTCGAGATAAGAGGGTCCCAGAGTTTGGAAACTCTTGATTACAGGCAAAGGCCAGGTTGACAGTTATCAGCACTGGTTCCAGAACAATACTTGACAGATCAGATGGAACTGACCACACCTCAGGGGACATCGGGTCACGATGCCCAGTTCCCTGGAGGGTAAAAATTCAAAGCAGCTGATGCCATGAGAATATGGTGAGACACCTAAAATGAAGACGATCTAATTCAATATCACAAAAATATCTAACTTTCTCTCTGCAACCAGATACCATCTGGGCAAGAAGGGAAGGAAGAAAATTCATGAGCATGGATAGAACAGGGACCTACCTCAGCAACAAACAAAAATCTGAATAATTATGTAAAGGACTATTTTAAACAAAAAGAAACTAAGGTCACTTTTATGGTACCATCACGTGTTTCTTCATATGAGGAAATAAAGACTCAAGAACAAGAAGAAATCCCTTGTAGAAAATAAGGAAAGTTATGGGACTTTTATTTCACATTTAGGAGTTATAGGAAAATACTTCAGTTCCAATATAAGACTTATAAATTGAAAACTCATTCATGTTACCTTTGTTGTAGCTGAGCACAAATCTATGTTTTATGTGTGAAACCAGAATACATACAAGGTAAGAACTAGGAAAAAAGCATTCACAAACTGTCCAAATAGCCACTTCACATAAGTCAGGTAAGTCATAAAAGACAAGCAAAGGCAGATTTTCAGATTTGATCCTCAAATTCATTTTCACACTTTATCAAAGTTAAGTCTGAAGTGAAAATATAAGTGTTATAAATGTAGTTACCATCTCAGCATGCATTAAGTACACTATAAGAATTAATTATTAAAGCACTTAAAAATCATTAATAGAAATGATTCAAGATGGCAGAGTGAGAGGTGACATGGAGAACTCCTCCCAAAACCACAAATAGTACAAAAATATAGTTAATTAATACAACTAACCCTAAAACAGCAAGAAGAAAGAAGGCTGAACCAGACTGCCTACACACTTCACAAACAGAGCAGACCTCACGAAACAGGGTAACGTATGACAGCCTTAATCCAACAGGACCCAGGGCCTTCCCCACACCAGCTCACCGGCGGGAGGGAGAGAAACAGAGCAGAGAGGGTGTGGAAGCTATGGACTGCTGAACACCTAGCCCTGGAGATGTGCTTTGTGAGTGGAAGCCTATATTGTGTGGTACTCTGGATGTTGAGGAGCTAGGACAGGGGCAGAGGGTCTGGGAGACTGACATTCGGCCATTTGTGGCAGCTAGGATCCACAGCCGGCCACTTTGTGTCCGAGGAAGGGTGGGTGGTCTAAGAGGCTTCCTAACAGCAAGAGAACTGCTGAAGGGGCAGGGTTTGCATAGAGCTTGCTGCACGGGAGAAGGGAGAGATGGACAAGGTTGTCTGGGTGCACACAGCCCAGCAGGTTGGGAACTTTGAGGAGCTTCAGGTGCTCCATCCCCCTGGCTGCCTAGTCAGCTATGAGGCCCCTCATTGTGACACACAGCTTTCCTGCAGGCACCTGCTCGCACACCGGGAGTCACTGCGCTGACGTCAGGCCAGCCAGAGAGAGGCCCTGCCTACAACAGCTAGAGAAGCAAAGCACAGAGGCTTACACATGTGTGCTTGGCCCACTGGCTCTGACACTGGAGACAGGCACTGCAGACCGGAATCAGGAAACAGATCTTTCCTCCCCCCAGGCACCAGCTCTGCTCCCCTATGAAACCCAACCTCATTCTAGGAACTGAGCAGCTAGAGAGACTAGAGATTCTGCACACTAGTGAGCACCACACAGAAATATGAAATGACAAAAGAATATGGTTCAGACCAAAATCTCACAAACCCCAGAAAAAGGGCCAAATGAAGCTGAACTCACCAATCTTCATGAAAGAGAGTTCAAAATAAAAATTATAAATATGTATGGAGGTACAGAAAAATATTCAAGAACTCAGGAACGAATTTAAGATGGAGATTCAAACATTAATTCCATATCTGAAATGCAACATACAATGGAGGGATTTAAAAGAAGATTAGATGTAGTAGAAGATATGGTAAATTGAATATAAATTAGAGAAGAGGAATAAAAGAAGCTGAGGCACAGAGAGAAAAAAGAATCTCTAAGAATGAAAGAATGTTGAGAGAACTGTGTGACCAATCCAAACAGAACAATATCCGCATTATAGGGGTACCGGAAGAAAAAGAGAGAGAAAAAGGGATACAAAGTGTCACTGAGGAGGTAATTGCTGAAAATTTCCCCAATCTGGGAAAGGAGATAGTCTCTCAAGCCATGGAGGTGCACAGATCTCCCAACACAAGGGAACCAAGGAAGACAACATCAAGACATATAATAATTAAAATGGCAAAGGTTAAGGATAAAGACAAACTTTTAAAAGCAGCTAGAGAGAGAAAAAAGATCACATACAAAGGAAAACCCATCAGGCTATCATCAGACTTCTCAACATAAACCTTACAGGCCAGAATGGAGTAGTATGATATATTTCATGCATTGAAGAAGAAGGCCCTTGAACCAAGAATAGGCTACCCAGCAAGGTTATCACTTAAATTTGAAGGAGGGATAAACAATTTTCAGATAAGGAAAAGATGAGAGAATTTACCTCTCACAAACCACCTCTACAGGGCATTTTGGAGGGACTCCTATAGATGGAAGTATTCCTAAGGTTAAATAGATGTCACGCAAGAAATAGACAAAGAGTACAGAATATGATTCAGAACATACAAAGAATGGAGGAGGAAGAAAAAGGAGGAAAAACACCTGAAGCTTTAGGTTGTGTTGGCAACAGCCTATGAAGTGAGTTAACTTATACTGTTAAATAGTAAGGGAATTACCATTGAACCTTTGGTAACCACAAATCTAAAGCCTGCAATGAGAATATGTATATGCCTTTTGATAAGCACCCTAAATGTAAATGGTCTGAATGCACTAATCAAACATAGAGTTACTGAATGCATAAAAAACAAGAACCATCTATATGCTGCCTACAAGACACTCACTTCAAGCCCAAAGATATACACAGACTGAAAGTAAAGGGATGGAAAAAGATACTTCATGCAACTAACAGTGAGTAAAAAGCAGGAGTTGCAGTACTTGTATCAGACAAAAGGGACTTCAAAACAAAGAAAGTCACAAGAGACAAAAAAGGACATTACATAATGATAAAAGGGTCAGTCCAACAAGAGGATATAACTATTATAAACATCTATGCACTCAACACAGGATCACTTACATATGTGAAACAAATGCTAACAGAATTAAAGGAGGAAATAGAATGCAATGTATTCATTTTAGGAGACTTCAACACACCACTCTCTCCAAAGGACAGATCAAACAGACAGAAAATAAATTAAGAGAGAGAGGCACTAAACAACATATTAGAACAGATGGACCTAACTGACATCTACAGAACACTCCATCCAAAAGCAATAGGACACACATTCTTCTCAAGTGCACATAGAACATTTTCAAGAATAGATCATATATTAGGCCACAAAAAGAACCTCAGTAAATTCCAAAAGATTGAAATTGTACAAAACAGCTTCTCAGATCACAAAGGTATGAAACTAGAAATAAATTACACAAAGAAAATGAAAAAGCCCCCAAACACATTTTAATAACATGTGGCTTTATAAACATGAGGTTTAATAACATGCTCCTAAATAATCAATGGATCAATGATCAAATAAAAGCAGAGATCAAGCAATATATGGAGACAAATGACAACAATAATTCAACAATGCAAAATCTGTGGGACGCAGCAATGGCTGTGTTAAGAGGGAAATACATTGCAATACAGGTCTACCTCAGGAAAGAAGAACAATCCCAAATGAACAGTCTAATCTCACAATTAATGAAACTAGAAAAGGAAGAACAAATGAGGGCCAAAGTCAGGAGAAGGAGGGACATAATAAAGATTAAAGCATAAATAAATAAAATTGAGAAAAATAAAACAATAGAAAGAATAAATGAAAGCAGATGCTGGGCCTTCAAGAAAATAAATAAAATAGATAAACACCTAGCCAGATTTATCAAGAAAAAGGATAATCTACACACATAAATAGAATCAAAATGAGAAAGGAAAAATCACGACAGACACCACAGAAATACAAAGAATTATGAGAGAATACTATGAAAAATTATATGGTAACAAACTGGATAACCTAGAAGAAATGGACAACTTTCTACAAAAATATGACCTTCCAAGGCTGACCCAGGTAGAAACAGAAAATCTGAATAGACCAATTACCAGCAAAGAAATTGAATTGGTAATCAAAAAAACTACCTAAGAATAAAACCCCTGGACCAGATGGTTTCGCTGCTGAATGTTATCAAACATTTACTAAAGACTTGATACCCATCCTCATTAAAGTTTTCCAAAAGGTAGAAGAGGAGGGAATACTCCAAAACTCATTATACGAGACCTACTTTTCCGCCTGGCTTATTTCACTGAGCATAATACCCTCTAGCTCCATCCATGTTGTTGCAAATGGTAGGATTTGAGGGTATTATGCTCAGTGAAATAAGCCAGGTGGAGAAAGACAAGAATCAAATGATTTCACTCATCTGTGGAGTATAAGAACAAAGGAAAAACTGAAGGAACAAAACAGCAGCAGACTCACAGAACCCAAGAATGGACTAACAGTTACCAAAGGGAAAGGGGCTAGGGCAGATGGGTGGGAAGGGAAGGCTAATGGGGGAAAAGGGGCATTATGATTAGCACACATAATGCAGTGGCAGGGGACATGGGAAAGGCAGTATTTACAGAGAAGCAAGTAATGATTCTATAGCATCTTACTACACTGATGGACAGTGACTGTAGTGGGGCATGTGGGGGGCACTTGATAATAGGGGGTCTAGTAACTATAATGTTGTTCAAGTGATTGTACATTAATGATACCAAAAAAATTATTAATAATTACAACAAAGCTGAGAACTATTATTTACATCTATGTTACGTTAGCTTATGGTAAACATGAAATGATATTAATGTATCAATTGTTCTGAATGATCATCACAGTAATCCTCACTGGCTCTACATATTTTCCACCTTTTATTCTAACATACTCATGAATATTTAATATCACATATATACTGTGATTTTTATTTAAGACCTTTATTATGCTTTACAAATAAAGCCTTTCATTGTATTTGCAACCTATTCAAGCACCATAGGAGAAAGAATCAACAAACTTATTTTACATACCAAGGAAGGACATCTTGTTCTCCCCCAGATAACCTTATTACAGAAAATCAAAACCAGAAACTGTCTCAAAGTTCCAGCATCTTATATTGAAAACAATAAAATCAGTCAAATTTTGTAAAGAATAATGAAAAATATGCGAATGAAGAATTGGCTACTGAAGATTACCTAATAATTAATAATTAATAATTTATGTTGAAGATTATCTAATTTATAATTACCTAAAATATATTTTTCTAAGCCATAAAAAGTTCCCTGCCAGTGCTTGACAAGCTTATGGTTTTATATTAGTAAATAGTAATTTATCCAGCACATACTGTTTGTACAATGTAGCCCTAAAACCTAACTGGGAAGCATTAGGAAAAATAATTAAAAATGAATATCTTCCAATAAAGCACTTAAATGCTTATGTATTTTATAGATGAAACAAAAAAATTAACTTGAAACAGTCATAGAGAAAAGCAACAGAGGATAATTATTTGATGTGATGTAAGGTTAAAAAAAAATCTCTGCTGCAATGGTCGTGTATTAGATGAAACCCAACATTTAAACATTTGACTTACTTTTCCATTTTTTTACAAATGCTCCCCATTGGGAATCCAGACACTGTTCCCAAACCCCTAATTCTCTAACTCACATAAAATAAAGGAAGTGAAAGAGGTAAGAGAGGTGGTTGGTGCACATGGTGTGTGTGGGGTCACGGGGCAGACAGTGTAGCTCAGAGAAGACAAATAGGGACTCTGTGACATCTTAGTACACTGATGGACGGTGATTGCAATGGGGTATGGGCGGGGACTCAATAATAAGGGTGAATTAATAACCACATTGTTTTTCTTGTGAAACCTTCACAAGAGTGTATATCAATGATACCTAATAAAAAAAATAAAAAAGAGGTAAGGGAGGAAGAGAGAGAAAAGTACGACATGGCCCAAATGAGACTGAAGATACCCAAAAATCTATCAGCAGCTTCTCATCTGGGTACCCTTGCCCAGGCAATGTTCTGTAGCTGAATCCCGTTCCCCATCTTTACCAACATTTTGTAGATAATTTACTCATCTGACCTAGATCCCTGAGATGCCTCCCTTCACCTCCTGGTATACTTAGATGCTCTTGGTAGACCATGTATTCAATTGTGAACACACCTCTACTAGAGTGCAGATTACAAAGTATTTTAGGAATCCCCTTTTCCAGTTAGACTGAGTGAGTTCTTTATTCCACCAGTGTCTTCAGGGCCTGGCATAGTGTCTGGCCTGTGCAGATACTCAGTCAGAATAAGAGACTTGAGTTCTGAGGGAGAAAAGAGCTGGATGGCTATGAGGGATTTCAAAGTTTCACATTTCTTACTGAATCTTCCCTAGATCAGCACCTTTCCCACAATCTTGTAGGGTTAAAAATTTGATTTTGGACAGCACAGCAAGAGTGGACTCATTTCTTAAACTTGGCCACATTCTTAACCAACTAAATAGTAACAGAGGGCATCATAGCATAGATCAGATTGTACTGAATCAAATATTATCATTCCCATTGGTTGCTAGTGTTGAAAGTTACTCTTTCCCAATGAGCCTGATGAGTAAATATGCATCATAATAGCTACCTCAAAAGTTGGTTTTGAATATTAAAAAAACATAGAGTATGGTAAATACATAGTAAAATCCTTGCATGTTCACAATAATCAGTAAATACTAATAGTATCACCACAATAACAAAGGCAAACACAGAAGATGAAGTTGTAGATCTTGATGATAATTCATTTCTTCATTAAACATATCCTTATGAAGTACCAGGCACTTTTCTAGATGTTTGGATATATCCATGCACAAAACATGGGGTTTATATTCTGGTGGGGATGGAGATCAATTTAAAAGCCTATAAATACATATTTTACATAATAGAAGATAGCTGGAAAGTGCTTTGGGGAAAACAATAGAGAGGGGCCAGGGAGATCAGAAATACTGAGAATGTGGCAGGGGTGTGGGGGTGTGGGGGGAGTTCAATTTTAAATTGGGAAACCCCAGTAGGTCTCACTTAGAAGATGCTATTTGAACAAAGACATAAAATAAGGTAGGTGTGAGGATTTCAGGAGTAAAAGTGATAGGGAAAAACTTACAAAGGCAGCAGTCTAGCCCAGGTGGCTCCCTTCTGCTGCTCTTCTTAGCAAAGACAACAGAAACTCCCTTAACTTCTCCCTCTGTTTCACTCCCCGCTCTGCCAGGCACTTACTCCCTAAACTCACTCCCCCTTGCCTTCTTGCTTGGGAGATTACTCCACTCTGAGCCCGCCAGTGTGAAATAAAGCCTCAACACTCCAAGATCTCCGAGTGCCACTTGGTCAGCCATCAGTCGTCCAGTCCAGGCTTTTCAGTATTTTCTGTAACATTTGGTTCCCTGACCGGGAAACCCAACCACACTGGCCCTTTGTTGCCACCGGCTTGGGGCAACAGCGGGGTGGTGACGGAACAGGAGATTGCAACAGAGAAGGCGTGCCCTGACTGATCTATCCGCAGTCTCCCACCCGGTCGCCCTGGGCTGGGCCCGCTCCGAGGTTCCCACCAGACTCAAGGAGGCTTGGCAGGTGAGGACCTGGTTCTGACGTTCAATCCGGTAAGGCCCTGGGGCCCCTGACCCAGCCAGTTCCCACCCGCTGGGGTGGAAGGGGAGCCTGATCACCTCCTGGAGACTTCTTAGAGGGATGTTTAAACTCTGGTCTGAGTGTGTGAGTGAGTGTGCAGGGCAGCTGAAATCATACAGTCTGCACTGAATCTGTGATTCCATGGCCTGTGCTACGGAATCCGAGTGGGCCCTCATCCACATTCATGGTCAGCCGCCATGACATAACGGTAACTCAGCTTCAGCTGACCTGGCCTGGGATTTATACGGGTGCACCTTAGTCAAGGCTGACCAAAGTCTCTGACAGGAGCATGAATGGAGGGGCATCTGGCTGGTCTCCTCTCTAGAGGAGGCCCCCCTCCCTTGTCTGTTGTCATGGCACCATCCACGGACACGTTATGGGGTCAGAGCACACACTATGATCAAGAATTTCAGGAAGGGATTTTCAGAAGACTACAGAGTGAAAGTAACTCCCACCAGGTTAAAAACCCTGTGTGAATCTGAATAACCCACCTTTAGTGCAGGATGGCCTCCGAAGGGGCCCTAGATGTCCCAACAATCTGCCAGGTCTGGCGGGTCATCACTGGAGATCCAGGTCATTCTGACCAGTTCCCATATATTGACTCCTGGTTAGAAGTTGCCCAGACTCTTCCCCCTTGGGTGCGATTCGCTTGCAACAGGAGGGGACAGGGTAGGGTCTTAGTCACCTCAACAAAGAAGCCTGCAAAGAAGCAGCAGAAGCCTGAGCCTCCGCAGATTCTTGCTGGTGACCCAGAGGAAGAGCTAATATTGCCTCCACCTTATGCACCCTCAAGACCATTAGCACCCAGTCCCCGGTCCCTGATACCCCACCACTGTCAGCCTCCCTGCCAACTCCAGAACCAGTGAACCCACTCTCCCCTGGACCAGAAGCGAGACTGCACCCTCAGCTGGGAGCAGGTGCCCTTCAGATGCCAGTGCAAGAGATGTGGAAGCTTGAAAGACATAATAAATATGGGACCATTCAGCCCAGCCAGTCCGTGCTTTACTATCAACCCTTCTCCACAACTGATACCCTGTCAGAAAAGCCACAAGCCCTGGTTGATCTCATAGAATCCCTCTTGCAAATCCATCAGCCGACCTAAAAAACACTGTTAACAGCTTCTCCGCACCCTGTTCACAATGGAAGAGGGGAGGCAGCTGGGGCCCTTGTCGGGGTGCATGGGCTGAAATTGCTGTCCCCGAGGAGCACCCCAAGTGGGACTTCACCGCCCCTGAGGGACAGCACCAGATCTGCTGATATCAGGACGCCCTCCTCCTCCAGGGGATCAAAGGCGAGTCCAAAAAGCCTATGAACATGACCAGAGTTTCTTCAGTCACTCAACGACCAGGAGAGTCTCCTGGGGACTATTATGAAAGACTGTGAAGCTTATCGCATCTACACTCCCTTCAATCTTGAGTCACCAAGGAGTCAATAAATGGCCAACACCTCATTCGTAGCTCAAGCCACCCCAGACATCAGACAAAAGCTCCAAAACTTGAAGGCTTTGCCAGGATATCACTCAGCTGATTAAAATTGCCAACAAAGTGTATCTAAACAGAGAAGTTCAGGCTGACAGAGAGGCTGAAAGGGAAATGAGGAAAAAGACCAGCCTCCTGACAGCCACCCTAAAAGAAAGATAACCAAAAGGCAGAGAAAAGCTGACCGCCAAGATGGGGGAGGCATAGGATGCCCGCAGCCAGGGACCAGTGTGTTTACAGTAAAGAGAAGGGGCATTAGAAGAACGAATGCCCCAACTGAGGCAAAGCCCCGAAGCCCAGCCGCTACCGGGAAGAGCCCCACGGGGAAAGGCTCGCTGGCCTGGCAGGAACAGAATCAGATTAACAAGGACCAGGCTCTCTCACTCTCGGCCCCCATGAGCCCACGATCAAAATGAAAGTGGGGGGACAAAACATGACTTTTATGGCTGACCCAGGGGCAGAACACTCTGTGGTCACCCTCCCTGTGGCCCCTTCAGTGAAAAGACTGCAACTATTCTCAGAGCCACAAAGACAGCGGCAGTCCCCCTCTCACAAGAGGCGGGAGCAGGCATCCAGGAACCCCTGATCAGCCTCAGAGAGGCAGGCATTCTGACCGAGTGTCAGGCGCCCTGGAACACCCCGCTTCTACCAGTCAGAAAGCCAGGAGGGTACCGGCCTGTTCAAGACCTGAGAGCCATTAACAAAGTGACTGTTTCTTTACACCCGGTGGTCCCAAACCCGTCCACCCTCCTCAGCCAGATCCTGGGGTCTGCTGAATGGTTCACTTGCCTAGACTTAAAGATGCCTTTTTCTGCCTCTGGCTGAACCCCAAAGCCAGCTCTTGTTTGCCCCTGATTAGACTGAACTGGATACAGGGCGGCAGATGCAGTTAACATGGACACAGCTTCCACAAGAGCTCAAGAAGTCCCCCACTCTCTTTGGAGAGGCATTGGCTGCAGACCTTGCCAGCTTTCTGAGGGAAGCCACGTGCTGCACCCTCCTGTGGTACGTAGATGACCTCCTCCTTGCCAGTGACACCCAGGAAAGTTGTGCAAAAGGCACAAAGGCCCTCCTGCAACTCCTGTCAGAGTCAGGATACCGAGCCTCATGGAAAAAGGCACAAATCTACCAGCAGCGAGTCTGGTCCTTGGGCTTCCTTCTCACTCAGGGAGAAAGGGCACCAGGGCCAGAGAGGAAAAAGGTCATTGACTCCTTGCCCCAGCCCCGGACGAGGGGGGGCATGCGAGAGTTCCTAGGGGCCACCAGCCTCTGCAAAAATCTGGATTCTCAGATTCTCGTCAATGGCAAAGCCCCTCTGCAACCTCCTGGGGGGCCAAACTGAAAGACCCCTGGACAAAAGAGGCAAGAGCCACCTTCCTGGAAATAAAAGCTGCTTCGGAACAGGCACCAGCCCTGGACCTGCCAGATATAAAAAGGCCCTTCAATCTCTTTGTACATAAAAAAGTAGTGATTCTGCATTGCAAAGAACATCAAAAGGAAAACAGCCCTATAACATAGGGGAACCAGCTAGCAGATAAAGCCGCTAAAACAGTGGCCAATAAAAAACAGATAAAGCTCCTTCCCTCACTATGGCCGTAACACCCCCAGTGGAGGCCCCTCCACCCAAGCACACTAAAAAAGAAAAAGACTGGGCCATAACTGAAGGAGCCACCCTAACTAAAAAAAAACGCAATACTACATCAGCCAGTTGCCAGCATTATGCGGAGCTCTAAGTGAGCAGTGCATGACTTCTGCCAGAAATAACACTCGATCTGCACCATGACCCCCACCCAGTGTCCAAAAAGCAGGAGTTGCCCCCCTTGAATACCTTGAGATAGACTTCACAGATGTCCAGCCAAGCAGAGGGCTCAGATATCTCCTAGTAGTAGTGTGTACATACGCTGGGTGGGTCAAATCCTTCCCAACCAGGACAGAATGAACTCGGGAAGTAGCCGAAGTCCTCCGGAGAAAAATTGTGCCCCAGTTTAGCCTACAGTCTACAATTCACAGTGACAATAGACCTGCCTTTGTAGCAGATGCACTAAATCTCTCAATATTACCTGAAAACTCTACACTGCATACAGGCCACAAAGTTCAGGGAAAGTGAAGCGAATGAATCCCACCCTCAAAGGAACCCTAGCTAAGTTTTGCCAAGAAACTGGCCTCCCATGTCCAGACCTACTGCCCCTGGCTCTCCTGCATCGTCGCTGCACACCTGGGACTCAAGGCTTTTCCCCTTTTGAATGAATGTATGGACGCCCTCCCCCATGTCTAGGAAGCCTCCCAGGGAACCTACACTGGATAGGAAATAAGAGAGTAAGAGAACAGCTCCAAGCCTTGGAAGCCACCCTAAATAAGCTGCAACAATACATACCATAGAAAGAGCCCTGATCTTCTTAGGGACCCCAGTACATTCCTTCCAGGCTGGGGACTCAGTCTGAGTCAAAAATTGAAAAAGGGACCCCCTCACACCTCAGTGGACTGGACCCCACATTGTTGTTCTAACCACTCCTACTGCCCTCAAAGTTGCAGGCATCACTCCGTGGGTCCATCATTCCAGGGTGAAAAGGGCCCATAATCCGGACAAAGAAATATATCAGTAGAAAGCCCAGCCAGACCTCCAGATTCTCTCCACCTCCGCATCTGATGATCACCACCTGCACCCTGTGGATCCTGGCCCTCACCGGAATGGAATCTCTCATCCTGGGCATTGAACTCTCTGTTGCTGCCCCCTCTGACTAAACTGTTCCTCAAAATATTGCCCTTTCTATTGTCTATTGGGTAATCGTTAAGCTGTTTTGCTGTGCTTACCTGTCTCTCCTAGCTGAACTCAAGTCTCAGCCTGCATTTCCAAAGTACCTCTCTATAATGTTTAACTATACAAAAGTTGTAAGTGCATATTGGGCCTGAAGGGAGCTACCTCCTTTCCCCCGGTGAGATTTCCCAGGCGAAATGGGCTGCCCCTTTGCTGATCCCTGCTCTAGTTGGGCTCAGTGTAGCCATATCAGCTGCAGTAGGCACAGCGGCCCTAATAAAGGGAGACTTAGGACTCGCTGCCTTAACAGAGGAAGTTGATCAAGATTTAGAGCAGCTTGAAACCACCATGATTCATCTGCAAGATCAAACTGATTCCCTGGCTGAAGTGGTGCTGCAGAATCGTAGAAGACTGGACCTCCTGTTCATGTCCCAGGGAGGCTTAGGTGTAGCCCTTGGAGAAGATTGTTGTTTTTTATCCAAATCGGTCTGGCACAGTTAGAAGCTCTCTGACCAAAGTAAAGGAAAACATCCAGTGTAGGAATAAGATGTTAGAAAACAAAAAATCTTGGTTCAGGGATGGTTTGAATGGAATCCATGGCTAACAACCCTTCTAACTGGCCTTGTTGGGCCAGTGGTTCTGATGTTCCTTGGATTATTAGTGGGACCCTGCATATTTAACTGGCTCATTAACTTTATCAAGGAATGCATTTCCTCCATACGGCTCATGTATATGTGGAGCCACTGTGACCCTGTCATAAACCAGGGAAATTATGCCCCCTTGAACAAAGTGTTTGAAGGGGCATCGGGGAGGGAGTGATAGGGAAAAACTTACAAGGACTGCAGTTTAGTCCAGTTGGCTCCCTTCTGCTGCTCTTAGAAAGGCAACAGAAACTCCCTTCACTCCCCGCTCTGCCAGGCACTCACTCCCCCTTGCCTGCTGGCTTGCTGTGCACACAGGAATGTTACAGACACAGAGGCAGAAAGATCTATATCGCTCCCTTTGCCCTTGTTCGGGGCTCAGACTTTTGGGAGATCACTCCCCTCTGAGCCCGCTGGTGTGAAATAAAGCCTCAACACTCCAAGACCTCTGCGTGCCACTTGGTTCTTCTGTCAGTGATTCCGTCCAAGCTTTCCAGTATTCTCTGTAACAAAAGCATTCTGGTACAGGAAACAGCAAATGCAAAAGTCCTAAGATATAAATTTCTGCCTTTTTTTGTGGGACAGAATAGGGGCGAGGATAGTCAGGATGAAGTGAACTAGGGAGAAGATAGTATGGGGTAAAGGCAGAGCACAAATTTCATCTTATAGGTCATTTTAAGAATTTTTGACTTCATTTTGAGTGAGATGGGGAAAATTTGGAGTTTTGAGTACAAAAGTAACAAAAACTGACAATTTTAACATAACTGACTATGTGTTGAGAACAGACTGCAGAGGGACATGGGTAGAAGCAGGGTTAAGGGTGTACAGTTAGAGGACTGTTGTAATAATCCAGATGATGAAAGTTTGTTCAGACTAGGGTGGTAGCAATGTAAATGGTCAGATGTGGTCAGGTTTCTGGATGGCGTATGTTATATAAAGGAGAGAATTAAGGATGATTAAAAGATTTTTGCTCTAGTCCATTAGAAGAACTGAATAGACATTAACTAAGATGGGGACGTTGGAGAGCAGTTCAGAGGCAAAGCTTATGAATTTTATTTTTAGACATGTCAAGCATAAGATGTCTATTAGAGGTAGAAATGGAGAGTTTGGGTAGGCATTTGGATATATGTGTCTGAAGTTCAGGAGAGAAATCTGGACAGGAAATACATATTTGAGAGTCCCTGGCCTACAAATGGCACTGAAAGCCATGAGATGAGCTGACATCTGGAAAGATCACCAGGTGACAAAGGAGTGGGATTTGTGGTATTCCAGTATCAGGACGTTTGGAGGAGAAACACCAGTAAAGGAAACTGAGATGGAAGAATCAGTGAAGTAGGAGAAAAACTCAGTATGTTTTTTCCCCAATTAGCATTAAGTGTATCATGAGGGAACTTGCTGGAAATGCAGTTCTCCCATGCCTTAAGAGATCAGAAACTTCAGGGTGGTACCCAGCAGGTTATGTTTAGTAACTCTCCCAGATGACTCTGATGTATGATTAAGAACAACTGCCATACAGGGGCAGTTGCATTTGGGATAAAAATGGAGGAACTCACACTGGCCCTCTTAAATGTCCATGAGCTGCCACTGAGCTTAGGAGAGAACTAGATATTCTCCCTGATGTAGTACAAAGCAGTCCCTCAGGGAGCTCCTGCTCTAGTGCTTGACGATGTTACTACATTTAGATTAAGGCACGTATATACTTTCATGTTCCTTATTTTCTCACTTTCCGCTTCTTGTAGGCATGATTGCTTGGATCCTCCCAAGTAGGTTTCACTGATTCCAGTTCTTTTCCGTTAGATCTGATTAAAGCAACTGAAATGTAACTAAGGTTTTAGCCATTCAGGGATAATTAGCATTCCAAAAGAGGAGCTTGTTTACCCAAATGAATTCCCACAGTGGAAAGAGAGAAACAGAGATGGGGAATCAGAGAAAGAACCAAAAGATGTTTGTATTAACTGCCTATTTCAGGCAGATTCTATACTTACCAACTCCCACTGCCTTACCCAAGCATGCATGCATGAATGAATGAACAAATGAATAAATGAATATATAAATAAGTAAAATGACAAATAACAAGGGAAATAATGCATACATGAAAAATAAAAACATGACCTTTGAAGTTTTCTTTAACGTATAAAGAAGGTAGAAAGATTTATCCTAAGAGTAAGCAATCAAAAATGGAACAATGGTGTCTACTAGTAGCCCAACAACTAATTTGGGGAAAGTGATTTTATATCTCAGAACCTCCTCACGTTTAGCAATAAATATATATAGGACTAGATAACCTTCCCTGCAAACTCACCGCAAGGGCTGAGATTGATCTTTCAGATATGGCAGGGCTTTATCCAACCAAGAACTAAGCAAAGATTAAGTTGCTATTGAAATAGATGGAAGAAATGATCTCTTCTTAAAGAGAGGAACTTGTGCCTGGGGGAATTTATCAACCATTTAATATTAAGTAAATATAGTTGTTTAACTAAGACTTTCAATATATTTTTAAGGACAGATTGCATATTGCATGTCTATATATTCCTGTGTTATTATTGATAAAAACAGGGAGTATTCAGGATAAAAATCTACACACTCAAATAATTAATTATCCACATTCACATATTACTATAGTTAAGAATTTCAAGGTCTTTTGGTACATTTCAATGAAAATAACAGAAAAGCATAGAAATAATATGATATATAACCTATACCCATTAATATTTTAGAGATATTTCACATTAACTTTAGATCTCTCTTTAGAAAAAAATATTACAAGTCACAAATACAGTTAAAACCTCTAACTCCTCATCTAGTTCTCCTTTCTCTCTTTCTCCACAGATACCCATTATCCTGAAGTTGGAATATGTTATTCCTACACAGATTAGTGCATATTACACACATATGTATGTATCCATAAATAACATAGTGTCATTCTGTGTATAAATATTTACATAAATAACTTAGTTTTTTACTTAACATTAAGTTTTTGAAATTTATCAGTATGGGTATATGTAGCTGTAGTTCACTTGTATTAATTGCTAAATAGTGTTCCAGTATAAGAACAAAACAGTTTATTATCTTACAAATGATCAGGTTATTTCCCCCTTTTTTCCTTGCATTACAAACAGTTCATTGAGAGGCATTTTCTATTTTTAATGAGTGCTACTCAAATGAATTCAGCAGTAGGAAATTATGGACAATCCTGTCCATGAGCCCCTCCTCAACAGCTGTCCATACAAATGTAAGATAATTTCAGGTAAAAATTAATGTTTCTAAGAGTGACTCCCGTGAAAGGAGCTGTCTTTTGTGGTGGAAATCAAGTGCCAAAGGAAAGTCATGAACTCCAAGAAAGAAATAAGCAACAAAGTAAAGCTATTTTGGTGGCTTCCGGTGTGATCTTTACAGTGTCTGTGACAATTTGGAAAAGGCTCTATTTTCCTTTGTGGAAAATAAAAGAGACTTGTGAATTAAATTGTTATTGCTCAGCAAATAGTTCCCCTTCCTGTATAAATCAGTTTATTCTTTTAAAGTGAATAATAAACAAAAGACTAATGGAATCCTGAATACATGGGATATCTGTGATCAGGCTTCTGGGAAAAAAAGACACTTTTTCTTGGTTGACCTGCTCAGGAGTTGACCTACTCCATGCTACGAGTTAAGGATTCTGAAACCACTTTGGATGTGTAACAGAACTTAACAACTAAGAAAGTAGGTGGCTGATGGTGGCAGCAAGGTTTCTCTCTCAGAGTGAGAGGCTATAGACAAGCAAGGGGAGGAGACTAGAATGATCAATGTGATATTGGACTGGGTTAGAAACATCAGTATGAATTCATGCTTAGCTTAATACAGATGCATGGGAACTCTGTAGTGGGCTGATTAATGACCCCTAAAAAGATGTGTCTGTCCTATTCCCTGACACCTATGACTGCTACCTTACATGGCAAAAGAGTGAATATCACCTTATTTGGCAAAAGATATGATTAAGTTAAGAATCTTGAGAGGAGCTTATTGTAGTTTATCCTGTGGGCCCTAAATGCAATCACATGAATCCTTATAAAAGAGGCAGAGGTCAGTTTTGAGACAGAAAAGGAGACACAACGAGAACACAGAAGCAAAGACTGGAGTGAACCACGAAAAGCTGGTAGAGGCAAAGAATGGATTCTCCTCTAGAGCCCTGGGTGGAGTGCATCTCTGCTCACTCAGTTCTGGACTTCTAGCTTCCAAACTATCAGAGAATATATTTGTTCTTTTTTTTTTAATGCCACCCAGTTTGTGGCAATTTCTTAGAGACCAACACAAATCAATATACATCATCTATCTATCTATCTATCTATCTATCCATAACAATCAGTACATACATGTACTGACTTGCCCTGTCAGCTGGTCCAGGGAGCTCCTGCTCCCACGATCGTCCCCTCCTCCCCTATAGGAAGAGTCAGCGGGCTGTGACTTCTCAGTTGCCAAGCCCTAAACCTGGCAGCAAGAAGTGTGGCAGATGCTGGGGTGGGTGTGCTGGAACAGAAAGGAAATAGTATCTTCCAGTGCCTAGATTTTGGGGTTGGCAGAAAAATTCTTTGTCCATGACAAACTGTATTTATCTTTTATGGAAATTGTGCTCACCTTATGGAATTATGCTCCCTTTAGATTAACTACAAACCTAAGTTATATGAGTTCCATGTGCATTCCTATTATTGAAAAATCTTATTGATCAATTATACATTTTGAATAATCAAAATTAAAGCATCAAAAGTCTACTTTTGAGCCTCATTCTAAAACAAAATTCTATACTCTTCACTCTATGGTAACTGTTCACTTGTTGAATAACTTGTAAATGGTCCAGGGAGTGGGTTTATTTAATTATATATTGAAATGAAGAGGAAACAGAGAATTAGGTAAAGAACAAAGAGAAGTGTGGGTCTGAGTTCAGTTCCACCATGATTTGCTAGAACGCTCTTTGACAGTCTATAGAAATTCTACATGGCAAATATTTTAATCAGAAAAATGGGACTAATAACTGATCCCAATTATAGCAATAATAATAAGTGCATAGAAAAATGTAATAAGGAACTGAAACAGAACTCTACAGTTTTTCTGGTAAAGGACTAGTCTTATTTTTAAAAAGTGAGAAGAGATTATTTACTTTCCATTAAACAATGACAACATTAATTCATGATCCCTGTTGTCACAATTAGGAGTTATGAAGGTAGTCATTAAATAATATTACAATAGATATTATGACTTTACACAAAGAGACAAAAAGTAATTATGGAACTTTAATACTAAATTTGCAAGGAAAATATTTGTGCTAATCTAAAGCTTCAGCTGGTAAACTTTTTATTAGCAAAATATATAAGGAAACTTAGTTTCCCACAAGAGAAATAAATAGTAAAAATCAATGTCTTTGAGCCATAGCTTGCCTCCACACAAGCAGTGAATCATATTCTTCCATCTGTCCCAATCCAGTTGCAGCCTTCAGAATACACATGCCTCTCTGGAAAGAGCATTGGCATATGTATTTATTATTACCTTCATTTGTGGACAGTTCTAACCTTGCCTCTATCTTCCTAGAACCTTCTGTCTTTAATGATGTTGAATAAGAATTACATGCTTTATTTGAAAGATACCAGTCACTACCATTCATAACTGGAAATAGTATTTGGATTGGAAAGCAAAAAATTAATTCATACTCTAAGAAAAAATAGCTATTTTTAAGCTACCTAATCATGCACATTAGACACACTATAGGAACTGATAGTTTCTATAATAATATGACCTAGATGTCCACTGAGGTCTCCTTCATTTTGAGATTTAAATAATATTGACTGCACCCCTTATCATGTTTTAGGGAAATCCAGTGCATTTCCTCTTGATGTTTTAAAAAATGTAGGGGTGTTTGTTCTTACAACAATCTCTTCATTCCAAAGTTTTTATCTCACTGAATTCTTGAATATGGCATTATTTTCCTAAATATTCTCAAAACATAATTCATATAAGACATTTGCATGGTTGATAGATAATAAATAATAGTGATCTCAGAATAAATAATAGTGATTGTGGATAAAGTGAAGGTTCCTATGGCCAGGATTCTCACCTGGCCCTGGGCAGCTTGCACTACACATGTGTGGGCAATATTTTGCTATATTGACTCTATATAAAGAGCTCTGCCCGGTGCTCTGGGCAACATGGTGGCATGGCTGCACAGCTGCAGGAGAGCAGAGCCTGAAGTGGTGGCAGTGCCGAGGACAGAGACTGAGACGACTGTCGGGTAGAGAGGCCCAGAGGCAGAGACCGGCTTGCTGCATGCAGACTTGTTCTGTGTGGACGGGATTCTAGTGATTGACCTGCCACCGCGGGAATAAATTTGGGTATAAACCTTTCGCCACAAGAACGTTCCACTGTCATTTTTTTGGTCTCACTGAATCCATAGTGAACTAGCCCAGGACTGAAACCCGTTGGTAAGACACTGCCCCATAGAGAAGTGGATTAGACTCCACTTCCTTGAATCGTGGCAGGCCCTGTGAGTACTTTGACCCACAGAATGCTGCAAAAGCAATAGTGACCCAGCTCCAAGCATTGCCCTTAAATGACCTCATAACTTCTGACTCCTGTTCCTTTTAACCTTGAGCCTGGACTTCATACAAGTAGTTCAGGCCCTCCCAGATTCTACTAGAGGAGCATGCGTGGGAGCACTAAGCCGCTAGACATGGAGTGAAGCTATCTTTGATATCCAGCCCAGCTGAGACTTCATATGACTTCAGCCCCAATTGCTTTCCAGCTGCAACTTCACAAGAGATTTTAAGTGAAAATCATCTAGTCAACTCTCAGACTATGAGAAATAGTGATCAATTGTTGTTTTAAGCCACTATGTTCTGCGGTTTTGTTCAGCAAGAATGGATAACTGAAAATATAGACTGTGTTTTTGTTAATGTTGATGCGGGTAGATGTAAGAGGAATTGCTGAATAAATAGTTGGGAGCCAGACTATGAATGGTCTTCTTGGCATTTTAAGATTTTTGGTTTCACTGTAAGGGAAGTGGTGAGGCAGAAACACTTTAGTTGATTTGGTACAATTTTTTCTTTGTCATTAGAAATTGATCTGACCCAAGGCACATGTTAGATATTGCAGTTAGAAAGAGCCTGACACTACAGTCAGGGCACCAGGTAGAAGCGCCTTTCACTAACTGAAGGACACATGAGCCTCCAAATGGCAGTGGGGAGGAAGGGGGGATACAACTGGCGTTGAGATCTATAAAGGGAGAAAATTCATAATATTTGCTCAGCTGTACGGGAGATATAATTGTGGGCTCAGTCAAAAATGGCATCTGCACAAACCAGTTTCTTAAGCCAAAGTGGGACATATTTCCAGGATAGTGGGGTTTCTCCTGGAACTCAAAGACTGGGATGTATTTCGGTGTCTGGGACAACCAGAACTAGGAACCCAAATGTCCCTACATCTCTTTTCACCTGTCTTCACTACCACTTCCTAAATCTCTTCATTCTCTTTCTCATCTTAAAGGAGGAAAGCATAGCCTGGAGATCAGCTGAGATTTCCATTTAATAGTCCAAAATCCAGTAGGAAGCCTACTTTCTCTTTCCCATTTCCAGAAACACAATGTTTGAAAACCTTACTATTCATGTCCTCGTAAGTGACCACGGGGAATTTTGTGGGGGCTGTGGTGAATAGTCTTACAGCAAAAAATGATTATGTCCAAGTGAAAGAGCAATAGATCAAGTGGGAGTTACTAGTTCTAGTATTTGAAATAAAAATGTATTCTAAAAATGAACTAAAAAGTTATACAATTTTTTCAGTACACTAACAGAAGGCTGTTTGAAATGTGTGCCAGGTTTTTTTCTTTTCCAGTACCCTGTAAGTTCATTTCAAATTCTCATTGATAGAACTAGGTGAGTTTTCTAATAACTAAGGCTCTTCCCCTTTCTTTAAAAGTAGAAGTTCTTTGGGGAATAGAATCACAGATGGTTTGTGAACAAGTCTTACAGAAGTTTGTTGGACTTGGAATAGAATTTCCCAAAAGTGCCCTTCTAAAAGCACAGGGTTTTGCGGTCATTAATTTCTGGAAGTACTGCATTCTATGCATGCCTCTTAGGGATTCATCATATAGATTAGAAGATTAAAAGCTCTGAAAAAGTCTGTCTGTTTTATAGATATATATACATAGATATTTACCTTTTATATAGATAGATACCTTATATATCTATATATATTTTTCATATACATATTTTTATGCATAGAGATACAGAGTTTTTATAATGTATTTTATAAAGTATAAAATTTTATAATGTATTTGACACAAGACTTTTTCAAGTAACCTTTCTAATACCCTGTACTACACGTTGTTGGAAATGCATGTAACATAATTATTTAAGAATATGTTTCTATGACTTCAAAATGGAAAGTATTTAACTTATAATTCCAAGTTAAGACTATATGGTATGTAATATATAATAATGTGTGCAAAGTCATTATCACATATATTGTTCAATGAAATCTCATTAAATATGTTAATATTGGCATTACTCTTTTCCTGTATTTTCCCAAAAAGTATTATGCTTCATTAATGGGAGATTCTTTGATTTGATAACCTGTAAATCTTAATAGGCACAATTTTCAGATGGTGAGAGACTTTCATTAGGAGAAAATAAAGAGTTTCTTAGTCACGGGTTTCTGTTATTTAATCTTTTCACAGGTCCTGTAACTGACAACACAAACATTACAATTAACTTCATAAAGGACAAGAATGAGATTAGGGCACAAATTCGTAAATCAGTACCCTGATAAAGTCGAGATATTTTTCAAAATAAATAAGAGTATTTTAATTGCAAATGAGAAAAAAATATCCAGAATCCCAGCTCATAGCTGTAGAACAAAAACCTTAAGACTCAGAGATGTGGGAACTGCAAAATATACTTCTTCTGGGTATTTAAATATGGCCCTGGTGAAATATAATGGAACATAATTAAATTCAGTGGCTCCTTCACCTTACTACTCATACGGATAATCCAAATAGTTTTTGGAAATAGACACCCTTGGGGTTTAACCATAAGCACACTGAGTAAGAAGTTGTTGTTATGGAACCAAGAAATGCTTATATTCAAAAGCACCTGGTGATCTGATACCACTAGTCTGTGAAAAGCAATGATATGTGGTAAGCACTGGACTGGGAGCTTCTAGTTCACTTGCCAACTATTTCTAAATATTCTAAGTAATGTACATTATATTTTCATGTGCTCTGTTTATCATTACTTATTCATCATGATTAGGTCAAATACTGAGGTGTTAATAGTCCAATAATTATTCACTGACAAATGTATGGTGGTTATTTTACCAAAATTAACCCAATAAATAAACAAAAGTCTATGGCTATCAAATGAATAACATTTCTTATCATGAATACTAGGATGGGCTTGTTTAGAGTATACCATTTTAAATTAGCTCCTTTTAAATTTCACTGACCTTGGTTTTGTGATCACCTACAAAATATTTCCTAAAAGTTTTCATGCATCTTAAAAGATGCAAATATCTGACCTGTTTTTCACAAACCAAACGTAGACTGTGTTAACTGGACTTAATAGGAGATCCTGTAGGTGAAAGTTAGTTTCTGAAGGTGAGATTAGTTAAGTGGTGAAGTATAGTTTGTCATCAAACAGAAGTGGGGAGATTTGAGCCAGCTTTTGAGGAATACTTTGTTAGGTTGTTTTAGTTCAATTTATCTACCCCCTACATTAATTTTTGTGGCTGATAAGACATCAAGCAAAAGTCTTATCAATGACAATCAACAAATTTGAGAAATTCCACATATAGCATGAAACCTGGAAGCTACCCATTGTTGGGGTCCTTATTACTGAAATTCAAGATAATGTAAGAGAAGCTAAAATGCAAGATATCCAGCAGGACTGTGCATCTCACATTTCTTGATTTATTTCCATTTTTGTTTATTAATAAAAATGTAGCAGATTATCTATTTTCAGATTCAATATAAATTTGAACTAGTAGCTCTTAATTTCTTAAAATGCTTAAAAAAAATTTTATATTTATATAAATGATCTAAGTTATAGATGGCCCCTAATGTTTGTTTTCTTTTTGTCTTCAGTGAGATTGAAAAAGAGGGAATAAAATAAATGGTTTATCAGCTGTATTTGAATAAAACATAATTGTAATAAAAAACAAAAATGAAATAAAATGACTGCTCAATGAATAGTAGTTATTAAACACAAAAAAATGTGGTTTATCAGGTCTCTCCAAAATTTACACACATACAAACACACACAAAATATTGTAGACTTTTCACAAAATGATGATTCAGTGTAAATTCTGCCAAATACTCTTGCAGTCTTGGCTACTCCGATTGATAGTTTCCGTATCTATTTCACATTTAAATTGAAATCATTGGTAATATCAACTCAATGTACCACTAAATTGTGATTACAGAAACTGCTAGAGGTAATGAATTTGGATCAAGAGAAATATAATTGTATTTATCTATGGAAGCTTTTTTTATCCTCTCCCCACGTTAAAGTCATTCTTATATGCTTTGTAGAACTATACATCTTTCCTTGACCTATACCTATACATTACTTAGAGTGACCACTTGATTGATACTTGTTTGCCAACTAGACAGAAAGATCCATGAGGAAAACAATCTGGTCCACTGTCATTCATCATGATATTTCCAGAAACCTGTCTCTGCACAGGACACATTTTAAAATCCCTAAATCCCAGAACCTTAAAGGAATATTTAAAATCCTTTATGCCAGAGGAATACAATGTCACACTCACTGTGATTAGAATTCCTGCATATTTTCTGCTTACCAAAGTAAAGAATCTTTAAAGTTGATCAACCTTAAGAAGTTGCATAATTTTTAGTGATGATGTTTTCTTATTGAAAAACCTTATCATAAAGGTTATCAACTGTTCTGGGAAGCAGTATTATTTCAGCAACTTCCACCAGCTATCATTAAAGTTAGTCTTTGTATAGGTGAACAGCTATAGTAATTTCCTTTCTCTATTATTTAAGCTAATTCCTGAAAACCTGGTAAGTCTAGGCCATTACTCTGAGTTAAATACTTTAGATCATGACCAAGCCTTCTCAAATTAAATAGCATTTAGTTCAGTAAATGGGTAATTTATTTAAAAGTATTAATGGTCTTAGAGAATGAATACTTATGTTAAATGTACTTAGAAACTCTTTGGCCATAAATTATTTCTCTAATATCTTCTGCGACTCAGGAAAGGCGTCTTAGGAAAGCCATGGCCTAATGTGTATGAACCATTTATGAACAATTTGCAAATGCACTAAGTCTCACACATTCAGTTGAGATTTGATTAGCATATTATGTTTCTCAAGAGCCAAATTAATTATCACAGGAAAAAGGATCAGGAGTTCCTTGAAGATGGTAGGTTTCCAGTTACAAGTCATGTGCTTGGCAATCGGTGGCTCTGGATTGCAATATTTAAATTACAACAGAATTTCATTTTAATTTCATTTATTTGGTCCATATAAACTAATAACATGGTTGGGTGTTCAATATTTTATTTTACTTTATCAGAGATGAAACACTTTAGTGATATTCTTTAAGAATATGTTCAAACATTTCATGTGAACTTTAAGAACTCTACAATACTAATAGAAACAAAATCCACTGTATATCCTGTTTTTCTATCTAATTAGCCAAAAGGTATAGAAGTTTTCTGCTTTCATTCTTTAAAATCTGAAAGGTGTGAATATGAAATTGTATCTGGCTCTGATTTCATGGTAGCTGTTAACATAGCTCTCCCTTAATGGAAGAATTTGTTCTTTTAACGAGTTTGTAATTCAATTTTGTTAAGGAAGTAACATATAGAACTATAATGATATGACATTTTTATTTACTTTGAATAAAGTAAATGGTCTTCACTGGAGTAAGAAAATATATTTACTTAATTTCTGACACATCTAAATTTATCAAGACAAAAATAATAAAAATTATAATAAAACTTATTTTGCACATTTTATTGATGCTGACAGCACACAAATATTTTAATATAAAATCTATACTGTATTTTTGAAATAGAACATAATGTAAGTTTTAAATGTATATCTGTATATCATAGATATTCATTATAAAATGGAAAACAAATTGCAGAAGCTAACTCACTCTCACTAAGAAATGTATTTTTGTAAACTACAGAACTTAGATCCGAGTCATAGGATGGTACTACCATACGGTTCTTCCCAGAACCAGGTGATCCTGTCTGAAATCTGTCATTATAATAGTAACAGCAATGTTTTAGTTTTTGAGTCATTATCTTGTTATGCTAAAGATACCCTATTTATATACAAATCACCCTAAAAAGATGAGATTCTACCACGCTTGTCAAATATAGCTTATCAGGATCTCCAGATAGTGACTCATTTCTCAAAGGAGATGTAGATGATTTATTCTGCCTCAAATGAAGAAATATTAATGTATCATGTCTAATTCTTCTTGAGACTAGAGAATCATATTCATGGTTTTCCAAAAGTTCTCTATCCTTCTCAATTTGTATACAGAACAAATGGATGATTGATACTACTTCTAAGTACATTTTAGGCATAGTTATTATTATCTACTATATGTCTTTACCCTAATGTAAATGCACTTTCATATAAATTATAATTTGATATAAACTTAGAATAATTAGTAAATCCAGATGAGCAAAATACACAAAAATCACCAATAATTACACTACCCAGAGAGAACATTTCCACACTTCTGCCTGGAATGCAGCAGGGCCCTGGCATGTTGGTGGTAGTGAACAGAAGCCCACCCTCCTGTGATCACAGAGCTGTAGAACAGTGGCCGTAGAACAGCCAGTGAAGACAGCAGTAGCTCAAAGGATTTGTTTAGGAGGTCTCCTGAGATATCGCTGGACACTTGTAAAGTACTTGAAGATGTGGCTGATCCTACACTAATTTAAAGTTGTGTAATGGCAAATGCAGGCAAAGCTAATGAAAATGGGTTACTCCTTGCTAATTTAAACCCTGGCTGGAGTGGCCTCAGGAAGCATGCACTGTAATGCATGTTATGAATATATGCACGTTTCCATTCAACATTACACAATGGCGTTAGTGTCATTTCTAG
This sequence comes from Phataginus tricuspis, assembly GCA_029783875.1. Classification (NCBI taxonomy): domain Eukaryota; kingdom Metazoa; phylum Chordata; class Mammalia; order Pholidota; family Manidae; genus Phataginus; species Phataginus tricuspis. Next base: position 10,584,782 of record JAQQAC010008719.1, on the reverse strand, counting down.
AGGAGAATGTTGTGTCTTAAAAAGGTTGAAATATTGTCCTTTCTGCACTAGAAAAATCATAAACCTGTTTTTCTACGTTCTTGAATTACAAAATAGGGCTATTTGGCTAGCTTAATCTCTTTTCTTAAATTCATCTCAGAGTTGACAGTCCTGAAAATTAAGAAATGTTGAGCCTTTTGAAAATGATGCACTTCATGCAACAGTTGAAACAATTTTAAAACATACAGAGAAAACGCCATCCTTCATTTTGCTAAAGGAGTTTAGAATTGTTTCAGAGTATTCTAACTGGTACAAAACTTGGGTAATAACAGCCAACTTCACGTCAAAAAGAAGTGTTAGAAGAGCCTTGTTCCTCTTCTTAAGAAAATAATGCGAGGTGATGGCAATAGTGTGTGTGGGGGGCGTACAGTATTTTAAGTGGTAAGGACAAGAAAAGATGATACAAGATTGGAATTCTATGGGTTATGAGTTCCCAGGGTTTTATTCATTTAGAAGGAAAACAATTTTTATTCCAGTGAAATTAGTGGATTTTTGTTGTTAGTGGAATCAGTAACAAGACTGATACTATGACTTCTTCTTAGTGGAATTTCGTAAATATATTTACAGTTATAATATTCAAGATATCATTAAAAGACTCGTTTTCTTAGGGATCAGAAATTTTAGACTTAAGAATCAATTCAAGTGCTCCTTTATCAGAATTCACAAAAAACATCAAAAGAGAAACATCTTTTCATACTTGGGTAGGATGCTGTAAACCTCTTTACAACTGCAAAGTAAAGATACTTATAAATAATTTTACACTTATTTCTCTTACCCAGTGTTTTTTTTCCACTTCTGCAGTATTTTGGGCTCCTGCTAATTCCCCAGACTGATGTTGACATACATCCGCTCAAATTAATTAACATCCTAGCTCAGTGGACTCATTTGGCCTGACTAAAAAGTTCAAATGTTAATTTGTGAGTTGATCTATGCGGCCTCTTCCACTGAAAATAAAACACGTTATCAAATTCACATTAACAGAGGCAGAAGAGCTGTAAGCCTTCTTTCTTGTGTTTGTCTTTTTAACTGACATTTATTAGGCTATGCCTGTGATCAGAAGCTATAAGTACTAGAGACTGGAATGCAGGAAAGGTAAAGTGTGGTTTAAATGATACAGAAAATAAAGGTAATGAGGTCAAGATGTTTAAAATATTGCTCGAAGCACTGGTATTTCTTTTTAAAAAACAAAACTGTGTGGTGTCTGCACACGTGTGTGTGTGAGGGGGGGAAGAGAAAAAGAAAATCCTTTAGCATTGGATGTGAATTATTTGTGAAAAGCAATATGTAATCATAAAGTAGTTACAAGTACTGACATGGCCTCATTATTTGTATTTTGAAAAGAACTAGAGGACTTTTTTTAGATCTTAAATTTATAGCCCCAAATATTTTAATTTACCTTAAAAGTGTCAACAGTTTGTCTTTACTATTTTTCTGCATCATGTAACCTTAAATTTGTAAGCAAGAGAAGGCATCAGTTAGGACAAAGAGGTCATATTTGGAGTCACAGAGACCTAAGTTTAAGTTTCTGCTGTACTATTGTAGGTGCCTCAGATGCCCTTATTATGAAAATGATTTTTTTTCTTGGTGACCATAAAAGCTTAAATTTAAAGAATTTAACAAAATGTATGTAACTGAAAACAGCTGATAAATTTAATCTATTATATCTTCTGATCAGGGAAGAACAGACGTCAACAAACCACCTTTTATGCAAAAGACATTCTACATAAGGTATAATAAATGATCTGTGACTCTAAATGAAAAGCTAACTGCTTATTTCTACTTATATATAGCTTCACTACTTTAATGTAATGATTTACTTAATACACTCATATGTTTAAAAGTGTAATGATATGCCAATTACTCCTATGATTCATTTATGATGACAGCATATATTTCTATTGTGCCTTACACAGGAAGAAAGACAGATATAGACTGTGCATATTATATGAAATGACAAAGAGCAAAATGCATAAACAGAATATGCTGTCTCCTATGTCCCACTTTTCCATTATGATATTGCAGCTAATTTAATCTCATTAGTTTGAGTCATAACATTTCAATATAAGCAAATAATTCATAAAATTATTTTGGGTGCCTACTATGTGACAGACAACTATGAAAGAATAAACAAGAATAAATTAGGCACTATTCACACTTCAAAAATTTTACAGTCTTTCTGGTGGAGCAAATAGAAATAATAAATCAATGAGATAAGTACCAAGATTGAGATGCGCTCACAGTGATAAAGGAGTAGCTAGAAAAACCACTTAATCGAATCTATCGGTATATTAGAAAAGCTCTTATCCAGGGGTTCATTCAGCCACCGACCCACTTCCTATCTTCCTTTTGAGTAACTAAAGCCAACTTTTCTTTTTAGTTCTTGACTTCCAGGGAAGATTTCTCTGAACCTCATCTCTTCCTTGTTTTTACTGATTTTTGTGTTTAAATGTCTTTCACTATTTGATAAATGTTTGCTTCTCCATTAGACAGAAGGCTCTAAGACAGCTGCACTGTTTACTTTTCTTCACTATGTAATTACTAGCTACTCAACAGAAAGGCCTTTGTTGGATTAACGAATAAAGAGGTGAAATCTGAGGAAGTGTTAAAGGTTAAGCAGTTCTATCCTGGTGAATGGAAAACAAACTCAGCAAATACATAGGAATAAGAAACAGGCTTACGTGTGCAGGGGAACTAAGCACAAAGACTATGTAAGCATAAAGAAATGATGCCAAAACAGCCCCAGAAGCCAGCCTCTAAGGTCTTTTAAATTGTGTTAGAAAGAGTGGATGGTCTTCTTTTAGCAAAATTAGGAGCCACTGAGGAGTTTTAATCTGAGAAGTATGAAAGAGAAAGTTTTGCCTGGCAGATAGACAATACTAGGCAGGTTGTACAAAACCAGTTTTAAGCAGACTAGGTTGCAGTGCAGAAATAATAGCAGTGAAGGATGGAAAAGACAGTTCTTAAAAAAAATAAAACCTTCTAAAATCTGCAATCCAAAGATAACTATTGTTAATATATTGGCATTGAATAGATGTCTGATAATTATGAGTGTGTATTTTGAGCATTCTAATAGTTGCCAAATTAACAAACACCCTGTATCATACTAACTGCCACAGAAAGCAGGTGAATTATGTATGAAAATGACATATTTGGTCAACTAACAATTTTGCAAATAGGTAGCTAAAGTCATAGTTTAATAAAACATTGATAAGATGTTGACTTCTGGCATGAGGATGTGTACAGAAGAGATATGTCTTAATGAACTGTGGTTCAGGAAAAAACCTCGGGTGTGTAGACACATTGCTGAAGGTATGCCAGGGGTTCCTAAATTTATGCAGATTATGTAGTTTGTCTTCTCTTGATGAATAATTTTTATATTCTCTGGAGCACTGACTGAGACAAACAGTTTCATGAATCACTTCATCTCAATTACACCACAGAGTTCTGATGGAATTAGTAACTGATACAAGCCACTCATTTATGCCTTCTGTGTAAAAGCCACCACTGTCCAAACTTCCCCACTTTCTTTCCAAAACACATTTATTATGAAATATTGCCTATTAGGTGCAGGTTTGGTTTATATCAAGTCAAAATTTCTGCCTCTAGATATTTACATATTTCATCAAAGGTAGAGTTTGCATTTGTTGAGCACCTAAAATAGATACAGATGCATTTCCCTAATTTCATGTTTGCATTACAACCTTTTGAAGTACATAGAAAATTACACATGGATTTCAAGTAAGGGAGAGTACAGTATAGGGAGAATAGTCAGAAATGATTCATGAGGGAATTGAGAGAAAGATGTAGAATTCTTATAAATGGGATGAGATGAGAGAGAACCAGGGGTTTAGAGGTTAGAGAAGTAACACACAGTGCCTGGAATAGGCATTCACAGTGTTAAAGTAGGAAGTCACCAGTCTGATAGAAATTAAATTCCACATAGGGACTTTTCAATTGTTAAAAATGAATAAATATAGTCTAACACTGTAGTTTAAAGAAAAACACTTTTAAAGATATCTATTCTTCTTCCAATCATAGACCATAAATTAAAAGGAAAATTTTTGATAAACATTTGTAATAATAACTTAGGAATTGTGAGTATAACTAAGAATTACAATTCAGGCATTGTCACAACTTTCATAAAAACTAGCTGTTATACATCCAGATTCAAAAAGATATAGAAAATATGTATATATTTTAATAACAACAGCTATCCACTTTAAAACCTCTGCTACCAGCATTCTTTTTTTTTTGGTATCATTAATATGAAATCACATGGGCAACATTGTGGTTACTAGATTCCCCCAATTATCAAGTCCCCACCACCTACCCCATTGCAGTCACTGTCCATCAGCATAGTAAGATGCTATAGAGTCACTACTTGTCTTCTCTGTGCTATACTGCCTTCCCCATGACCCCCTGCCTACATTATGTGTGACAGTCGTAATGCCCCTTGCTATCAGTATTCTTAATCAAATACTTTTTTAATTTTGGACAGATGTTTGAAAAGCTCTTAAATAAAAAAGTCCCTAAAAATTCAGAAAATGTTCTAGCATGAAGGTTCACTAAAAATTTTAATCTGCTTCAGAGAAAATCTCCCTACTCGAACTCTGGGAACATTTTAGATCCTTTGTACTATGAATGTAGACACATTAGGCTAAAAGAAATTTCAGAAGAAATGCATTCAGGTAAGCAAGTACTTTGCTGAAATGGAAATAATCCATTCTTTGTAAGTTAAAATGTCAAAATAATAATGCTGTCTCTAAGGGAAAATTTAGGCTTTTTCAAGGGTACAATTTCTTTGTCTTCTCTCCCTTTTTAATAGGATTTGTGTGTGTGTGTATATATATATATATATATATACACACTTACCACTATGGCATTACTTATGTTAAAACTTATTTCAAGACTTAGGAGATTCAAGATGGTGGTGCGAGAGGTGAGACAGAGAACTCTTCCAAAAACCACAAATAGTACAAAAATATAGTTAATTAATACAACTAACCCTCAAACACCAACAGGAAAGAAGGCTACACTAGAGTGCATACAGATAACATGAACAGAGCAGACCTCGTGAAACAGGGTAATGTACTGGGGCCTTGATCCAGTGGGACCCAGGCTCTTTCTCCACCACAGCTCACTGGCGGGAGGAAGAGAAATGGGGGAGGTGGTGGAAGCCTGGGACTAATGAACACCTGGCCCTAGAGATCTGCTTGGCGAGCAGAAAACTGGAGGTTGGGGAGCTGGGACAGGCGGAGTGCCTGAGAGACTGCCAATCTGGCCCTTTGTGGAGGACGGGATCCACAGCTGGCCGCTCTGTGACAGGGGAAAGGCAGGTGGTCTGAGAGGCTGCCTAGCAGTGAGAAGGCTGCTGAAGGGGCAAGGGTTGCACGGAGCTTGCTGCACGGGAGAAGGGAGAGTGGGACAAGGTTGTCTGGGCATGCTCAGCCCAGCAGGTTGGGAACTTTGGGGAGCCTCAGATGCTCCACCTCCCTGGCTGGCTGCTGAGCTCCAAGGCCACCCACTGTGACACACAGTCTGCCGAGCCTTCCTCCTGGCCTAACAGCACCGGCTCGCAAACCAGCATTCACTGCACTGGCGTCAGGCAAGCCAGAGGGAGGCCCCACCTACAACAGCTAGAGAGGCCCAACCACAGAGGCTTATGCCTGTGTGCTCAGCCCACTGGAGACAGGCACCGCAGATGGGAATCAAGTAACAGTTCTTTACTCCCCCCAGGTACCAGTACCACTCCCCAATGAAATACAACCTCACTCTAGGGGCTGAGCAGCTCCAGAGACTGGAGCTTCTGGGCACTACAGGGCACCACATAGAAATATGAAACATAAAAAGAACCTGGTTAAGACCAAAATCTAACAAACTCCAGAAAAACGGCCAAATGAAACTGAACTAACCAATCTTCATGAAAGAGACTTCAAAATAAAAATCATAAAGATGCTTATGGAGGTACAGAAAAATACTCGAGAACTCAGGAATGAATTTAAGATGGAGATTCAATCATTAAGAAATTCCATATCTGAAATGAAACATACAATGGAGGGATTTAAAAGCAGATTAGATGTAGTAGAAGAGATGGTAAATGGAATAGAAACTAGAGAAGAGGAATAAAAGAAGCTGAGGCACAGAGAGAAAAAAAGAATCTCAAAGAATGAAAGAATATTGAGAGAACTGTGTGACCAATCCAAACAGAACAATATTCGCATTATAGGGGTACCAGTAGAAGAAGAGAGAGAAAAAGCAATAGAAAGTGTCATTGAGGAGGTAATTGCTGAACACTGCACCAATCTGGGGAAGGAGATAGTCTCTCAAGCCATGGAGATGCACAGATCTCCCAACACAAGGGAACCAAGGAAGACAACATCAAGACATATAATAATTAAAATGGCAAAGATCAAGGATAAAGACAGACTTTTAAAAACAGCTAAAGAGAGAAAAAAGATCACATACAAAGGAAAAATCATCAAGCTATCATCATATTTCTCAGCATAAACCTTATAGACCAGAAGGGAGTGGTACGATATATTTAATGCAATGAAGCAGAAGGCCCTCGAACCAAGAACACTCTACCCAGCAAGGTTATCATTTAAATTTGAAGGAGGGATTAAACAATTTTCAGATAAGCAAAAGCTGAGAGAATTTACCTCCCACAAACCACCTCTACAGGGCATTTTGGAGGGACTCCTATAGATGGAAGTATTCCTAATGCTAAACAGAGATCACCCAAGGAATAGACAAAGATTACAGAATATGTTTCATAACATACAAAGAATGGAGGAGGAAGAAAAAGGAGGAAAAAAAAGAACCTTTAGGTTTTGTTTCTAATAGGATACAAAGTGAGTTAAGTTAGACTGTTAGATAGTAAGGGACTTACCCTAGATCCTTTGGTAACCACGAATCTAAAGCCTGCAATGGCAATATGTACATAGCTATCGATAATCACCCTAAATGTAAATGGTCTGAATGCACTAATCAAAAGACGTAGAATCACTGAATGGATAAAGAAACCAGACCCATCTGTATGTTGCCTACAAGAGACTCACTTCAAAACTAAAGACATACACAGACTGAAAGTAAAGGGATGGAAAAAGATACTTCATGCAACTAACAGTAAGTAAAAAGCAGGAGTTGCAGTACTTGTATCAGACAAAATAGACTTCAAAACAAAGAAAGTCATAAGAGACAAAAAAGGACATTATATAATGATAAAAGGGTCACTCCAACAAGAGGATATAACTATTATAAATATATGCACCCAACACAAGATCACCTACATATATGAAACAAATACTAACAGAATTAGAGGAGGAAATAGAATACAATGTATTCATTTTAGGAGACTTCAACACACCACTCACTCCAAAGGACAGATCAACCAGACAGAAAATAAGAGAGAGAGGCACTGAACAACGTATTAGAACAGATGGACCTAATGGACATATACAGAACACTCCATCCAAAAGCAACAGGATACACATTCTTCTCAAGTGCACATGGAACATTTTTAAGAATAGATCATATACTAGCCCACAAAAAGAACCTCAGTAAATTCAAAAAGTTTGAAATTGTACCAACCAGCTTCTGAGATCACAAAGGTATGAAACTAGAAATAAATTACACAAACAAAATGAAAAAGCCCACAAACACATGGAGGCATAATAACATTCTCCTAAATAATTAATGGATCAATGACCAAATAAAAACAGAGATCAAGCAATATATGGAGACAAATGACAACAATAATTCAACACTGCAAAATCTGTGGGACTCATTGAAAGTCATGCTAAGAGGGAAATATATTGCAATACAGACCTACCTCAGGAAAGAAGAACAATCCCAAATGAACAGTCTAAAATTACAATTAATGAAACTAGAAAAGGAAGAACAAATGAGGCCCAAAGTCAGTAGAAGGAGAGACATAATAAAGATTAAAGCATAAATAAATAAAATTGATAATAATAAAACAATAGAAAGAATCAATGAAAGCAGATTCTGGTTCTTCAAGAAAATAAACAAAATAGATAAGCCCCTAGCCAGACTTATCAAGAAAAAAGGAGAATCTACACACATAAACAGAATCAGAAATGAGAAAGGAAAAATGACTACAGACACAACAGAAATACAAAGGATTAGGAGAGCATACTATGAAAAATTATATGCTAACAAACTGGATTACCTAGAAGAAATGGACAACTTTCTAGAAAAATACAACCTTCTAAGGCTGACACAGGAAGAAACAGAAAATCTGAATAGATCAATTACCAGCAAAGAAATTGAATTGGTAATCAAAAAAACTACCTAAGAATAAAACCCCTGGACCAGATGGGTTCGCTGCTGAATTTTATCAAACATTTACTGAAGACCTGATACCAATCCTCATTAAAGTTTTCCAAAAGGTAGAAGAGGAGGGAATACTCCAAAACTCATTCTATGAGGCCAACATTACTCTAATACCAAAACCAGGCAAAGACACCACAAAAAAGAAACTTACAGACCAATATCCCTGATGAACATAGATGCAAAAATACTCAACAAATATTAGCAAACCGAATTAAAAAATACATCAAAAGGATTATCCACCGTGATCAAGTGGGATTCATCCCAGGGATGCAAGGATGGTACAACATTCGAAAATCCATCAACATCATCCACCACATCAACAAAAAGAAGGACAAAAACCACATAATCATCCCCATAGATGCTGAAAAAGCATTTGACAAAATTCAAAATCCATTCATGATAAAAACTCTCAACAAAATGGGTATAGAGGGCAAGTACCTCAACATAATAAAGGCCATATATGACAAAACCACAGCCAACATTATACTTAACAGTGAGAAGTTGGAAGCTTTTCCTTTAAGATTGGAAACAAGACAAGGATGCGCACTCTCCCCACTTTTATTCAACATAGTTCTGGAGATCCTAGCCAGACAATCAGACAACACAAAGAAATAAAAGGCATCCAGATTGGCAAAGATGAAGTCAAACTGTCCCTGTTTGCAGATGACATGATAGTGTACATTAAAAACCCTAAAGAATGCACTCCAAATACTACTAGATCTAATATCTGAATTCAGCAAAGTTGCAGGATATAAAATTAATACACATAAATCTGTTGCTTTCCTATACACTAATGATGAACTAGCAAAAGAGAAAACAGGAAAACAATTCCATTCACAATTGCATCAAAAAGAATAAAATACCTAGGAAGAAACCTAACCAAGGAAGTGAAAGATTTATACTGTGAAAACTACCAGATGCTCATGAGAGAAATTAAAGAAGAAACCAATAAATGGGAACACATCCCGTGCTCATGGATAGGAAGAATTAATATTGACAAAATGGCCATCCTGCCTAAAGCAATCTACAGATTCAATGCAATCCCTTATCAAAATACCAACAGCATTCTTCAATGAACTACAGCAAATACTTCTAAAATTAATATGGAACCACAAACGATCCTGAATAGCAAGAGAAATCCTGAGAATGAAGAATAAAGCAGAGGGAATTATGCTCCCTGACGTCAAGCTGTACTACAAAGCCACAGTAATCAAGACAATTTGGTACTGGCACAAGAACAGACCCACAGACCAAAGGAACAGACTAGAGAGCCCAGATATAAACCCAAACATATATTGTCAATTAATATACAATAAAGGAGCCATGGATATACAATGGGGAAATGACAGCCTCTTCAAGAGCTGGTGTTTATAAAACTGGACAGCTACATGTAAGAGAATGAAACAGAATTATTCTCTAACCCTACACACAAAAGTAAACTCAAAATGGATCAAAGACCTGAATGTAAGTCATGAAACCATAAAACTCTTAGAAAAAAACATAGGCAAAAATCTCTTGGACACAAACATGAGCAACTTCTTCATGAACATATATCCCTGGGCAAGGGAAACAAAAGCAAAAATGAACAACTGGGACTATATTAAACTAAAAATTTTCTGTACAGCATAGGACACCATCAGTAAAACAAGATGTTCATAAATGACATATCCAATAAGGGGTTGACATGCAAATTATATAAAGAGCTCACGCACCTGAACAAACAAAAAGCAAATAAGCCAATTAAAAAATGGGCAGAGGAGCTGAACAGACACTTCTCCAAACAAGAAATTCAGATAGCCATTAGGCATATGAAAAGATGCTCCACATGGCTAATCATCAGAGAAATGCAAATTAAAACCACAATGAGATATCATCTCACACCAGTTAGGATGGTCATCATCCACAAGACAAACAACAACATATGTTGGAGAGGATGTGGAAAAAGGGGAACCCTGCTACACTCCTGGTGGGAATGTAAAATAGTTCAACCATTGTGGAAAGCAGTATGGAGGTTCCTCAAGAACTAAAAATAGAAATACCATTTGACCCAGGAATTCCACTCCTAGGAATTTACCCTAAGAATGAAGGAGCCCAGTTTGAAAAAGACATATGCACCCCTATGTTTATCGCAGCATTATTTACAATAGCCAAGAAATGGAAGCAACCTAAGTGTCCATCAGTAGATGAATGGATAAAGAAGATGTGGTACATATACACAGTGTAATATTATTCAATGATGAGAAGAAAAGAAATTCTACCATTTGCAACAACATGGATTGAACTAGAAGGTATTATGCTCAGTGAAATAAGCCAGGTGGAGAAAGGCAAGTATCAAATGATTTCACTCATCTGTGGAGTATAAGAAAAAAGAAAAAGCTCAAGGAATAAAACAGCAGCATTCTCACAGAACCCAAGAATGGACTAACAGTTACCAAAGGGAAAGGGATTGGGGAGGATGGGTGGGAAGGGAGGGATAAGGGGGGAAAAGGGTCATTACGGTTAGCATGTATAAAGAAGGGGGTGTTCGCAGGGAAGGCAGTATATCATAGAGAAGACAAGTAGTGATGCTATAGCATCTTACTATACTGATGGACAGTGACTGTAAAAGGTTATGTGGTGGGGACTTGATAATAGGGGGAGTCTAGTAACCATACTGTTGTTCATGTAATTGTACATTAATGATAGCAAAAAAAAAAAAAGAAACCCGGGGCAAACAAATCAAATTGGGAAAAAAAATTACTTTAAGGTTTAAAAAGTTTATAAATGTCAAACGCTATATAAATATTGGACTCTCTCATCCACATGAAATCTCACCATCCTTTATCTCATTTTAATTGACCTACAAATAAGGAATGTATTTACAGCAACTACAGTAACAGATAACTCAAATCAAGGATAAGTTTTAAGGAAAATTGATGTCTTACAAAATTCAGAGTAGGAACAGACCTTCTCATTAAAGGAGAAAAGGAGTCCTTGAATATTTACAGTGAGTCTATCTGTACTCCTCTTTTAACCTTCTTAGTTCTTTTCTCTTTTATTCCTCTGAAGTTCTGCTTTCTCTCCTTTAGTTCCCCCGGTAAATAAAATGAGACTTCACATTGCTCCCAAACTTTATGTGTGTAAGTACAAAACTTCCTCTTTTCTTCTTTCTCCTAAAATTCCCTAGAAATATCTCAACGGCAAGTTTAGGTACGGTAGTCACCACTTGAACTAAGTAACTGAGTTGCGGGAGGGAGCAGCAGAGGGAAGGATGGGTCGGTCTCGGTGGAAGGAAACACGTGTCTTTCACAGCCAAAAGCCAGATGCTGTCCCAGATGCCTAACAACCAGAACAGCTGTACATTCAGCCACTTGGATGCCTGTGCCTGAGATCTATAATCTGAGGCGTGGGATGAACGGCAACAGATGAAGCCAGTTCATTCCACGAAAGTGGACCCAATATGTGTACAGTGACAACTTTTTATGTCCCATAGATTCTGGCTAGATTTTCTTTTTAACTGTAGCAAATACTCAGTCTTCACATTTTTTTGGCCCGTGACAGGAAACAGAGATAACATTAAAGACAAAAATCATTTAATAAGTTAATATTGCCCAGACCTCTTTAATTCTATAAACTGTTCTTATCCCTTAAGAAGACGATGGCCCTGAGTGATTTCCAGATCTACTTTTACAGCCATTGTCTCTAGCTAGGCACTGCAGAAAAATAAGCATAATTTAGGGGACACAAAGAAAATATTATGAAAACCTAATGGAAGAAACATAAAAATTAAATGAGTCTACTAGTGGTAAATTATTAAGAAGAATAAATATGTTAATCTAAACCAAGGGTTAATTGCATAGATATTCTCTGATCATAAAATTACATCTTAAGCAAAAAATAATTAAGCCAAGCGTATAAAGTGAAAATAATTCAGGGAATGTTAGTGCATTGTTTATATTGCCAATCAATAATTCGTTCTTATTCTACAGATAATTACAGGTAAATAGTATTACGGAAAAACATCAAAAACTCTTGTTAAGGTAGGAATAAAAGTTATAGGTGAGTAAGGTTCACTAAGGGATATTTCAAGAGTGTATAGCCATTTTTTAAGAGACTTTTTGTTGCATATACAATAACCATTGCTCTGGAGAACTCCAGTATGGGAAAATGAACATTCCTTCAGACTGTTAGGCAAGGAGAGATATTCTTGCAAGTAACTATTCCTGGCAAAAGACAATGAACATTATCTACACATAGAAGTCATGGCTCCATTTTTAGTCTTTCTTATTTAGGAGTGATTCCCTGCATCTTGCCCTCTTTTCCATATACGCATTCATTTTCTATTAAAATTATCTTTTCCAAAGAACTCAACCATCTCTTCCTTTCCAAAGATATCAATTTGTCTATTCCATTACTTTTATCTTCTCTTATCTCCTCAGACATGTCACTCCACTCCTTATCCCCCAACTAGCATTTCCACTGGATCCTTCAGCATAGCCTTGAAACCACTGACATATTTAAAGACCAATAAATGCATTGCTTTTAATATATTGACAACTTCTATTCTACTGCTTTACATTTGTCCTTTTCATCACTATAGTTCCTAAGTGATCTAACTTCATGGCTTCCAATGCTTTAATTTGCTCATTGCATCCTGGCTTCATTTCTAAGGTACTGAACCCAATAGTGCTTTTAGTCCACTTCTAATAATTAATATTTGACACAACGTAGGACTCCTTTCTTTAAAACTGTCTCCACTCTTGGCTTCTGTAATGACATACTACTCAGCACTCTTCATTAATTTGTTCACTTAAGAGATATTAAAATATTATCATTGGCAGGCATCACTGCAGATGCTAAAGTATGAAGCTCAGTAAGATTGAACTTTTGAGAGAAAGAAATACA
>JAQQAC010008719.1:10537929-10571004 GCA_029783875.1 Phataginus tricuspis | reverse complement strand
ACACCTGCTTCTAGAAATTCAATTGGGAGACTATTGCATTATTTCCCCAGGAACAAAAGCACACATACATTTTAAACGATATGCAACATTTTGGGGATTGTTGGGGTGGGATGTCAGGGTGGACACAGATTTTTGAAATACTCAGTATGCCAAATCATTCTTTATCTTTCTCTAAATCCTTTTGCTTCTTTGATCCTATAAAAAGTAATAATTTTTAGACCACATTACCTTGAGTCATAGGGATACAGTCAAAATGAATAATCAGTCTGCTTTTACCTATGAAAATAGATCTTAATTTATAAATGATTCTTTTTGCCTTAGGTCTTATGTGATATGCTTGAAAGCAAGAAATGATATTATTAGTGATTGGGAAAGAGTCATCAACATCCATGACAATCTTTAAAATGAGTCATTTTGATTATTGAAAGGCTGTCACTATCCTAGGACAGTATTGATAGTTCATTACAATTGTTTTTCTAAGACAGCATTACTACAGGATATAATCTTACTCTGGTGTCATACACCAGATGTACCTATTGCACAGCTGTATATATATCACAACCTAAAGGAAAATGTAGAGCTTAATTTGCCTTAATTTTCCAGTTAATAAAAACATAAATACTATGTGGTTAAAATGGAGCCCTTTTATATATCCTGACAATAATGCTAAAATCATGATGAAAGATACCTAAAAACATCCACGTATTAAATGCTACCGAAGTTTTCCTTCTTTAGAATTTCAATTATATTCGGAGATTGCCCTCTTGTGGCCATATATGATGCTACGAATGACAAGATGATTGTTTCATGTATTTTGATTTTTCTATATAGCAAATGCTTTGAGGATTTACTAATTATCTTAAAATTCACTTTATAGTATTTCATGATGAAATCTGCATGAATATTCTTCATTGTGAATTGTAAGCAAACTCTTGACTTCTGAAAGTTCAGTTTTGGCTGCAATAAAATAATTTAAGAAACACAGTAAATAAAAAAATGGAGGTCTGTGATTCATTAATCCATAAATCCAATATAATGTAACTTCATACAACAAAGATCTAGTGCTATCTTCAATAAAATTTTCAGGAGAAAGAGAAATTTTTGGATATAATACTAATATTTAAAATTTGTGTTAGAAAAGTACCAGTATTAATATTAGGAAATTATTTTTTGGTTACCTAACATACTTAATAAACTGGGCACTTTTGTTTTCAAAGCTGGCTTCAGAACTTATACAAATACAATCAGGCAATTATGGTGCTGGGGGACCATTGTCTGTTTTCCTGGCCCTTGTCCCGCCGCAACAAAGAATTGAAGGGTAGAGACACAGTAGTGAAGCAGAGTGAAAGTTTTATTTAAAGTTACTTAAAGAGAGAAAAAGTACAGGCCACCTCAGCAAGGAGAGGTGCCCTAAAGGTTTGCAGAGAGAAAGTTTAAGATTAAAAGGTTACACACTTAGAAAGTACAGGCAACCTCAGAGAGAGGAGTGCCCCGAAAGGCTGGGGGTTTCCCCTTTTAAGGATTCTTCAGGAATGTGACTAAGGCCTGGGGTGCAGACCTGTTAAGTGTTCTTTGAATATTTAGAATTAACTTAACTCAAGAAATTTCCTGCTCTGATTTCTCCCTGGGATACCAGTGTCTTGGTTTGGGAGCATATCAAACAGACTGCCTGCCCAGCCCCCAAGGTGGGCTGAGTTATGTCTGTTTGCTTAAGTGTAAGTTAAGAATCTGACATTTTTAACTTCCTGGGTAATAAAATACAGTCTTTAAGATGGAATCCTTCATGCCTTTTACTATGTTGCTTACGGCTGGGCCTGCATGCTAAATTAGTTGCATAGGGTTACAAACTACTTAATTAGGGCCAGAAGGAGAATAAACAACATATAGGTAAAGGTAAAAAAAAAAATTAGCTGGGCCTGCATGATTAACACAATAAAGCCATGGGCTATGCTGAGGTACCCTCCTTTACCTGGGGAACAGTCAAACATTCCAGGCCAAGTTGCTCCTGGCTTTTTGAGCTTTAATTGGACTTTCCTGGCCTTTCTCTCTTTCCACCCCGCTCATATCTATTTTCCTTCCTAACAATGGTAATAAAAATTTATCAATGTTGAGCCAACTCGCTAAGGTTTCTAGGCCTCAGTTTCCTCATTTGTAAAATGAGAAGTTTGAGCCAGGAGATACTAACATTCATTTTAGATGTGCCCTACACCCTATTAACAAGACCTAACTAGCCATCAAAGGCTCCGTTCTTGTTTTTACTTTCTCCACCTAATTTCAAGTCAAATTATCTATTGAGTACACTTTTTTTTATAGCTTGCTGCCTTCTGGTCATATCTGCAAGCTTCAGAGGTAATTCTTTTTAGAGCAAAGGGACACAATGACACATGATGTTTACAATCTCCTGTTGTTTTCTGTGCTGAAATAGCAGGAAATGACCCAGAGCCAGCAGAATGGTGGAAAAGGACCACAGCCTGAGCAGGCTCTGCTGCATAAACTAAATCAGGTGACCTTTCTACCTCTTCCAGTAGGGATACCTGCCAGCAAGAAAGGTAAAACAAGCTTGGTGATCACCATCAAAATAAGAAATGGACATATGTTAGATCACACAAGCTTTGTAAATGTTTATGTAACTTAGATCTGAAGATATATGTACATACATATATGTATGCATATACAAATTCAATGATTTTGTAATTAATTACTTTAATAAAATTTAGATCCCACAGAATGATCTTTGACAGTATGATTTAACTAGATAGCACCTTAAACTCTAGGAGTCAATTAAAATATTTTTTTTATTAAAAATAATTAATCTGTACCATATTTATTCAATAATCTATGATTAACCTTTTTAACAGCTGGCAACTGTTATTATTATTTTTTGGCCTGGACCATTCATCCTCAAATATCATCTTTCTCATCCATACCTCTACATACTCTGTGCTTCACCCTTTCTCTCATACAAAGTTTTGATTAACTTAAGCAGAAAAGGAATTCATAGAAAGGGTACTTAATAGTTCAGAGAACTACCAAAAAAAACAAAACAAAACTGAGGAACCTGGATTGTAATATACGAAGAAAGACAGGAGGTTTGGGAATATTTGGGACCCCACCAAACAAGCTTCCTCCCCTAGACCCATCAAATGAAGACCCATCACAGAATGCCACTGGATTTCCAGCTTCCACTGGGCTAAGGTGCCCCTCCTAGAACGTAGGTCACTGCTGTCCCTAGGAAAGGAAGATCCTTGGTTTTGGCAAGCCACCAAAGGATTCTTGTGGAAGGCAGAATAAGGGCTCCCAAAAGATGACCATACCCTAATCCGGAAATCTGTAGGTGCTGTTTTACACAGGGGAGGCCTTTATGAGATGTAATTACTTTAAGATCTTTAGATGGAAAGATTATCCCAGATCATTCAGTGACCCCCAAATGTAATCACAAAGGTCCTTAAAAGAGGGAGGCAGAGTGCAAGGGTAAGAGAGTGATTTCAAGATGCCACATCAGTGGCTTGGAAATGAGGAAGGGGCCATGAGCCAAGGAACATAGGCCGACTACAGCAGCTAGGAAAGACAAGGGAACAGATTTTTCCTCAGAACCTCCAAGAGGAACACCGCCTGGCTGGCACCTTTATTTTAGCCCAGTAAGATTCATTTCCAACTTTTGACCTATAGAAAAGAAAATAATTTTTTGTTTTTACCTACCAAGTTTGCAGTAATTTGCTACAATAGCAGTAGGAAACAAATACAATTCCCCAATGAAAATGAGAGAAAATATTTGCAAAACACATAACTGATAAGGGATTGATACCCAATATGGATATTGATACCTGATGTGGAACTTAACTTATACAATTCAATAGCAAAAACCAAACCACCCCCCCCCAAAAAATCAAGTAATCCAATTTAAAAGTATGCAAAAACCTATCTATACATTTCTCAAAAGACATTCCATTCCCACTGACATTTCATCCTATGACATTCAAATTGTCAACAGGTACATGAGAAGGTGTTCGACATCACCAATCATTAGGGATTGCAAGTCAAAACCACAATGAGAAATCACCTCACACCTGTTAGAATGTCTAGTGTCAAAAAGACAAGGAATCACAAGTGCGGGTGAGGATGTGGAGAAAAGGGAGCCCTCCTGCACTGCTGGTGGGAATGTAAGTTGGGGCAGCCACTGTGGAAAACAGTATGGAGGTTCCCAAATATATTAAAAAGAGAAGTATTCTATGACTCAACAATTCCACTTCTGGGTGTATATTTAATAGCAGTCAAATCACAATCCTGAAGAGATCTCTATACCCATGTTCATTGCAGCATTATTTATAATAGCCAAGACCTGGAAATAGCCTCAGTGTCCGTTGATGAATGAATGGACACACAGACACACACATGCACACACACACACAGGAGTACTATTTAGCCATTAGAAGCCATTTGTGCCAACATGAAGAAAACATGAAATTTGAGGATGTCATGCTAAGTGAAATTAGCCAGGCAGAGAAAGGCAAACTCTATATGATCTCACTTATATGTGGAATCCAATATTTTTTTTTTTAAATGCAGTCATAGAAACAGAACAGACTGGTGGTTGCCAGAGGTTGGGGATGGGGAATGGGGGGAATGGATGAAGGTGGGTAAAAGACATTAACTTCCTGTTATAGATAAATAAGTACTGGGATGCAATGTACAGCATTGTGATTATAGTTAACAATGCTGTATTGCTTAACTTGAAAGTTGCTTAGAGAGTAGATTTTAAGAGTTCTCATTATAAGAAAAAATGTAATTATGTGAGCTGGTGTATGTTAACTAGTTATTGTGTTAATCAAATCACAATATATACATATATCAAATCATTATGTTGTATGCCTGAAATTAATGCAATATTATATGTGGTAATTTTATCTCAATAAAACTGGAAGGGTGGAGGGAGTGGGATAGTACATGGTGAGGAATTCCCCAAGCATAAGGAAGAGTTTCAGGACACCCAAAGAAAGGAAAAATATTGCCTACTATCATACTTTAATATTATTATTCTTTAGACTCTGTTGTTACCAAATTGTTCTTGGACGCCTGATGTTCAGTCCTGATGACTTTCCCATCCACTATCTGCATTATTTTCTAGATCACTACCTCCGATAGCTCAAAGCACATTCATAAAACTTCAAAAACTAGGATTTCTACTTTAGCTATCAGTGATAAAAGCCAATTTTACTGTACCTAAAACTGTAGGTATTTCAGACAACTATAGGTATACCATGAAATAAAAAATAAATATTTTCTATATAATTTCACAGTGCTTTCTTTTACAAAAAACATCTTGCTGCTGAGCTCTGTCGCATTTTGCATATAAATATTGCTATAGAAAGGCTATAGAATTTTTTAACCTTATTTATACAATTAGACATTTATTTCAATGCTTCTAGCAATATTTACACTACCACACACATTTCTAGTTATTGCAGTAAGTATAAAATTTGGATTATATAATTGAACTTACCACTATTGTCTGGTTAAAAAAATATGCTGACTTCAGAGTCAGCATAAATTCCAGACTCTACCTTTTTTTTTTTTTTGAATGAGTAACTAGCGTTGTGAAAATTATTCTTTCTGAGCCCAATTTGGTGACTCTACTACTTTACATAACCCAAGGATCTAATGATGTGCTGCAATAAAGGGGGGAAAAATCATCCTAAAATTATTAAATTATGATGCCAAAGAAAAAATTGAAAATGAAGTTTTCATTCCTTTTCATCTTTCTGGTCATAAATACAGATCTAACTCACGAACTGTTGAACCTAAATTCGGAAGATACCAAGTTATGCAATTACCGCAAGGTTTACTATTCAGTGTTTATTTTTCTGTGAACACTTTCATCCCAGTACTGCTTTACAAAGACCCCTAAACATTTAAGCACTGTGCTGAAGAGCAAAGCCGTTTCTTCTCAAAAGACCTGATTTCTGGTTCTGGCTCTGACCTGCTCTCGTTACAATCTCCAAACAACCTTCTTTATGTGTCAGATTGTCATAACCTTAGCTCTGGCCTGTAACATGACTTAGGGGCGTGGCATATAATGCCGCAGGGATGTGGCACATTGCCTAGCAAAGGAAAATACTCAGCACATCTTAGTTATTAGTATCAGTAATGTTGAGTAGGACAAGTCAAAAATGTAGAGTTCACAATATTGTGTCCATTCTTAGGGAAACATACCACATTTATCCCACATGTTTCTATTATTATAAACCATTAAATGTATAAATAGGTGTTTTAAAATACACTTCTCTTTTATTCTCCTAGAAATATCTTTTATACATATAGGGTATTCCACACACCACAGTCTGATGAATGTATTTTTTTCGCTGAAATAACACTGCCCGTATTCACATATATGACTAGAATTCTTAAAATAATTTTTGTACATACATTTTTTACATAGATTTCTTATCAAAATGCAACTCTCAAAAGTATTCATGAGCAGAAAATAGAGAAGTGAGAAATTGATTTATATTTTCTAATTTCAAGTAATTTATATGCTATGAAATGCTCTCAATATAAAAAGAAAGAAATCTATCATTTCACAAACCAGTCTACTTTTTTTGTTTTCATGTGTTAATTACAAATACCACACAAAATTATTCTATACTGTATTTATCAAACGTAAACTAGTTACCCTACCAGATGAAATTCTCTAATTTCTCTTAGAGATCATCTTTACATCATTCGAAAACCATATCATGAATCCCACTAGATCTATGTACGTGTATAAATATATGTATATGTGTGTGTGTATATATACACATAAACTCTCCTTTCTAGAAGTGTGCAAGTGCACATTGCACTGGAACTGTTAAAACTGCAAAAGGACTTAGTTAACAAAGAGACCAGGGCCACAGTAAAGCAAAATAGTTTGAAGGAAAGAAAAATACTACACTGGGCAGAATATCTTTGCTACTTCACTCTTGCCCTCTTTGTCTTCCCAATTTCCTTGTTTTAACATTAGTTCTCTTTAACTGATGATAGGAATTTCAGGTTAGGTTTAAATTCTCACTTGCCCCTGGGATAAGAAAGGAAATCTGCAAGCTGCAATTGCAGTCCTTTAAGTCTCTGAGCCAAAGAAAAGTGCATGCAGATGTGTGTTAAGTCCATTTTTGCAGACTGAGGCTCTCTCCTGGGCCCTGAGGGCTTCAAAGGCCCCCTGGTCGCTCTAAACTGCTGCAGTTTTTTCTGGTCCCAGCCACATGGGCTCTGCTAAATGGTAGGTCCCTTATCAAAGCTCTTGGCACTTGATTTTCAGTGGCACTAGACTGGCATGTCAGTTTCTGCCTGACTAGGAAATGTACTGATTACTTATGCTGTGTGAAGCACTGAGTATTATATTACTTGGTTTATCACATTTAATATTCATGGCAACTCTTTGAAGGTAGTTACTCAATTAATGAGAAAAACAGCCTTGCAGAGGTTAAAAATTTAATCATTTTCAGCTATCTAGTAAGTGATGAATGTGGAATCTGTCTGATTCCCCAAACCGGGCATGTTGCTATTATATTGTGGTGCCTTTCTACCTTAATAGAACTGCAGGAGAAAGAAAATCTTTCCGATCTCCTACACTTGCAACACATCTGGGATTTCTTTCTTATGGAAAGTATAAAAGAATAATCTCTAGAAAGGCTTAGTATGAATAGACAGAAAAAGGTTTGTTTTCCCTTAGGAAATATTTAATAAACCAGAGACTCAAGTCATATGCTAGGTCCTAGGTTAGGTAATGGAGATTTGATGATAAACTTCTCATTGTTCCCACCTTTACTTTCTGAAAACTCTAATACAATGTGATACAAGATCATCTGGAGATCACCTGGGAATCCAGGTAAGAGAATTGTGCTGTAATCATGGTTAGGCTTTGTTTTACTTATTTTTCTGTTTGTTTATTTTTAGGATAGCAAAAAAAAAAAATACATGTGGAGATTTCCCAGAGGAAATAAGTTTTTTAAATTGATGCTTGAAAGCTAAAAAGGAGCTTGCGAGTAGCAAAGGGTATGATAGATATAGGAATAGAGCACTGTAGATAGTAGAAATTTTATGAGAAAAGGAATAATATTAATAAACTAAGGTTCATGCATTTATACAGATGAAAATGGTACAACTAAGGAAGATACCAGACTAAATAAAAACTATTAAACAAGATAAGAGTATAAAATTAGCTATAATTCCTCATTAGGATGCTACTCAAGGTAATTTTATTTTTGTTTTGTGTGTGCCTGGGCAATAACAGAGAAGTTCTTCATATTTTTATTAGGTGCTCTGGAAAATTTATGCCAGAAATGAGAGGACCGGGTACTTAAAACTTGACTGAACTCTTGCGCAAAGGGGTTTAAAAAAATCTATTTAAGGGTACTCTCTGTGTTAAGCTGGTTTTCACTTTAGAATGGCTTGAACTATAAGTAAAATGTTACCCCTTTTGTCCAGTAAATGAGTTTTTGTGCCCTGCCACACCAAACACGAATGCGAACACAAGTTGGAACTTCTTTCATTTTTAGAAATACCTGTAACCTTCACAGCAGAGTTTTGTTCTCATGGGCTGCACTGTATAAACTGTTTTCCTGAAGGTTAGCATCTTTTTGTAGCTTGCAATATGGATTTCATAGCTAAGGTTTAAAACTGTGGATGAGGAAGTTTACTTCATGGAATGGGAAATTGTTTAAGCTTTTTATTTTCTATTCTTCAGAGCAAACAGCATCTTCTGGCCTTCAGGTATGCTGATGAAGTGGCCCAACCCAACTGTAACTTTGCTTGTCCCCAGAGCTGTGAAGGTTGTCAATAATTTCCTGAAATGAGCCGTTTTCATGTCTCCTACATTAATTATCTGTGGTAAAAACCAGTCCTTTTCCCCGAGGCTTTGGCATTGCCCTCTTGTGGAAAGAAGTAGAGTGCTTTTCCTTGAAGAAATATACTGCACAGTAAAATACCGTTTTCAGGCACACTGCTTGCCATTATAATTACTTTTGAGAACCACACTAGCAAGTGTAATGATTTTTGTTTCAACTATTACACATAATTTTGAAAACACAAAAGGAGAATGAAAGTCTATATTTTTGCTCTTTCCATTTTTTTTCCTTCTGTTATCATTTTCTTTCTCTTTAGAGAATTTCTTTAGGCATCCTTTCAGAGTAGGTCTGTGGGTATCGAATTCTCTTACTTTGCTCTCACCTGAGACTGTCTGTATTGTCCCCTGCATTTTACACAGCTTCAAGTGGGAGATAAGAACCACATCTGATTGTATGACTAGAGAGAGAAAAACTGCTCCAGCCCAGTAGTCCCGGTGGGTATGATTATCTGAGGTGAGGCTCTTGGCAAACAGATGCAGATGTACGGGTTGAATGATGGGAACGGTGAGATGGTTTCTATCAGCATGAATAATATGATAAGATTCTGTGTTGACAGTTCTTTTCTTTCGGCACTTAAAGCATATTGTACCTCTTTCTTCTGACATCCAAGGCTTTTGCTGAAACCCTACTGTTGCTCAAATTGGTCTCCTCCTATAGAGAATGTATCATTTCTATCTGATTATTTTCAAGGTTTTTTCTTTGTCTTTGTTTTTACAGATTTGACTATGAAGCGTCTTGGTGTGGATTTACTTAATTTACCCTATTTGGGGTTTTGCTCAATCAAAATGGGAATTTTTCAGCCATTATTTCTTAGAACACTTTTCATCCCACTCCCTCCTTTCCACTTTGGGCTTCAGTGTCATGAATGATATTTTGTTTTAGTTCCACACATCTGTAAGACTCTGATTATTTTATTTTACAGTGTATTTACTCTTTGTTTTTTACAGTAGGTGATTTCTACTCTTTTTGTCTTCAGGTTCAATGATTCTCTCCTCTGCCCTTTTTATTCTGCTGTTGAGCCCTGCTATTGAGTTTTTGCTGTTTTTTAATTGTATTTTGGGTCTAAAATTTCCATTTGGTTCCCTTTATATCTTCTAACACTTTGCTGAAACTTCCTATTTCTTTGTTGAGACTATATTTTGTATTTGTTTCAAGCATTTTTATAGTTGTTCAGTGATACATTTTTGAGACAGGGACTGTGGGTGTAGTCAGAGTAGGGTGAGGGCCTCTCGAAAAATAGCCCTACGAAAACTCCATATTAAACAATTAAGCAAAGTCAGAGTCATATTAATTCTCTAAAGTAAAATATCAAAACTAGAAATATAAGCATTCTTCAGTGAAGATTAGTTAAAACTAAAAAGCCAGGAGTAACTTGGCCTGGAATGTTTGAATATCCCCAAGATAAGAAAATACCTCAGCATAGCCCAGGTCTTGTTTGCGTCAATTAAATGAGGCTGTTGTAAAATTTACTTTAGCCTGCTTAAAGGCCGAACTTACCTTTAACTTTACCCACATGCTGCTTTTCCTCCTCCAGCCCTTAATCAAGTAATTTATAACCTGGGCCATTAATATAGCAAGCGAGCCCAGCCTTAAACAACATAGTGAAAGGCAGGGAGGATTCCACCTTAAAGATAAGATTGCATTTTAACACCCAAGAAGTTAAGAAGTAAGATTCTTCACTTACTATTTAGCAAACAGACAATAGCCCAGCCCACCTTGGGAGCAGGACAGTCAGTCTCGATTGATATGCTCCCAAACCAAGAAGCTGCTATTCTGGGAAAGAATCAAAGCAGTAAATTTCTTATGTTAACTCTAAAAAATAATCCTGAAAACTGATAAGAAACTTAGTGTCTCTTCAAAGATTAACATTTAGAGTTCCTAGCCCTTTGTCTCTCAACCGCCTATAAATCCCCTAGACAACGCACCACTACGGACTCTCTTGCCCCCTCCTGGCCTGAGCCAGGAGCCCTGTCCTCTCACTGTATCTCTAGATAAAAGCCTCTGCCCTGGCTCTCCTACCTTAGGTGTTTGTGAAATTCATTCTTCGACTCCACAAACAAGAACCCTGGCATCATTTTCATGATGACTGTTTTAAAATCTTTGTCAGATAATTCTAACAATTGTACCATTTCAGGATTAAAATCTGTTGAAAACTGGACATTTTGTGTATTATGTTATGATTCCTGAATCCCACATTTTAGCAGGTCTTCACTGACTAGCCCAGTGGGTAAAGGTGGGTGCTGCTTCATTATTTCCAGGTTGAGATAGAAATCCCAGCTCTCCAGCTAGTCCTATCACCCTTCTTAGTGGCTCGGAAAATCACAGGAAATTCATTCAACATTATTCTTTTTTCAGTGTTTCAGTCTCCTCACTGACACATATGCTCATGGTCCAACTTTATCTTGTCAGCGTCATCAGTGACCACCTGATTTCCTGAAGCTCAACTTCAAGAATGCAACTGTTCAGCTACCATCTCCTGGGCTCCACCTTACTTCCTCCAGGATGCTACTGCAGCTCTGCTGGGATCAGACTAGTACAGCACAGAGACACTTGCTATAGAATTTAGAGAACAACTGAGGAAGGAAAGTTGTGTAAGGAACCTAATGATAAGGCTGTTGCAGAGGTCCAGTTGAGAGACACCAGTGATGGAGACCAGGGTTGTGATGGTGAAATGAAAGAGAAATGTTTGGGTTTGAGATGCATTTTGAAGTCTGAATTGATGGAAGTTGGAGATTAAATTGACAGAAGTTTGGTAATGGAAGAGAGAAAAGAGAGATCCAAGAGTGATATCCAAGTTTTGAACTGAAGCACCTGACTTGATAATATAGACAAAACTAAATACAGAATACAGGAGAAAAGGTGAGGGTAATACTGGATTTGTACTTACGCGACATCCAAGTTATAAAGTAGATCTAGAACCCAGGAAAAACCTAAGTAATAAATAGTAGAAGTATCTGTACATTAAGAGAGAAATGTAACTCTATAGTGCTTGATAATTTTTGTAGCTATACGTGGAGTTACAAGTTTGGATTATTTTATCGACGGACAAGTAGAGTGCTTGAGGATGGAATCTGGAGCAATGTTTGTTTAAATGATTTCACTCACAGAAGGTCTATGCAGGATAACTATATAAATTTGGAGTCTCTATACAAGGATTTCTTAGAGCTCCAATATCGTAAAATAAAGAGAGCAATTCTAATTTTTTTCTTTTTTGTCTTAAAAAATTTTTTTTTTGCCAATTCAGTTGGCAAATTGAATTGCAGTATTTTGCAGCCTCCTTCCCTCCTTCTCTAATTTTCTGCCACTTTTCTCGTCTTTTCTTTGAGGGAAGTACTTGTTCCTAAGGGAACTGTTAAAGCCCCTTAGTATGTCAAATATGAAAGCTAACAATCTTGTTTATCATTCAGTATCCATCTCATGAAGAAGCAAAACTACAAAAGCAATAACAACTACCAGATGAGTAGTGTAGGAGTATGCTTGGTATCAATTTCCCCCCACCTACTTTTTTTTCTCTTAAAACATGTTTCTCTGGATCAAATTCCAAATACCACCTGCAATGGAAACAACATTCAGCACATCTCTGACAAAAGAAAATAGAAACTACAATAGAACATTCACTCCTGAGCCTTGAAATATCCCCAACATATCAAAATACCACCTACATCCTGGAAAAATAAAATACAACCACCCACAACCCCTCCCACCTCCAGCATGACTCAAACACACACATTCCCCTTAACAACACTTACAAAGAATGTCTACTCATTTGAAAGGTTTAGTTTTTCTAAAGTCAGCAATAAAATATTATGCAATCACAACAGGTTCTACTAATGATGAAACATTTTTTAATTTAAACTATGTAAGTTAAAATATATGTGTTTTACACTAAGGTTATAAATATTTTCTTAAGAACATTCTTCCTATCATAGATGCTAAATAAGTACTTCACTGAAGGGTTCACAGTAAGTTTATAATACTCTATACAATGGAGGCCAAAATCATTGAAAATCAGGAAATTTTGTCCTTTGGTAAGCCATTAATTAAATGAATGTAAGGTTGCTTTTAAAAGAACCAGATGATTCTATGGTATCCTATATCAATTGTAATTATTATTGTCATTTGTACCTAGTTATGTTAAGCTTATACTCAACTATCGGGAAGAACTGTTAGTATTTTTTTAAATATTTGGGTTTATGGGGAGCTTGGCTATGACTGATACTCCTCAAATGTGAACATGATTATATCTAAATATATATAGTTAGATATGTTTAAGTTTAATGGTTATGTAATATTGGAAGGATTATCATAAAATTTGGGAAACCATTTAATATGAATCTTACATCTTCTTTTTATTCAATTAAAATACTTCTTGAACTGTTGTTATTTGCCTATACTATACTTCAGGCTGAGATTATTAAGCACAGAAAGCAGGCAATATATGAGATAAATTTGCAGAGGAATAGGATTTTAACAATTGGGATGATGGTAATGATTAGTAATAGATGAGCAAAACTTTAGTGCCAGGAAAGCAAACAACAAAAATATCTTATCTCATATATTTGATTAAACTTGCCAAATTAATTATAACTTAAATCTTCTAAATTCCTAAATACTTAATTTTGGCGGTCTGCTCTTTGTTTCACATGGATTTTCGCTCTAGATTACCTTCATTCCCATGATTTCGACTATTATCTCTATGTGGACTATCTCTGAATGATTTCGACTATTATCTCTATGTGGACTATCTCTATCTCTTCGTTTTCTGCCTACAGCTATGGTCTGATATTTTTAATTCTCCAGCAACTACTTCCATTGACCATACAATCAAACCTTGTCCAAAACCAGATTACCTCCCAATGAGTTTTTTTTTTCCTGAGATGTGGTTTTGTTGTAACCAGGATACTATTCATGATACTACCAAGAAAAATGAACTCTACAAATAATAAACTAATGACATTTTTGAGCCCTTACTTGCATGATTTCATTTAATCCTTCCAATCACCTAATGAAGTAACTATTATAATTTTGTGTTTTACAAATGAAGAAACAAATGGGAGCTTAAAGAAATTAAATGACACGTCTGAAGCCAGTTTTTAGAGAAGGCAATTGGTGGTAAAATTGAATGGAGCTTGAATCCAGGTCAACCTTACTGAAAATCTCTAACGACATAAATTATGTTGCTTCTCATTACTAAGTCACTTAGTTAAAATAATTTAACTTGACTTTTCTCCCTTCTCTATCTATTTATCTGATTCCAAGTTCCATTGATTATTCTCTTACAGTGTGTACCATTTCCATTTCCATGGTTGCAGTTCTGGTTGGCATAGATTACAAAGGTGACCACAATTCTCTGCAGATCTATGCTATAACAAGTGGAGGAGAGTTACCCACTCCTTAAATCTGGTCTGACCTGTGAGTTCATGTGGACCACAGAGCTCCAGAAATGAGGTTCTATGAGTTCTGAGTCCGTCCTCCAGAGACTTTTTATGCTTCTCTCTCCCGCCTGAGACCTGTGTCAATGCTGCCTGTTGAACACACTGTGCCCAGTCTTGCTCTAGACTGAGACTCTGCAAGATGAGCCATCCCAGCTGACCCGTCTAAAATCAGCCAGCTCCCTTGACCTGACAACTGACAACAGCCATAGAAAAGCCCAGCCAACCCCACCTGAGCATAGCCCACATCAGCAGAATTGCCACCCCACAGAATCATAGGCTAGATAAATGGTTACTCTATTAAACCACCAAGTGTCAGGGTGTCTTGTATGCATCAAAATGCAGCCTATTTACTTAAGAAGACTTTGAATTAGTCAAATTGGCCTACTTATTATTCCCCCACTTTTATAATGGCATACTGTATTTCACACTTTCATATTATTTCCTTGTAAAGATGTCTTACTGATTAAACTCATTGACATACTTTACTTTCTGATAGGATATTATTGCAGTTACACTAGGCTTGGTATTTCAAATATCAGAGATGATTTTGATATGTACAGTTTTTTGACATATTTATCACAAATCCTGTTATAAGACTAACATGAAAAATTGCTTAACATAACTAAGAGTTAAAAAGATTCACCAAAAAAAGAAGAAAAATAGAAGATAAGCTCTAGTTATAGAATAATTTCTATACAGGATTCTAGAAGATTTTATACAGGTTATTTTATTTCTCTGGCCTTAGGTTTCATACCTCTACAGTCTTTACAGCCTTTTATAGCTCTGATCCTTCTATTTGCTATAAGACTGTCCAGGGGATCTAGTAACGATAATGTTCATAAAAACTGCAAACATATTCAGATTCCCCTATGTGTCAGACACTTTACTAAGGACTCAGATGCATTCGTTCATTTAATGCTTGCAACATACATATCCAAATTATTTAAAATATCACCATAAAAATTCAATATGATATCACTCAAAGCTTTCTTTAGATTGGCTAAAGAAACAAAGGACTTATGATCTGAAATTTATTCAAAATAATTTATTGTCACATGAAGAATAGGTTTCCAATAAATACACCACAGGGAAGATACCTGAAACCTGAAAGATAAATATCAACAATCCCTCAACCACTAAAATACTTTCACAGATTCCTGTTCTAAAGCTCCTATGAATTACCCTATAAAATGATTTCTGGAAATCATGCAAAGTCCAATAAATCTATAACACCTAGTTCTTCAGATTCATACTTTTGTTAGACACAATAAGTCATAAATGAACATACCTACAAGTTGAAGATTAGAATCACATCTGATTATACGACTAGAGAGATAAATACTGCTCCAGCCCAGTAGTCCTGGTGGGAAGGATTATCTGAGGTGAGGCTCTTGGCAAACAGATGCAGATGTACGGGTTGAGTGATGGGAACGGTGAGATGGTTTCTTACCAGAATGAGTAACTTTACTGGGAGTCACCTGAAGGTAGGTTACCAGAAGCAAGACTCAAGATTTTATAACTGAGCCTTTATAATTCACCATTGTTATTGTATATGAAGACAGAAAAGTACATTTACATATATTTATCACTAAAAGAGAAGTAAACAACACAATCAGGGTGCATAAAGATTCCAACAAACAGAAAGATCAAAGCCAGATTGCTTACTTTCATTAGAAATATTTAGATATTTAACAAATATTAATATTTAAATTAATAAGTAAGTTAGATATTTAATATTTAATACAAGTTAGTAGGGAAAACCTGGATTAACAAAATTCCATGTTAAAACAATAATTTTTTTAAAGTCATTATTCTTCTATTTAAACACACTGGAGGGTTATAACTTGACTGAAAAGTAGTAAGGTAATTTGGAGTCTGAAGCATAATTAGTGTTTGATTTTATAAGATGATGTAATCTATGTTCTTTTTATATTGGAGGGGAAGACTGCTGTCTAGATCTGGGTTTCCCACTGTAAAAGGAGTATCAACAAACTTTTGTCCAGCCTTTGAAAGTAAGTTGGAATAAAACAGCGTCAAATGTGGAACTTTAAAAAGAACGTGCAATACTTTAATCCCTAAAAATACAAGTTTTTCAAGTTTTCATGAAACAATAGATGCCCACTTTCTGTTAAAAAAAAGGATAACGCACCATAGAAAGATTCCAGAGAAATTATTATTTTCAAGCAGACAATAGTAAATACTATATATTATATAATATTATGAATTGGTATGCATTGTTTTATTATGATAAAAGAATTCACTTTTGTTAAATAATCTATTCCTTAGTATAGGTTAATAAAGTATTACTGTCTGACAATTGATCAAAAACCAGGCGAACAGGAATGATGCTTCTGTGAACGTACCTATCCCACCATCGGTTATTAAGTTAGTAGACATACTAAAGACACTTCCTCAATCTTGGTTTCCTTATTTTTAAATGAAGGCTTTTGTGGATCAGTTCATCTTAATAGTTACTTATAACGCTTTTTATTATTTTATGCTAAAAATTAGCTCTAAATATTTATATAAAATGAATCTTCAGCAATTATAATTTTGCAAATGACTTTGATTTATAAAACAGGAAAAAACTGACATATGATTGCATAATAACATTTTTCTAATTTTATCTATCTTTTAATTTTCCTTAGGAAAAAATATGAGGCTTTCTTTCTATACTAATAATGTAGCATAGTATATATTACAAGTATTTAAAAAGTGAATTCTTATTTCTTTCACAGTCCTGTCTTCCATTTCATATAAGCATTACTCCCACAAGGTGGTGCTCTTTATTTAAAAATTCCAAGAGAAAGCAGTTTTGTTCTATATTTGCATAATGCTTAATAACATAATACAGGCTGCAGCATATTGTAAATGATTAAACGAAAGATGAAAATGTATTTATTACTTAAAATTTATTTTTATTGTTAATCCCATTTAAGTTATTGGGTTAAAGTTATATTTTTATTTAAAAATGTTAAATGTACAAACTGATAACAATTCAGTTACTGAAAATTGAGAGGTTTCAAAAATTCAGGGTTAAAACCTGACTAGGAAACTACATGCTATTCATAAGCAAAAAATATGGAAGGAAGGAGGGAAGAAGATAAGTTTGGAACACATGTTCTCTGGGAATCAAGGGAAATTAGAATACGGCACAGAAATATAGACAGAGGACACACATATTAAGCACATTATATTGACCTGAATTCAGCTACTGGGGAAGGAGTGAAGAAAGAAAAAAAGAGAGAGAGAGAGAAAGAGAAGAAAAGAGAAAGATGGAAAGGAATAAAATAAAGAGGAAATTGAATACTGACAGTGACTTTATCCACCATTTCTTTCAAGGATGTTATTTCCGGAGGCAGAGGTAGGAAGTTGAATCTGCTCTTTCTTCAACGCCCTCCTTTCCCCCCGAGTCTCTTGGATCATTAGATCCCACCTTCCGGAGGCTCATTCAGGTGCTCAGGATTCCACAGAATTTGTTTATGCCACTCCTGAGCATAAAGAGTTTATCTAGTGAACAACCAAAGGAAGAATAATGTATTCCAATGCTGGAAAAAAATTAATTGGATGAGGAGTTCTACTTCCAACTAAGATATAGAAAATGCCAAGAGAATATTGTGCCCATGCTAACAATGAGCAAGAACAAGTTGATCTAAAAAAAACCTCATAATTTCTTTTCTTTTGCAATCAGAGAGCTGAGGATGCAAGACATTCAGATGAACCAAATTGCCAAGGTTTTCCTCTGAGGAAAGACAAGATATACAACCACCTAATTATTGGCAGAATATGGGGGACAAGAGAAAGCAGACATAAAACTAAGTGAGAGAAAATAAACTCACATTTTAACAAATTCTTAAAAGCCTAGTGTGGGCCATCATAAGAAATCAGAAATCCTGGGAACTCCCTGCCCAAGAGAAGTCTTCATCTGCTCACCTACTGGCTCTTTTACAAGATGGGTTCAGCTGCTGCCTGGGGACAGGCATGAAAGGAGAAAAAGATATCTGCCACTGGGATAAGGGCCAGAGCCCTTCTAACATTCAACATTTGATCCTGCTTTGATAAAAGCAATTAATTTTAAAAAGTCATCTGTCTGTAGGAGAGAGAAATAAGACCCTTCCATAAGTATCAGGCAAAAATGGGCTGCTATGAGGGAAAGGCCAGAGAATCACCTTGCTCCCAGGCCAAGGTTAGCTGCCACTGGGACAGTTACAGAAATCCACTCCCTCCAACCATCACTGACAATAGAAAAAAAAAAGCCATTGGGGGAGGCGCAAGAAACCTACTCAATTCCAGAAAACTGCAATGATATAAAGAAGATATCTACTTCTGTGGGAAAAGGCAGAAATCTAGATTGTGGAAACACCTACTGATTCAAGTCAGAGCTCAGCTGCCTTGGAGGATGAGTAGAGAACTCTCCTTTTGGGAGGGGCAGGAGAATGGAGAAAGTCCCAGTCCAGAGGCTTGGTGCAAAGAGCCAGCTTAAGGCTGACACTTGAGAGGGAGAACTATGAAGTCCCAGTCTCCCCTTCCCCTGGCTTCTACCATGAGTCCTGCAATGAGTAACAAGCAAGAGGAAGCTACTGCTAGGGAAGACACAAGAATGCAGACTTCTCCCATTCCCCCTTTGTAGGATGGGCATGTAGTGTCTTCTGAAACTTGGTGAAACAAAAATACTTAGACAAACACGCTGGCATTCTAAAACACATTCAAAATGAAATACACATACAGTTCAAAATAGAGGATCTTTAAGCCTGTGTAGCACTGAAAGTGTCAATAAAGCCCAAATCAAGTTCAACCACTAACTACTGACTCAACCCCCAAATTAATGGCCTGATAAGAGGAGTGACCACTTATGACACAAATATTACTTACTTCAGTTTCTCCTGTTTTTTTCACATATTGTTTGATAATCAACAATGGCAAGACATGTTAAAAAAAAAAAGTCCCATGCAACCAGTCACAGAGAAGTCCAAGTTGTTGAAACTTTCGAACTCTCATCCACAAACATTAAAATAACTATGCTTGATATATTGAAGGATCTAGTTTTAAAAAAGTGCAGAGAATGTATAAAATAGGAAATTTCATCATAAAAATAGAAACTATAAATAAAAGAATCCAATGGAAATGATGGAAATGAGAAACATGTCAGTAATGAAAACTTCCCTTGATGGACTAGTTGCAGATAAGACACAGTAGAGAATCAGTGTACTTGTGAACTTGAAGATAAGTGAACAGAAGTTATCCACACTGAAAATAGAAAAAGGAATGGAAAAGCAAACAAAATAGAACATCCAAAAGCTGTAAAACAATATCAAATAATCTAAAATACATGTAAATTTTCCAGAACTAATGGGAAAAAAACCACAACTATGTATTCAAGAAGTTCAGAGAGCTCCCAAAGAAAGAAATGAGGAAAATCACAAATAGGCAAATTGTAGTAAAGTACTGAAAATGAAAGATAAAGGGAAAATCTTGAAAGCATACTCGGGAGGAAAAATATACTATGTGAAAAGGAAAAGTGATTAAAATCAAAAGGATATTTCATGTTAGAAACTATGAAAGCTAAAAGACAACTGAGCAACATCTTTACAGAGAGGCAAGAAAGAAAAAATATCTCAATCTAGAATCCCATAACTGATGAAAATATATTTAGCCAGGATTATATAAAAAGCGTAATACTTCATGAACAAGTATATTTTAGTACAAAACTAAGGTTAGTTCAACAATTGAAATTAATTCATGCAATTATGTAGAAAATAAGTTATAAAAACTTTTCAACAAATAGTCATAAATAGACAAAATACCAATCAATTCATTAAAATGACCTCAAGAACTCCCTTAATTTAAATTGGAAAAATTATTAAAATTAGACAAAGAAGAAAATTCTATAGCTAACATTCCTTCTTAATAGCAAAATTGTGGCATTACTCCTAACATCAGGAACAACATTGTCTCGAAAATCCTAGACAGATAGTCTGTCTTTAATTTGCATACAGTATGATCATTTATATAGAAAACAACTAGAATAAGTTCACATGTGAACAGTAAGATTATAGCATATAAGGACAATACAGAAATATCAATTGTAAGTTTATATCTTTAATGAAAATTTTGAAATTAAAATATTAAAACAATTTCTGATAGAAATTTTAAAGTACCTAAAAAGAATACCTTTATACAAACACCAAAGATACTACAACAAAAGAAAATTATAGCCCAATATTCCTGATAAACTTAGAAGCAAAAAAACTCAATAAAATATTAGCAAACCAAGTTAAAAAATACATTAAAAGGATCATTCACCACAATCAAGTGGGATTTATTCTAGGGATTCAAGGTGGGTTCAGTATCTACAAACCAGTCAGTGTGATACACTCCAAAATATATAAAGAACTCACAATGCAACACAATAAAAAATGATAATCTGATTAAAAAATGGGCAGAGGACCTGAACAGACATTTTTCCAAAGAAGACATATATGTGGCCAACAGACACATGAAAAGATGTTCAATATCAATAATCACAAGGAAATAGAAATCAAAACTACAATGAAAAATGGAGCTCCTCACACCAATCAGAATGGCTAATATCCAAAAGATATGAAATAACAAATGATGGTGAGAATGTGAAGAAAAGCGAGCCCTTGTACATTGATGGTGGGATTGCAAACTGGTGCAGCCATTATGGAAAGCTGTATGGAGGTTTCTCAAAAAAACTAAAAATAGAAATACTATATGACCCAGCATTTCCACTTCTGGGAATGTACTTGAAGAAAATAAAATCACTAATCTAAAAAGATATATGCCCTCCTATGTTTATCACAGTGTTATTTATAACAGCCAAGACATGGAAAAAACCTAAATGTCCATTAATATATAAATGGAAAAAAAAGATGCTCTACACACACACACACACACACACACACACACACACACACACACACAATGGAATATTACTCAGCCATAAGAAAAGAATGAAATCTTGCCATTGGTGACAACACGGAGGGACCTAGAGGGTGTTATGCTAAGTAAAATAAGTCAGGGAAAGACAAATATCATATGACTTCACTTACATGTGGATTCTAGAAAAAACAAAACAAATGAACAGACAAAACTGAAATAGACTCATAAACACAGAAAAGACTGGTGATTGCTACAGAGTATAAGGGAGAGGGGATAGGTGAAACAGGTGAAGGGGAAAAAATTAGTAAGAATGTTAATATCTTGATCTGGGTCATGGGTACAAGAATGTATAAACATACCAAAATTCATTAAGCTGCATGCTAAAATGTGTGCATTTTATTGTATGTACCTCAGTATAAAATAAATAAAATAATACCTAAATGATTGGAGGGATATTTTATGGTCATTGATTGGAAGATTCAATACTGGTAAGATATCAGTTCTCCCAAAATTGATCTATAGTTTCATTGCAATTTTAGTGAAACCTTGGCAGGTTTTTTGTTTCTGTTGTTGTTTGTTGTGTTTGTAGAACATGCTAAGTTTATTCTAAAATTTACATGGAAATGTGAAGAACCTAGAACAGCCAAAACAATTTGAAAAATAAGAACAAAAGTGTAAATCTTTCAAGGATTAGTATAAAGCTAAGATAATCAAGACTGTGGTATTGGGGAAAGACAAATGTACAAATCTATGGAAAAGAAGGGGAAGTTCAAAACGGACCAAAATTTATATGGTGAATTTGTTTTGGCAAAGGTCTAAAGGTAATGTAATGGGAGAATGATTCTCACCACTGGAACTAGAACAAGTAAATATCCACATGAGAAAATTTGATACTGACACATGATACACAAAAACTAACCATATTTGGATTACAGGGCCAAATGTCAGAGCTAAAGCCTTAAAACTATAGAAACCATAGGAAAAAACCTTTCTCACCTTTATGAAGACAAAAATTTCTTAGAGAGGACCCCAAAACACAAATCACAAAATAAAAAGATAAATTGGACTTCAGTAAAATTAAAAATATATGCTCTCTGAAAGACACCTTTAGAGTAAATGAAAAGACACGCAAAAGGTTGTAAAATACTTGTAAAACATACCTGATAATGGACTTGTCTCCTCACTACAGAAATACAAAAATCTTTTAATGAGCATACAGATGGCCTATAAGCCTAAGACAGTATACTCAGTAGCATTAATTATCAAGAAATGAAAACTAAAACTCCAATAAGATACCATGGCATACCCATTAGAGTGGCAAAAATTAAAAAGATTGACAATACCAAGTGTTGTTGAGGAGACAGAACACCTGGATTCTCAGACACTGTTGCTGATGATGCAAAATGATAAGCCAGTTTCTTATAATATTAGAGATAACTTTGCAGACAACCCAAATGTCTCACTTGTAGGTATCTGCTTAAAAGAAAATACATTCATATTTGAATGCTCATAGGTTTCTTCATAATAGATGAGAACTAGAAATGGCCCTAATGTCCATCAGTTAATAAACTGGATAGACAAGTTACAGAATATCTATATAGTGGAATACTACTCAGTAATAAAAAGAAATACACTGCTGATAGAGGCAAAACCATATAAGAATTTCCAAATCATTATGTTAAGTGAAAGAAACCATACTGTCATTCCACTTACATGAAATTCCAGAAATGTTAGAATTATCCTAAGAAAAAGCAGATCAATGTTGGCCAAGGTGTGAGTGTCAGAGAAGGGGTTGACTACACAGGGGCCCAGGGGCAGAGGGAACATTTTAGGATAACGGGAATGTTCTATATCTTGATGTGGTCGTGATTAAAAGGTAATCAAACTGTACACTTTAAAAACGTGAATTTTACTCCCTATATATTACACCTAATAAATTTTTAACATAGTGTATATATATATATATGTATATGTGTGCATGTATATATATACATATGATGAGTTGAACATAACATCCTGTCCGTACTTAACATGGCTTCTTCCTGAGGGATTTTTGAAAATAATTTCAATCATTTTTCTTTTTCATTGCTATTTTTTGTTTCTTGCCTTCTGGCTTTCAGAACTCCCAATGCAAAAGAAACGAACCCACCTAATGATAAACTTATAACCTATAGTAAATAGAAGATAGTAAAAATTCTTGAACAGGAGAATGGTATCAAGTGCACAATTTAGGCAAGTAAAACTAGATTTAGAAATCAAGAATGATTGGTAAGAGGAAGGGTAGGGCACAAGTTAAGACACCTCTATAATATCCCTTAAGTAAGCTTTTTATTCTCTTTAATTTCAAGATTAGAGATCAGAAGAGACTTTAGGTCTGGAGCCAGAGATTTAGTTTTAACTACATGTAATGGAAGCCACTGTAGTTTTTCCCCAAAGTAAAAACATAAGTATGTACAGAGAAAAGCATATAACTGAGGATTGAAGTATAGGACATGCTTATAATTGGATGCAGTGGGAGAAATGAGTTTTTTGAGATAGGGACAAAACAGTATCAAATGCTACAGAGAGGGCAAGCGAAATGAGGAATGAAATTAGGTCAGTAGATTCAATTATTACAGCTCCAAATATAATTTTCAAATTCCGTCATAGTTGGGGAGTGGAAATAACTTCACAGGAAATGGAGAGAATGGGAGCTGGGAAGTGTAGCAGGAGGCATAATGTTCTAGTTTGAGAACTCTGGTTGGGTAGAAGAGATACTGACCTAAACTAGAAAGGATAGTCATAAAAGGGTTTTAAACCCAGGGGCTTTTGGAAAGTAGAGAAAAAGCATTTAGTGGAAAGGAAAGACTGATGGAGGAAAAAGGACCATGTAAGGGTTAATGGCCCCTGAGGAGCTGGGAGAGAAAAGAGAGCAATGACATGGGCGAGAACCAAGAAGGATGAGAAAATAAGTAATCTAGTAAGATGGGAGTAAACAAGATTTATTCTTGCTGAAGGGGAAGTTTGAAACATTTCTTAAAATAACTTTATTGATTAATAGTTTAAGGTCAAGGTATCATTGTGTGCACATGACCAGAAAGTAAAATGATGTTTTCTTCCTTTTCTCACTATTCTCTCCTTCTTCCCTCCACTTGACTCTTCCTCTCAAGGCCAGTTTCCAAGGTGATGAGTCAAAACTGTGTTACTTAAGTGGTGTTGTGACTGAAAACCACAAGAGGCTCAGAATTTTAATTAAGAACTATCACAAATCCTCACATAACTGTGAAAGGCAGATTTGATTTTACAGATGAGAAAACCGATACTCTGTGAGAAAAGTAACTTGTCTAAAATCAAAGTGCTCATCACAGTGGTACAATTTGGATTAAACCCTATGGTCCATGTTAAGATTTCATTCCTCTCTCTCATAACCACAATATTTAATAAAATTCTCTTTTCTTATCTCCCTCAATGAAATGAGAATCTATTACTGTCTTCTGAAGATAGCATTCCCTTGTGATTAATACCAAAGAGGAGTTACCACAGTATAGTTCTGACCAGCTGGAAATAAATAAGTAAATATATAAAAAGCCAGTGATCCAGGATATCAACAAGGAAATGCGAGACTTGAACCCTACTGGAGACCAAACGGGTGCCACAGCAACCATTCATTCCTTCAGCAGCTGAACAGCAATCTTCTTAAGTGCACACAAAACATTCTTCAGGGTAGATCATGCGACAGGCCACCAAAGTTATCTTAGCAAACTTAAGAAGACTGAAATCATACCAGGTATCTTTTCCAGCTATAATGGTATAAAACTAGAAATCATAACATGAAGACAGCTGGAAAATTCACAAATATGTGCATATAAACAACATACTTCAGAACTAATGAGTCAAAGAAGGAACCAAAAGGGAAATTAAAAAGTATCTTGAAACAAATTGAAAATAGAAACATGCCAAAACCTCTGGGATACTGCAAAAGCAGATATATGAGGGAAGTTTATATTGATAAACACATACTTTAAGAAAAAATATATTAAAAAAAAAAAAAGCCAGTGATCTTAGCTGCATTTTTGCTGCTAATGAGATAGGACCACAGGCAGGTTTTTGGCCTTTCTGAATCTTGATCCTATATTTGTGAAGGTGTATAGCCATAGTTTGGAAGGGCTACTACTCTAGTTCTACATTTCTGAGTTTAAACATGGACAGACTGTGAAAGACCAGTTCTACCATATGGGTGAAGCAGACTTTAGTCTGGCTATGGGTTGTTTATGTCCTCCTTTACTCTCCACTTGGCTTTTAGATTACATGTCTTTGTAAATGTTATACTCTTTGAACTGGACATGAAATTAAGAAGAGAATACTATTGAGGTTTATTGCTCATAAAAGCTATGTGAAACCATCAAAAGCAATGTGAACTAAATTTGTGGCTTACAAAAATGTCATTGGCAATTTGCTTCAGAATTCCTTTTCCATCCCATCTTAAACAGCAAAATGCAGCATAAAGAATAAAGACAGAGAAATACAAAAGACTTACTCTGAAAATATTGTTGGGGAAATTTTTCCTCAAGATGTCAGGTTGAAAAGTCCTGAACTCTGAATCATTTGACTCATAAATCCCTGTTTATACAAATAAATCTGTTCTATCCTCTACAGTGGGGCAATAAAACTTGATTCCCCACTTAGCTCTCTTCCCTTCTATAACAACATTTATTATACTATGAAAGGAAGTGCCTTATTTAATGTCCTATATTATACATTTTCCTCTAGTACTTCCATGTTGGCTTGGACTTCTCCTTCCTCTCTATCCTCTCTAGATGATCTTAACTATTCCCATGCCTTTAAATATTACTTACATGCTGTCATCCCTGAAATTTAAATCTCAATCCATATAAAGAACCCACATATATATCAAGCTAAATAACATCTATTCCTTCCCTTCTCCCAAAATTTTCCCTATCTTGTGTTCTCTCTTTTGATAAATGTTAGGAACATCTCAAAATTCAGGAAGGCATCTTTAACATCTCCTCAACACACATACCCAATCCTGATTCCCTTCTCAACCTGATTCCCTCCTCTGTTGGCGCCAGCCTGAGCCAGGCTCCCATCTTCTTGCACCCCGACTCCTACAGCAGCCACCCCTTTACCAGCGGCTTCTTGCTTCACTTCTTGCCCCACTGTGCTCAATTTTTAAGAGTATCCCGCATAATATTTTTAACACGTAAATCTTGTCATGTTAACTCCCTTACCTAAAACTTTCCTATGTCTTCCCACAGCACTTAAAATGTCAAGTTCCACCTCCCATAAGACCCAGTGTGATCTGGCTGTTGCCTCTTAGGCCGATGGAATTTACTATTACTTTGCCCCTCGCTCACTAAACTTTAGTCACACAGAGGTCCTTCGCCCCTGGTCTTAGTTTCCTATGAGTGCTGTAATGAGTAACTACAACTTGCAGCTTCAAACAACAGAAATGTATTTTCTCACAGTTCTGGATGTCAGATGTCTGATATGGAATTTGGGGGCAGGTTTATTTTTTTCTTGAAACCCTAGGGAGAATCTATCCACTGCCTCTCTCCTAGCTTCTGGTGTGTTATTAGCAGTCCATGGCATTCATTGGCATGCAGGGACACGACTCCAGTCTCTGTCATCATTGTCACATGGCACTCTCTTTTGTGTGTCCCCTGTGTCCTCTTACCTTCTTGTAAGTACATTAGTCATTGGGTGTGGAGTCTCATCTTAAATCCAGGATGATTTCATCTCAAGAGCTGTCTTCTAAATAAGGTCACATTCCAAGGTTCTGGGTACACATGAGTTTTGGGGAGACACTACTTCACCCACTACACTCCTCATGTTATTACATATGCCCAGGTCATTCGTCGTCTACTCTTCAGATGGGTCATCTTTCTAAAGTCAGTTCCCCAGTGAGAACTGTCTGGACTTTGTCTCCCATTCTTAATAATAAGCCCCTGTTCTTTCCTTCATAACACCAGCCAAACATATATAATTGCAGTGGCATATTTTATATGTAACATACTATGTGTGTGTATACATATATTACATATATGAATATATATATACACATGCACATACTAAATACATATATTATACTAAGTATAAATATGTACATATACAATAAAATGTAAATTAGTAACGTGTTTGTGTTATCAGTTAAGACCACGGGGAAACTTCTTAATTTTGTCATGCAATATATATTCAAAGGAAGCTAGCAAGAAACCGCTGAAATATTTTACAAATGGAGAAGAATTTAAAAAAATCACCTGAAAAATGTGGAGTGCAAGGAAGGAAGAAAAGAAAGTGAGCAGAAAACATCTGTAAATTCAAATAGGTATCAAAGATAAAATATGAGAAAATAATGGAAAGGCAAAGGGAAGACACAGGGCAATAACACTGTATTACAGGAGCTGTTCAGAAAAAAAATCTAAAGTTCTAAAAAATTAAATAGAAAACTGTCCAGTTTATTAATCTCAGTATAAGGATTATAGAGGCCTCTGATAGGATCAGCAAAAAAGAACTAATTTTTTGGCTTCCAAAAATACTAGCTTGCCAAAGGCAATAGTATATTAAGAAGGGAAAAGAAAGAAGTTTCAGTCATTCTGATTAAATCCAACCTTGACAGGAGATAATAAGAGAGATGTGTGGCTATGAATTGATATGCTATCTAAATAAAGCCTTCATACACTTTAGCACAACCTCCAATTTTATAGTTACACTTTAGAAATACATTTGAATTTTTGGTACATCTTCAACATTAATATAAGTGAAACTTCCTCTCAAGTATTTGCAGCAATTTTTCTTACTATAATATCTTGAAAATGGAATTCCTTCATGTCCAAATAAATATTTAAAATTGTTTGAATAGTATTAAAATATGTGAACTTAAGTTAGTGTCTTGATGATTTTAGAATTACATTTCTTAGTGGCTAGAACGTGGCAGTCTTCCTGCGTCCCTAAGGGTATCCAACACCATCCAG
This sequence comes from Phataginus tricuspis, assembly GCA_029783875.1. Lineage (NCBI taxonomy): Eukaryota > Metazoa > Chordata > Mammalia > Pholidota > Manidae > Phataginus > Phataginus tricuspis. The sequence continues at coordinate 10,542,813 of JAQQAC010008719.1, read as the reverse complement.
TTCAGACAAGCACACCAAGACTGGCACCTGACCCACTTCCAACTGCTGATGAGCGCCCCAGAAGATAATAGAGCTCTGAAGGGAGAAGAGAAGAAGGAAGAAGGAGAGGGAGGGAGGGGGTCTTACCATATGATATCAACTGTATTCTTTTGCTTAATATTTATATCCTCTAAAAACAATACTGGGTAAAGGCTATTTTACACCAGATTTTTGTTTTTTGGCGGAGAACCTATGTTGCCATATTAACCAACAAAACATAATTATAAGTAACAAGGTCCAGACATCTATCAATATTTTGAAACATACTAGTATAACCCCCTACCTTAAGCTTGCTATTAATGTATGCATTTTGGTGATTTGTTTGCAGAATTAAAGTCTACACAGAATTGCAAAGGAAAAAGAGTATTACTTTTTAATCTTCATTCTGGTGCTGTTTATCTTTCCACATAATTAGTGCAACACTATTTTTTATACTTTTTCCCATAATTTTAAATATGTATAAATCCATACATGTTTGCAAAATTTTTCATACTCTTAATTATCTAGGAAGTACAATATATTGTGCAATTTACTTAAAATAATCCAACTTCTACTTTTTAAAAAATCAGAATAGAGTGAAAGACATTTCCTCGAAGATTTTCATTTCATTAATTTAGTATGGTTGGTCAAAAAATAATTTTGTATGATCTAGCTATTAAAAGAGAATATTTATATTAAGTGAATTTTGACAATGAGACACAACTCCATCTGTGGAAAATTCTGAGAGAGCTTGGTTAAATGTTTGGTTAAATAAAAGTGGAAGGAAATAAAAAAGGAAGGGTAAGAGGGAAAATATTTATTATTAAATAGAAATAAATTCAACTATATATTTTGATAAGTGTGAAATACTTAAGGTGTACTTTTGATGCACAAGTACTGTGATAAATATAGAGCAACCTCTGTATAGTGGACACAGATGGAGAGCTGTCAATATTTTATTATCTCCTATCAAGGTTGGATTTAGTCGGGATGACTTAAAAGTATTTCTTTTCCCTTCCTAGTATACTATTGCCCTTGGCAAGCTAGTATTTTTGGAAGGCAAAAAGTACAGTTCTTTTTTGTTGATCCTATCAGAGGCCTCTATAATCCTTACACTGAGATTAATAGACTGGACAATTTTATATTTAGTTTTTTAGAACTTATAGATTTTTTTTCTCAACAGCTCATATAATACTCCTGAGTGTACATGGATAGGCACAACAGTTGACTTTGTGGAGAATATTAATTGCTGAATAAATATCTGAATAAAATGACAGTTAATAATTTTACTTCCATTCTTTGAATCTTGAAATGTTATCATAAAAATAATCATATCATTAATATATATTAAATCACTGATTATTAAATAATGAGCATTATATGATATAAAAATATCATTATAAATAAATGCTGAATTTTTACCTATATTTTATCTGCATCTATGCAGATGATCTTATGATATTTTTCCCCATTAATCAACATGGTAAATTCATTCATCGAATTGTGAAGGTTAAAATAAAAATAACCTTGCATTTCTGGAACAACTAGGTTCCGTTGTCATATACTTATGTACTGCTTCACTTAATTAGCTAACTTTAATTTTTCAAGGTTCACTTCATGATGTTTCTGGCCTCATGTGGCAGATAGACCCCAGGGTGGCCGTTCATTCACCTTTTCCATAATCTCCTATGAGCATAGGAAGGGCCTGTGATTTGCTTCTAACTAAATATGACATGGAAAAAGTAATGTCATTCCCATCATCGCATATATGTGAATATGTGTATGTGTGTATAGACATTTGTACATATATATGCATTTATGCCAATAATTATGTGAGATCAGAAAGGAACCTCAAACTCCAGATAAAAATGCAGCCTCACCCACACTTTGACCACAGCCAGTTAAACAATGAGCAGAGGAAATAGCTTAGCATCTCCCAAACTGCTGACCATAAAAACTGAGATAATAAATGTGTTGCTTTAAGATGCTACGGTTGCAGTGATTTGTTACATAGCAGTAGAAAACTAATATTCCTCATAGAACAACTTGGGAAGTGCTGCTTCTTTTTAGTTGTCTTCTAGAGCTTATAATAGTTGGTATAATTCCTTCCTTAAATGAGGGTAGAATTTACTGGTGAAACCATCTGGTCCTGTTGTTTTCTTCATAACAGAATTTTTATTTGAATATTACATTTCCTTCATGTAACGTATTGTTTGCATTTTTCGTTTCTTGTGTTAGCTTGGCTGAGATGTGTTTTCCTAGGAACTTCCCCACTTCATCTACAATTTAAAATTCATTAGCATGAACTGCATTCAGAATATTCTATTACATTTCTTTTCACCTTCTCCCTTGTTTATTTTACCATCATACGAGTTATAAGTTTAATTATTTTTCAACAAATCAGCTGTTAGCTTTGTTTTTATTCTGTATTAAATATTTCTGCTCTACTTTAATTTCTCCTACTACCTTCATTATTTATTTTTTCTACACTTAAGGTTTTATTTGCCCTTTTTCTCCCTAGCTTCTTGAGATAAATGCTTATATCACTGATGTTTTTAGTCTTTATTTTTCTAATACAGGTAAGTGCCATAAATTTCTAAGTAGAATTTTAAGTGCTTCTTATGTGTTTCAATAGTGTTCAATTCTATTGATTTTAATTTTTTATTATTTCCATCTTGAAATCTTTTCTGACCAATGAGTTGATTAGAAGTATATGCTATTTTTTTCAAAAAATTCAGTATTTTCTATTTATTATATTTTAATTTTATTTTCTTGTATTTCTTTCTAGCTGAATTCTGCTATTATAAGAAAACATTCTCCATGACTTCAATCCTTTGAAATTTTGTTGAGTATTCCTGTCTGTCATGCATTTGGTCAATTTTGGGAAATAAAGTGCAGGGTTCTCTATATATCACCGAATCAAGCTTGTTTTTCACATTGCTTAATGTATGAATATCTTTATAGATTGTATCTTCTTTTCCAATCAGGTACTAATACTAGAGTATTATTAAAATGTTTCATCATAAGTGAGGGCTTCTTATAGTCTCTTTTTATTCATGTTAAGTTTTGTTTTCTATTTTAAGTATATGTTATTGGGTACATAAAATTTTTTAATTCTTCTGTTCCTGGTATGCCAATTTTTTATCAAAGTATTCTTATATTTAAATTTTTTTTCTCAAAGACTATTTTCTGATACTATGTAGCTACACAGGCTCTTTTTTTTTAGTATTATATGGTATATCTTTTTTATCGTTTGTTTCAACCTTTAAATTCTCATACTTAAAAGTTTTTATAAACAACTCATAGTTTTTGAAAATTCATTCAAATGATCTTTATTTTGAATTGACCATTTTTCCCATGTTCATTTAACAAAACTACTTACATTCTTTTATTTAAAAGTTAGAATAATGATCTTAGAAAAAAACATAGGCAAAAATCTCTTGGACATAAACATGAGTGACTTCTTCATGAACATATCTCCCCGAGCAAGGAAAACAAAAGCAAAAATGAACAAGTGGGACTATATCAAGCTGAAAAGCTCCTGTACAGCAAAGGACACCATCAGTAGAACAAAAAGACATCCTACAGTATGGGAGAATATATTCATAAATGACATATCCGATACGGGGTTGACATCCAAAATATATAAAGAACTCACGCACCTTAACAAACAAAAAGCAAATAATCCAATTAAGAAATGGGCAGAGGACATGAATAGACACTTCTCTAAAGAAGAAATTCAGATGGCCAACAGGCACATGAAAAGATGCTCCACATCGCTGGTCATCAGAGAAATGCAGATTAAAACCACAATGAGATATCACCTCACACCAGTGAGGATGGCCAACATCCAAAACACAATCAGAAATGTTGGCGAGGATGTGGAGAAAAGGGAACCCTCCCTCCTACACTGCTGGTGGGAATGCAAATTAGTTCAACCATTGTGGAAAGCAGTATGGAGGTTCCTCAAAAAACTCAAAATAGAAATAACATTTGATCCAGGAATTCCACTCCTAGGAATTTACCCTAAGAATGCAGCAGCCCAGTTTCAAAAAGACAGATGCACCCCTATGTTTATTGCAGCACTATTTACAATAGCCAAGAAATGGAAGCAACCTAAGTGTCCATCAGTAGATGAATGGATAAAGAAGATTTGGTACATATACACAATGGAATATTATGCAGCCATAAGAAGAAAGCAAATCCTACCATTTGCAACAACATGGATGGAGCTAGAGGGTATTATGCTCAGTGAAATAAGCCAAAAAGAAAAAGACAAGTATCAAATGATTTCACTCATATGTGGAGTATAAGAACAAAGAAAAAAAAACTGAAGGAACAAAACAGCAGCAGACTCACAGAACCCAAGAACGGACTAATAGTTACCAAAGGGAAAGGGACTCGGGAAGATGGGTGGGAAGGGAGGGATAAGAGGGAAAAAGGGGCATTACAATTAGCAGATGTAATGCTGGGGGGGCATGGGGAGGGCTGTACAACTCAGAGAAGACAAGTAATGACTCTATAGCATCTCACTACGCTGATGGACAGTGACTGTAATGTGGTTGGTGGGGGGGGACCTGATGAAGGGGGTAGTTTAATAACCATAATATTGCACATGTAATTGTAGATTAATGATACCAAAATAAATTATTAAAAAAAACAAAAAAAAAAGAGTTAGAATAATGATGTTGGTTGTAATGTCAAATTTTAGCTAAATTCTTGGCATTTTTGAGAGTCATGATGTAAATGAAAAGAAATCCAGTGTTTCTGGAAAGATATGCCAGGAAGATTTTTTTTTAATTTGGAGAGCTGTCCATAGAACAAAAATAGTCATTGGGATGTGTGGGTAAAATTGCAACATTTCCA
>JAQQAC010008719.1:10511535-10527929 GCA_029783875.1 Phataginus tricuspis | reverse complement strand
AGACAGTTATTGAGAAGAGGGGACACGAACCTGGAAGATTCCTTAGCAGCAGCAAGGGAGGAGGCAGCAGGAGAAGGCATGTTGCAGGAGGTCATGGGAGATGAGGAGGAAAGAACGGTGCCCTCAGCCCCGGAGATGGTGGAGGAGATGTTGGGAGAGGAAGAGGGGGTGGCGCTGAGGGCCTATCTGTGGCCGAGGACACTGCCTGAGGCACCAGCCTTTCCTGTATTAAAGGGCCACCCGGTTTTAATTAAGAAAATAAAAACGCAACAACTGCAGGCTCCTCAGGTGGAGGATGAGCCTGGTGGACAAGAGTGTAAGGTATTCGCAGAAGCCATCGGAACCTCTGCCAACATGGCTTTTGCATCTCTGAGATATGGGGGTGGAAAACATTGTTATGTTGGGTTCTGAAATGGGTAGACTTGTTTCCCTTACAAATCACCTTTCCCTCTGGCAGCAGTTGCAAAGTGCCTGTCACATCTCAGGGAATCAGATGCGTCTGGACAAGCTGACAGCAGCCATCAGGGCTATTCAGCCTTATCACGGTGATTTACTATACTTACTCACTAGCTGGAAAATTCATACAGAGCTCCAGCAGCTTCTACAGGAACTGGGCATGAAAAATATCATCTATAATATGAACCCCAAGGACCCCAATGAGGAGTTGTTCACCATAGGAATGAGAAATCTGGGGCTCCATACAGCTCCCCCATCTCTCTTAGGGTCCCTAGTGACTATTCTTGCCCTCCACATAGGGCAACTTGTAAGTGAGGCTGCTTGTACTTTAGCAGATCTGGGGGAGGTTGAAACAGTAAGAGCATGAAAGTAAGTACAGGTTATAACTGAAAGGAGAGGTGCAAAGGGCGCTGTGAAGGTCTCAAGGACCCAGGTGTGGTTGATTTGATAAAGGCTGAGGTAGTGAAAGAAAAACTTGATGGGCAGACCAATAGGATCTTGTTAGAACTGTGGCACCAATTAAAGTCAGAGCAGCATTTCCAGCCACTGAGGTACAGGACACAGAAGCCGGAGTCAAAGCCCCATGTACAGCTTGTGTCCCTGTAAGACTTCCTGAGGGACAGTACCCAGGCTCTGCCTGGGCCCTCACCCCACAGGATGATGATTGGGCATTGCAGTTTGACTGGGGGGTCGAGGTCCCCACATTGGGTGATGTGGTGGGGACCAGAGGCCACATGTAGAATCAGCAATTCATTGGTCCCCTGTGAATGTACGTGTCCTGGAACTTGTGGACACAGGAGCTGAATTTTCTCTGATTTATGGCAACCATGAGCATTTTCCTGGGACCCCTGCTGTGACAGGTGGCTATGGCGGTAAGGCAGTAGAGTGAAGAAAGCCCAAATCCCATTGGGGATAGGGTGTTTACCATCAAAGGAGTATACTGTGTACATTTCTCCCATCCCTGAATATATTTTGGGGGTAGATATCTTGCAGGGCCTGTGGTTACAGACCACTGCAGGTGAGTTCAGACTGAGGGTACATGTGGTAAAGGCAGTTCTGAGGGGACATGCTAAGCACCCACCTGTAGCTCTGCCTGTACCTCAGTGGGTGACAAATACTAAGCAGTATTAATTGCCATGGGGGCACAAGGAAACTGGAGAAACTCTAAAGGAGTTGGAGAAGGTGGGCATCATAAAGCCCACTCATAGTCCTTTTAATTCCCCAGTGTGGCTAGTGAAAAATCCAGACAACTCCTGGCATATGACCATGGACTACAGGGAATTGAACAAAGTCATACCCCCTCTGCATGCTGCTGTCTCCTCTTCAGCAGGACTTCTGGACAGACTAAGTCATAAACTAGGGACGTATCATTATGTTGTCGACCTTGCTAATGCTTTCTTGTCTATTGACATAGCACTGGAAAGTCAGGCACAGTTTGCCTTCATGTGGGAAGGCTGGCAGTGGACATTCACTGTCCTTCCACAGGGATACCTGCACAGTCCCATCATTTGTCATGGATTTGTAGCCCAGGACTTGACCACATGCAAGAAACCACAAACAGTGCAGCTGTATCACTACATTGATGATATTATGCTCACATCTGATTCTCTTTCAGATTTAGAAGGGGCAGTTCCTAGACAGCTGCAATATCTATAGGAGAAAGGATTGGCTGTGAACAGCACCAAGGTTCAGGGACCTGGTTTGTCTGTAAGTTCTTGGGGGTTGTCTGGTCAGATTAAACTAAAGTTATTCCTGAAGCAGTTATAGATATTGTCCAGGCTTTCCCTACCCCTACCACTGTGGGAGTATTACAAGAGTTTTTGGGTCTTTGGGGCTACTAGAGAGTGTTTATCTCACCCATGGCACAAATTTTGAAACCTTAGACCAGTTGGTATGGAAAGGCATCAGGTGGGACTGGGATGAGACATGCAGCTGCTTTTACTGCTGCTAAGTGAGCAGTCGAGACCGAACAGGCCTTGAGTGTAATGGACTCATCAAGGCCCTGTGAGCTAGATGTTCATGTAACTGAAGATGGTTATGGATGGGTCTTTGGCAGAGGCTTGAATGGACACGCCAACCTATTGGATTCTGGTCACAACTACAGAAAGGAGCATACGTCCAGGATACCTTGATAGAGAAGCAACTGGCTGCTGTGTACCACACCTTGCTGGCTACGGAGACCATCACTGGAACAGCTCTGACCAAGGTAATAACGACCTATCCCATCACAGGGTGGGTGTGAGACTGAACCCAAAGGCCACATAGTGGTGTGGCACAGACATCTACACTGGCCAAATGGGGTGCATATTTACAGCAGTGTGGCACCCTCTCTACTAGCTCCTAAAGTAGAGACCCCAATGCTTAGTGGGGCCAGTGACGTATACCACTGGAAAGCAGGAAGAATTTGCTCTTGAACCATTGGTAGCTGAAAGTCATTATCAGGAGGGAAAAGCCCCTATACCTGAAGATACCTGGTACACAGACAGCTCCAGTCATGGGCAGCCCCCAAAGTGGAGGGCTGTGGCTTTCCATCCTAAGGCTGAGACAATATGGATGGAGTATGGAGAGCGGAAGATCAGTCAATGGGCTGAGTTGCAGTCAGTATGGCTCATGATCACCCAGGAGCCCTGCACTATAGTTGTCTGCACTGACAGCTGGGCCTATCAATTGGGGCTTGACTCTGTGCCTACTGACATGGTACCATGCCAACTGGCTGATTGATCACTGGCCCCTTTGGGGGCAAGAGTTGTGGCAACACCTATGGGCCTCTGATCAGACTAAGACTGTTACCATGTATCATGTGACTGGCCATTTGCCTTTGGCATTTCCAGGCAATGATGAAGCAGACACACTGGCCCAGGTGTGTTGGCTGGAAGGAAAGCTTGCCTCTGCTGTGGCCCAATGGTTACATCAGGGTTTGTTGCATACGAGGCAAAAGACAATGTGGGCTATAGCCTGTCAGTGGGGCTTGCCGTTGACCTTTGAAGAAGTCAGCAGGGCCTGTAAGGAGTGCCTTGTGTGCTCTAAGAGGGACTTACACTGAGTCCCACAGCAACATGGGAAAATAGTAAAGGAGACTATATTGGGGCTCTTCCCATATCAGAAGGATATTGGTATGCCATTACTTGTGTGGACACAGCTACTGGCCTGTTGGTTGCTTCTCCTGCATGTCATGCAGAGCAGCAAACCACCAAAAGGGGCCTAGAGCATCTCTTTGCAGCCTATGGCTGGCAGGTGATTGAGAGCGATCAATGCACCCACATTACTGGACATGTGTTACAAGAATGGGTACAGCAATTAGAGATAAAGTGGAAGTTTCATGTACCATATAACCCTACAAGGGCAGGCATGATAGGGAGGTACAATGGTTTGTTGAAATTTGCGTGAAGTCAGACACCAGTAGTCTACAGGGTTGGTCAGTTTGTTTAGGGACAATCCTACAGTATTTGAGTGAGAAGCCCTGAAAAGGAGCCTTGAGCCCTATGGATGTGGTAACACACATTGCTGTCTCTCTTATACAACTGTAGTGCAAACCAAAGAAGAGTTATTGAAGCCAGGATATGGCCAGTAGAAAAACATCCTGCTGTCAGCCCCAATTGCATTAAACCCTGGAAACTCTGTTGAATGGCCCTGGCCCTGGACATTTTGACACATGGACCAGCGATGGCTGGCCTTCTGGCACCTTTGGGAAAAGGCCTAGACACTGGCTTCCTTTGTATTTCTGGAGTATCAGCAGAGTGGCCCCCAAAGATCATTATAGTATACCCAAAACGTCCAGGAGGTAAAAGCATCTCACAGGGCAGTTTTATTTTATCTTTATGGCCATTGCATCTCTCACAGTCCTATATACTGACCCATCTATAACTCCCACAGGGAGGAGGGGTGAGAGTCTGGTATACTAGACCAGGACGAGATCCCATTCCTGCCACTGTCCTATCACAAGACTACTCTCTTGCATGCATCCTACCTGATAGACAAGATTTGCTTGTGAAAGTATCATTAAAACATGTATCTTACTGCCCTTAAGGTTATTTTCTTTTATAGTCTCTGAGGCCTGGACGCACCCCCTGGCTGCAGCTGCCATGTGATGACTGTGCTCTGAACTCCCTACCTGTTCAACTACTGACTGCCTGTGGAATCACAAGCTATGGATTTGATCTGCCTAGGACTTTGAACCTGGCTGAATCCTCTGGCTTGAAGATTATCATGAATTTATTGCTCTCTGGTTACAATGCTCCAGTTTTTTCACCCAGGGGCCATTGTGAAAGATGGGGAGCGAGTAGATTGTGAGGCGAGATTTCTGGATACATGGGCTATGGGTAAAATTGCAATATTTCCAAAATCTCTCACCTGGTTATACTGCATTTCCATACAGTAGGTGTTTCCAAGGGGTGGAGAGAAGTAGTCTATCTCCACATCAATAGGTAATTTTAAGGGTGAGCAAGGGCTTATCTGAACGGGAGAAGTTGGGGGCATCTTTTGCAGCTGGGTCAGGAGAGACATGGGGGAGCAAAAGTGGACAGCTTGCAATAAATCAAAGGGTATCTCTCACTTTATTTCTCCGTTTGACTGATTTGCCCTGGGATTTTCTCCCCAGATGTACAAGCAGCCAGAATTACTTCCTAAAGCCTATGGTATATAGAACTGAACAACTTTCGGATGCCAGGGAAAGAAAGACTCTTGATTTCCTTTTATCTAGAATAAAGGTCTTAATTTAATGCAAATTCACTCTTCAAGACCTAGTTCAACATTTACCTCTCAAAATAAGTCTTCCAAAACAAAATAAAAAAACAAAATCTCCCAAAACCCACTTACCATGATTGTCTTCATATTACACAAAAGTAATTATCTATATAACCTCTTGTGCATTTATGAAGCGTGTTTTGAAAAGAACTTATTTGCTAGAGGCAAGATGGTGGCATGAGAGGTGAGATGGACAGCTCTTCCCAAAACCACAAATTGTACAAAAATATAGTTAATTAATACAACTAACCTTAAAAAAGCAAAAAGAAAGAAGGCTGAACCAGACTGCAAGCAGACCTCATGAACACAGTAACCTCACGAAACAGGGTAACGTAGGAAAACCCTAATCTGGCGGGACCCAAGCACTTCCCCCACCCCAGCTCACACACGGGAGGAAGAGAAATGGAGCAGGGGTGGGGTTGGAAGACTGGGACTGCTGAACACCTGGCACTGGAGACCTGCTTTGTGAGCAGAATCCTATAGTGTGTGGTGCTCTAGACATTGCGGAGCTCGGACAGGCAGAGTGCTTGGGAAATTGACATTCCAACTGTTTGTGGAGGACAGGATCCACCCCCGGCCGCTCTGTGTCAGAGGAAAGGCACATAGTCTGAGAGGCTTCCTAGCAGCCAGAGGGCTGCTGTAGGGACGGGTTTGGACAGAGCTTGCTGTGCGGGAGAAGGGAGAGCTGGACAAAGTTGCCTGGGTGCGTATTGCCCAACTGGTTGGGAACTTTGGGGTGCTCCATGCCCCTGGCTGCCTATTAATCTCCGAAGCCCCTACTGTGACACAGCCTGCCAAATCTTCCTGCTGGCCTGAAGGCACCTCCTCGCAAACCGGCAGTCACTGCGCAGATGTCAGGCCAGCCAGAGGGAGGACCGGCCTAAAACAGCTAGAGACGCAAAGCACAGAGGATTACACGTGTGTCCTTGGCCCATTGGCTCTGACACTGGAGACAGGCACCACAGACGGGAATCAGGAAACAGATCTTTCCTCCCCCCAGGCACCAGCTCCACTCCCCTACAACCCCCAGCCTCACTCTAGGGGCTGAGCAGCTCCAGAGACTGGGGTTTCTGCACATTAGTGGGCACCACACAGAAATATTAAATGACAAAAGAATATGGTTCAAACCAAAATCTCACAAACCACAGAAAGAGGGCCAAAGAAAACCAAACTCACCAACCTTCCTGAAAGAGTTCAAAATAAAATTTATAAACATGGTTATGGAGGTAGAGAAAAATATTCAAGAACTCAGGAATGAATTTAAGTTGGAGATTCAATCATGAAGAAATTCCATATCTGAAATGCAACATTGGATACAGTAGAAGAGACAGTAAATGAAATAGAAATTAGAGAAGAGGAATACAAAGAAGCTGAGGCACAAAAAGTAAAAAGGATCTCTAAGAATGAAAGAATATTGACAGAACTGTGTGACCAATCCAAGTGCAATGATATTCACATTATAGGGGTACCAGAAGAAGAAGAGAGAGAAAAAAGGATAGAAAGTGTCATTGAAGAGTTAATTGCTGAAAACTTCCGCAATCTGGCGAAGGAGATAGTCTCTCAAGCCGTGGAGGTGCACAGATCTCCCAACACAAGGGACCCAAGGAAGACAACATCAAGACGTATAACAATTAAAATGGCAAAGACCAAGAATAAAGACAGACTTTTAAAAGCAACTAGAGAGAGAAAAAAGATCACATACAGAGGAAAACCCATCAGGCTATCATTAGACTTCTCAACAGAAACCTTACAGGCCAGAAGGGAGTGGCATGATATACTAAATGCAATGAAGCAGAAGGGCCTTGAACCAAGAATACTTTACCCGGAAAGGTTATCATTTAAATTCGAAAGAGGGATTAAACAATTTACAGATAAGCAAAAGCTGAGAGAATTTACCTTCCACTAACCATCTCTACAGTACATTTTGGAGGGACTCCTATAGATGGAAGTATTCCTAAGCCTAAAAAGATGTCACCCAAGGGAAGACAAAGAGTACATAATATGATTCATAACATACAAAGAATGAAGGAGGAAGAAAAAGGAGGGAAAGAAAAAGAATCTTTAGGTTGTGTTTCTAATAGCATACAAAGTGAGTTAAATTACACTGTTAGATAGTAAGGGAATAACCCTTGAACCTTTTGTAACCACAAATCTAAAGCCTGCAATGCCAATAAGTACATACCTATCGATAATCACTCTAAATGTAAATGGTCTGAATGTACCAATCAAATGATGCAGAGTCACTGAATGGATAAAAGAAAAAGGTCCGTCTATATGCTGCCTACAAGAGACTCACTTCAAACCCAAAGACATACACAGACTGAAAGTAAAGGGATGGAAAAAGATATTTCATGCAACTAACAGGGAGAAAAAAGTAGGAGTTGCAGTAGTTGTATCATACAAAATAGACTTCACAACAAAGAAAGTAACAAGAGACAAAGAAGGACATTACAGAATGATAAAGGGATCAGTCCAACAAGAGGCTATAACTACTATAAATATCTATGCACCCAACACAGGATCACCTACATATGTGAAACAAATACTAACAGAATTAAAGGGGGAAATAGAATGCAATGCATTCATTTTTTGAGACTTCAACATACCACTCACTCCAAAGGACAGATCAACCAGACAGTAAATAAATAAAGAGACAGAGTCACTGAACAATGTATTAGAACAGATAGACCTAACAGACATCTACAGAACACTCCATCCAAAAGCAACAGGATACACATTCGTCTCAAGTGCACATGGAACATTTTCAAGAATAGATCATACACTAGGCAACAAAAAGACCCACAGTAAATTAAAAAAGATTGAAATTGTACCAACCAGCTTCTCAGATCACAAAGGTATGAAACTAGAAATAAATTACTCAAAGAAAATGAGCAAGCCCACAAACACATAGAGGCTTAATAACAATATTCAATGAATCATTGACCAAATAAAAACAGAGATCAAGCAATATATGGAGACAAATGACAATAATAATTCAACAATGCAAAATCTGTGGGATGCAATGAAGGCCATGCTAAGAGAGAAATATATTGCAATACAGGCCTACCTCAGGAAAGAAAAACAACCCCAAATGAACAGTCTAAACTCACAATTAATGAAACTAGAAAAGGAAGAACAAATGTGGCCCAAAGTCAGTAGAAGGAGGGATATAATAAAGATTAAAGCAGAAATAAATAAAATTGAGAAGAATAAAACAGCAGAAAGAATCAATGAAAGCAGAAGGTGGTTCTTCAAGAAAATAAATAAAATAGATGAACCCCTACCCAGACTTATCAAGGAAAAAAGTGAGTCTACACACATAAACAGAATCAGATATGAGAAAGGAAAAATCACTATGGACACCACAGAAATACAAAGAATAATGAGAGAATACTATGAAAAATTATATGCTAACAAACTGGATAACCTAGAAAATAGACAACTTTCTAGAAAAATACAACCTTCCAAGGCTGACCCAGGAAGAAACACAAAATCTGAACAGACAAATTACCAGCAAGGAAATTGAATTGGTAATCAAAAAACTACCTAAGACCAAAACCCTGTACCAGATGGTTTCACTGATGAGTTTTATCAAACATTTATTGAAGACCTAATACCCATCCTCATTAAAGTTTTCCAAAAAGTAGAAGAGGAGGGTATACTCCTAAACTCATTCTATGGGGCAAACATCACTCTAACACCAAAACCAGACAAAGACCCCACAAAAAAAGAAAATTACAGACCAATAACCCTGATGAACACAGATGCAAAAATACTTAACAAATATTAGCAGACCGCATTCAAAAATACATCAAAAAGATAATCCATCATGATCAAGTGACATTCATCCCAGGGATGCATGGATGGTACAACATTCTAAAATCCATCAACATCATCCACTACATCAACAAAAAGAAGGACAAAAACCACATGATGATCTCCATAGATGCTGAAAAAGCATTCAACAAAATTCAACGTCCATTCATGATAAAAACTCTCAACAAAGTGGGTATAGAGGGCAAGTAATAAAGGACATATATGACAAACCCACAGCCAACATTATAATTAACAGCTAAAAGCTGAAAGCTTTTCCTTTAAGATCGGGAACAAGACAAGGATGCCCACTCTCCTCATTTTTATTCAACATAGTTTGGAGGTCCTAGCCACAGCAATCAGACAACACAAAGAAATAAAAGGCATCCAGATTGGTAAGGAAGAAGTCAAACTGTCCCTGTTTGCAGATGACATGATATTGTACATAAAAAACCCCAAAGAATCCACTCCAAAACTAGCAGATCTAGTATCTGTATTCAGTAAAGTTGTGGGATACATGTGGTACATATACACAATGGAATATTACTCAGCCATAAGAAAAAAACAAATCCTACCATTTGTAACATCATGGATGGAGCTGGAGGGTATTATGCTCAGTGAAATAAGCCAGGCCGAAAAAGACAAGTATCAAATGATCTCACTCATATGTGGAGTATAAGAACAAAGAAAAAAAACTGAAGGAACAAAACAGCAGCAGACTCACAGAACCCAAGAACGGACTAATAGTTACCAAAGGGAAAGGGACTGGGGAAGAAGGGCGGGAAGGGAGGGATAAGAGGGTAAAAGGGGCATTACGATTAGCAGACATAGGGTGGGGGGGCACGGGGAGGACTGTACAGCTCAGAGAAGACAAGTAGTGATTCTCATCTCACTACACTGATGGACAGTGACTGTAATAGGTTTGGTGGGGGGGACCTGATGAAGGGGGTAGTTTAATCATCACAATATTGCTCATGTAATTGTAGGTTAATGATACTAAAATAAAATAAATTGTAAAAACAAAAACAAAAACAAAAAAATTAATATACAGAAATCTGTTGCATTTCTATACACTGATGGTGAACTAGCAGAAAGAGAAGTCAGGAAAACAATTCCATTCACAATTGCATCCAAAAGAATAAAATATCTACGAATAAACCTAACCAAGGAAGTGAAAGATTTATACTCTGAAAACTATAAGACACTCATGAGAGAAATTAAAGAAGATACCAATAAATGGAAACACATCCCATGCTCACAGATAGGAAGAATTAATATTGTCAAAATGGCCATCCTACCTAAAGCAATCTACAGATTTAATGCAATCTCTACCAAAATACCAACAGCATTCTTCAATGAACTAGAGCAAATAGTCCTAAAATTCATATGGAACCACAAAAGACCCCGAATAGTCAAAGCAATCCTGAGAAGGAAGAATGAAGTGGGGGGAATTATGCTCTCTGACTTCAAGCTCTACTACAAAGCCACAGTAACCAAGACAATTTGGTACTGGTACAAGAACAGACCCATAGACCAATGGAACAGACCAGAGAGACCAGATATAAACCCAAGCACATGTGGTCAATTAATATATGATAAAGGAGCCATGGATATACAATGGGGAATGACAGCCTCTTTAACAGCTGGTGTTGGAAAAACTGGACAGCTACATGTAAGAGAATGAAACTGAATTACTGTCTAACCCCATACACAAAAGTAAACTCAAAATGGATCAAAGACCTGAATGTGAATCATGAAACCATAAAACTCTTAGAAGAAAACATAGGCAAAAATCTCTTGGACATTAACATGACCAACTTCTTCATGAACATATCTCCCTGGGCAAGGGAAACAAAAGTAAAAATGAACAAATGGGACTACATCAAACTAAAAAGCTTCTGTACAGCAAAGGACACCATCAGTAGAACAAAAAGTCATCCTACCATATAGGAGAATATATTCATAAATGACGTAGCTGATAAGGGGTTTACATCCAAAGTATATGAAGAGCTCTCGCACCTCAACAGGCAAAAAGCAAATAAGCCAATTAAAAAATGGGCAGAGGTGCTGAACAGACACTTCTCTAAAGAAGTAATTCAGGTGGTCAACAGGCATATGAAAAGATGCTCCACATCACTAATCATCAGAGAAATGCAAATTAAAACCACAATGAGATATCACCTCACACCAGTAAGGATGGCTGCCATACAAAAGACAAACAAGAACAAATCTTGGTGAGCATGTGAGACAGGGGAATCCACCTACACAGCTGGTGGGAATGTAAATTAGTCCAACTATCATGTAAGCAGTATGGAGGGTTCTCAAAAAAATCAAAATAGAAATACCATTTGACCCAGGAATTCCACTCCTAGGAATTTACCCTAAGAATGCAGCAGCCCAGTTTGAAAAAGACATATGCACCTTTATGTTTATTGCAGCACTATTTACAATATCCAAGAAATGGAAGCAACCTAGGTGTCCATAAGTAGATGAATGGATAAAGAAGAAGTGGTACATATACACAATGGAATATTATTTAGCCATCAGATAAAACAAATCCTACCATTCCCAACAACATGGATGGAGTTAGAGGGTATTATGCTCGGTGAAATAAGCCAGGTGGAGAAAGATAAGTATCAAATGATTTCACTCATCTGTGGATTATAAGAACAAAGCAAAAACTGAAGGAACAAAACAGCAGCAGACTCACAGAACCCAAGAATGGACTAACAGTTACCAAAGGGAAAGGAACTGGGGAAGATGGGTGGGAAGGGAGGTATAAGGGCTAAAAAGGGGCATTACAATTAGCACACATAATGTAGCGGGGGGGATACGGGAAAGGCAGTATAACACAGAGAAGACAAGTAGTGATTCTATAGCATTGTACTGTGCTGATGGACAGTGACTGTAATGGGGTATGTGGTGGGGACTTGATAATAGGAGGAGTCTAGTAACCATAATATTGCTCATACAATTGTACATTAATAATAGCAAAATAAAAAAAGGTAGAATATTTGTTCTCATTAATTCATTCAAAAAATATAAACAGAGGAACTTTATATAACATGTATTATTTCTAGACCTTTTGAGTATAAGTGAACAAGGGGAATAATACAATAACCATATGGAATTTATATTCTAGTATAAGAAAATAAGCAATAAACACATAAGGGAGGAGGAAAGACTATTGGTGGATGATCTCTGTGGAAGTAACATTTTAACAGAAAACTAAAGAAAGTGAGGAGGAAGCCATAGGGATATCTGCAGAGAAAGCATGGAAAGCAGAAGGGATAATATCAAGTGCTTTCCTGGGTAAAAGAGCAAATTGTTAGTGCAACTACAGTGGAACGAGCTATGGGATGAGTTCCTAGAGGCATTGCAAAGAGAGAAGCCATGAAGGGTCTCAGAAACCATTCCATGGGCTTTGGGGATTTTATTCCGATGTGAAGCCAACAAAGAGTTAAGCCTAGCTGTGATCTGGTTTGACTTACATTTAAGAGCACTTGGGCTCCTTGGTTCCCTGAGAATGGGCACTGGGAGGAAGCATGTGGCTATGGCCAGGGTGGTAGCCCTGGAGGGTATTGAGAAGTTGCTGGATTCTAGGTAAGTTATGGAAATAGAATCTACAGGATGACACTAAGGTTTTGGCTTTGGGAAACAGTAGCATGAAGTAGCCATGAACTGATACGGGGAAAACTGAAGGCTATTTGTAGAGAGTGACAGAGAAGAACAGAAACTCAGTTTTTAACTTATTAGGCTTGAAATTCCTATTGGATATATAAGTGGATTTGCAAAATATTTAGCTGGATACACAAGTCTGAAGTTCAAGGAGGTGATTCAGTCTGGGGATGTAAATTATTCTGTTATCGGTATCTATATGGCACTCAAACTATAAAACAGGTTGGGAATATCCAGGGAATGAATGTAGGTAGGAAAGACTGCAGAGCCCATGTAAATGGTCTATCCAACACTAGCCTCTCCGTTTCTTGATGTCATTGGTTCCAATGAGCTTCATTCTCTCTGTATTTCACCCATTTCCACGACCACAACATGGATCTGACTAGCACTTGGAAATGTTTTGGTCCTGAAATACTTAAATCGAGCATCTTATTCTCACCATAATCTTCAATCCTTCATACACTCACCGCATCTATTTTTCAAATTTACTGAGACCCTTGAATCATCAATCCCTTTCTATCTTCACTGCAGTTCTTATTCCATTTAGACTTTACAACATTCTTGCTAATATTCTCAATTATCGTACCCCATTGGTCTTCCATAAAAATGGTCTGGCAGAAAAACAACCTGAAATCAAAATGGTTGGAGGCATTCTCCCCTCCCATACCGGGGCTATAAAGCAGTGCGGGAGGTAAAAGGAAACACACCTTTCAGTATTTTTAACCACTGCAAATTTACTGCCTACAAGAGGACCCGTAACACTTCCACTAATCCATCTGTGGTTTACACAGCTCTCCCACAGTCCACAATGGCTAGATAAACCTTCTCCATATTCCTGAAGTATTTTGTCATATCATCTTCTCTGCTACTGCCACGAGTCAGCACCTTTTTACTTCGAGGGGAAAAGAGAAGTCATCAAATGGAAACCAAGTTTGTAAGGCCCCTATCCACAAATATGTTTGCAGCAGCTTTCATCCTTTCTTTCAAACCTCATTTTACATCTGAAGAGACATTGGTCTTTCTATGTAACATGGAATTCATCCTTTTCCGCCTTATCTAGTGCTCTAGAGTGAACTTTTGTTTCCTTGGTAAATTCTTCTCCAAGTGATTTATTACTAACTCTTTTTTATCACTTGAAATACATTATCTGCAGTGACTTCATCAATTCCAATGGCGTCAATGAACTATTCTACATGTCCAAATCAATGCTGGCCATGAGATCTCACCTTTAAATTCCAAAATCATTCATATATTCCCAACTCTATCAGCTCAGTTTAATGTGTTCAAACCTAACTCATCACTCCCCACCCCTCCACTATCCGGAAATGTTCTACCTCATGGGATTTTTGTCTCTATGTATGGCACTTTCAGCCACTCAATTGCCAAGCCAATGAGTTCAAAAGTTGGCCTTGCTAAGTCTCATTCCCCTCCCTCCAAACAGCCACCTATTCTTGTGTATTCACTATGACCATTCCTCTCCATTCTATCATTCTATATGTTCATATTGATCCATTAGTGTTTTATGCAAAATAAAATTTTGACTTTCTCTTGAGATACTGCCCTCACTTTGTTGTGGAAGGAAGGAAAGGAGAAAGGAAGAAAGAAAAAAGTCACTTTTCTTACATAATATATGTATATGTTATATTCATATAATACTTATATAATATTATGATCAGTTTTTATGAACCTGTCTATTGTAAGATTTTGAAATGAAAAACTGTTTTACCACTATCTCCAAAACTTAACCAAATGTCTAGTACATAAGTATACACTCAAATATACACTGAATTCCAAACAAACAGAAAAATGGAAATAAGTAATATAACAATATAAAGTTCAGGTTGAAAGAAATTAAGTTAGATCACAAATCAGATTTGCTTTTTTTTATTCTCTCATCTTTTGAAGCAAATTAGTATAACACTGGCACTTCTGAATAATAAAATTAAGTTTCAGAATCAGTTTTAGTAACTTTTAATTTTAAGATCATTTATAATAACCTGGTCTAAACAGCACTCTCAGGAAATTAAATTTGTTTTAAAATATGTGGAGTGTTTACCCAAATTGCTCAGAACTCTCAGGAAGCCCATTAAAATGAGAACAGAAAGTACAAAAACATAGAATGTACAATCGTGTTTCCTCAGTGGGGAAAAAATTTAGAGCTACAGAATGATTGGGACAGTGTGCATATCACGCCCAAGGATATGGATAGCTATTCACTCATTCACCACAGTTTAGAAATGAAGAAACCATTAGTATTTGGATAAAGGAAACAGGACAATTAAAAGTACTAAATTCTGTAAGAAACAAATTTATATATCTTATTAGCCCAAGGAACAAACAGAAGGAAAAATAAGGAAAGAACGCAATAGCCATAGTGGCATTAAGTTCTGGACGACATGTGAGGGGGACTTAATTCCATCACTGATAACAGCACTCAGAAATATCATGATTTTCCATACTTGACCGATGTGTGTTTCAGTGAAATATGTTCAAGAATGTTTTATGTAGTCTAAGATTTGACCCACATTACTCATGAGATTTTTGTCCACATTGACCCTTAAAACAAATCAAAAATATAAGAAATTATGTAGGTAATTAGTCATTAGAACATTTGTTAAACCAATTTGTGAAGAGAAACTCCCCACTTTGTGTGTATGTTATTTGAGTTGGGTCTAGGTCACAAAATTTGACTTTTTTGGCCAAACTCAGCTACTAATCCCACCTATAGATTTAGACCAAGCCAGCAATCTGGGACAAATCCTTGCTCCAGGCCAGGGCTGGCCATCAGTTTCGTGTCACTGGCTCTAGGCTCTAGAAAGGCCAGTGGCTGGTTCTACATGCACCTGCACATTCACAGCTCTCCAGATACCAGGTGCAGCTGGCAGGGCTGCATGAGTGTTCATGCCTTGCACTCCACTTCTTCAGTATCTGAAATCCTTCAGACCATCTGAAGCCAACTTGCTTAGATTACACCCTGACGTTTCTAAAAGATGGCTGACAATTTGACCACGTGGGACACACCTGATACCCAAACCATTCAAGTTTTCATATTTTAATATTGTTAATATTTAAAATGTAAAACACTTTAGCAAAAATGATATATAAAAGGTATTATTTAACTTAATTATATTTTATTATTTAGCTATTTAAGTATTCTCTTTCCCATATTTTTATATGTAAATATATGCTATCTTCTTACACTATAGATTAATCTGTGATCCATTTTTTGTGAATGAAAAATATATGCCAAATGTACAATATCTGATATAATTTTTCAAAGAGAGTTTTAAGGTAATATTTGACAGATATCTTTCTCAATGATAGAAAAGTTCATTTTCTAAGATAATTATGTGATTACAAAAATCAACAAGTTCTACTTGTTGCAACGATTTTCAGTTTCTAAATTTAAAAACATGCCTCTTGAACTCCTTTTCTGAAGAAACAAAGCCATTCTTTAATTGCCCTGGAAATCATGAATGATCCTCTCTCATTATTAGCATTGAAACTGAACTTCCCAAAAACCTACTTAACACTTATTTTTTTAAATGTTAATGCAACTATATTTCTGGAGTTCCTCAAATTTATTCTTCCCAGATACGCAAATTTATTTATAAAATATTTGAAAATTTGACCCAAATCTCATACACTCTTACTATTTAAAACAATGTAAACTTTACTTTTTTCTAATGCTTCAGAAATAATAC
>JAQQAC010008719.1:10492071-10510603 GCA_029783875.1 Phataginus tricuspis | reverse complement strand
GATCCAGACAACTAGTATGTATCATACCCACAGTAAGAGCCTGGGTATGGAATCCAGAGGCTATGGCATGCTCCCTGACTTCAAGGATCTTTCAGCCTAACAGTTTGCCAAATCTAAGAGTAAGAGTAGGTCTCTCAGTCTAACAACATGAGGAATAAGTCTGATAAATACGGTGTTAAAATTATAATATATAGTGATCATGGGGGTAAAATTTAGAGGGTGACAATAAGTTTGTGTATTTAATTTTGCCATAATTGCATTTTGTTTCTGAATGTGTACGGGGTAAGTCTGTCCTAAGAACTTGCTGGGTAACAAAATAATTAACATTAATTGAGTATTTACTGTACCAGACACCACACTGAGCTCTACTGCCTCATTCAATAGCATTCTAGCTCTTTTAGCTATTGTTTTCATTTTTAAGATGACGAAACTGAGTCTTCAAGAGTTTCAATAACTTGACAAAGTCACACAGATAATACATGTTCAAATCTAGACCAGCTGACTCCAGAGGCTATGATTTTTTGACAATTACACTCCCTTGAATAAGGATGGTATGGAAAAAAAATGGAGGACTTCTTGACATACCACTTGGGAGAAACATACTTACTCAATACTTGTAGAAGGAATGAATTAAATTGCAAGCAGAATTTTTCTGAAGTAGGGTGGATATTCTCTGATGGGGAAAAGACCATCCTTGTTTGACCCACAGACATTAAATTATGAGAGTTAATGCCACTGGATTTAGCAAAGAAGTAAAACTGCAAAGTTTTTTTTGCTATAATTCTAATTTTCAAGTATTTTCCTCAAACTCAAATCTCAACAGGAAATCAAATACGTATCAAAGACACAATTGTGTCAGTGCTGCACACATCAGGTTTTCTGAAGAAAGAGCCAAAGAGATTTAAGGTTCTGTTTTTCCAAGGAGGGCCTTCTTTGAAGCAGTTTCCTTTATGAATTTTTTTGTGCCTTTTCTGTGAATTTTTTGCCTTTCTTGTCTATTCCATTCCATATGGCTAAGGTGATAAAGGGAATCTCTGCTAAATCCTATCTCAGTCTCAGTCAGCTATCCTTTATCAACTTTTACACACTAATGAATCCTTCTTATCTTAGACTCAGTATGTCCATATCAGACATCATCTCCTCTGTTATTACTATGGTCAATGCCTCCCATCCAATGTATTCCCCTAGCATTTATCTCTGTTGCTATTTCCAATAAATACCAACACAGTCACCCAATCTAGACTTCTGGAGGTCAGCAGAGTCTTCCTTCACTCTGGTGTCCATATCCAAGTCGGCTGAGTTTTCCTTCTGAGTATCTGCTCAGCCCAATCTATTATCTTCTTTCAATAAACACTACATTCACTACCTTAATTCAAAGCCTCATTTTATTTTCCCCCATCCAAGGATTTCTCCAAAATAGTGTATTTTTTTAGTTCTTTTTTCTGCTGTCACCCTCATACAATCTCTTGTCCAGAGAAGTGATTCTCAAAAAGTATGGCCTTACCAGTAGCTTCAGTGTCAGGTGGGAACTTAGAAATGCATTTCCTTAGGCTTTATTCCAGTCCTGTTGAATCAGAAACGGCGTTTAACAAGCCCTCCAAGTGACTCTGAAGCAGGCTAGAGTTTGAGAAACACTACTCCAGAAAGCTGTGTTTCAAAGCAAATATATATTGGTTGCTCCCATACTCAAAGTTCTTAATAAAGTCTCCATTTTTCTTAGGAAGAAAAATAAAGCATCTTTATGGATGAGGACTTTCATTATATAGTTCTGGGCTACTTTTCTCATTTTACTTTTCATCACTTGTTCAGAAGAAACCTTACACCCCTGTCATAATGAATGCAGTACTTCTTTTTTGTGTCAAGTGTTTTCTTGCTTCTATGCTTCTGCACCACAGATCCTTCTGTCTAGAAAGTCACCTCTTCATCTCTGTATCTTCAGAAATTACCACAGAGCATGGCCAGTAAATGTTAAATGAATTTGAACAATTTATGTTGAATCTAGCTTCAGATGAATTCCTCCTACAGCTAGGGGATGAGCTGGTTGGTACTTGGAACCACTCTGAAATGTGTATTACCCTATATTAATAGATTTTCATTCTGGTTATATATAGTTTGGCTAGTATAAACAAACTATTGAGAAGCTAATTGTTTTTGAGTTTACTGCAGAAACAGAACTTCTGGATGGCAAACTGATGATCAGGTATTTTTGTTACCATAACAGGTACCATCCTGAGACCCACCTAAGGGTTAGCTAGTAGCCCTTCAATTCTACCTCAAGCCTTCCAGATGCACTACATATATAAGAATAAATATCTTAGTTACCAAGAGAACAGGCTCAAAGCCTACTTGCACTACTTACTAGCTGTGTGACCTCAGGCAAACTGCTTTATGTTCCTTGTATAAAATTAATCTCTCCTAAGAGGACCTTGGAATATTAACTCTAACAGTTACTGACAATTTATAGTAAATTATTAATTAATATTAGTTATTATTATGCATAGAATAATGCACAGGCACATAGTAGATTATAAATGTGTAAAATAAAGACAGGTTATGGACACAGATTACATAGTGATACATGTTGAAATGATACGCATTACAGTATGTATAGATAAGACCCAGATATAGATTAATTGTAGGGATAAATCTCCATTAAGCCCGTAGAATGTATTTTCTCTGAACGACAAGAGCTCCTAAGGTTCATATCTTACCTCAATTAGCCCTATAATTTTCATGTATTTCCATGGTTTTGGCTATAAAATTTTCACTAATATTATTTTTAAATATGCAATTTTTATCCTTCTTATTATAATTTGAGCAGTCTCTTTTCTGTAGAGTCAGAGTTATTGGACCTATACACAATTTATTCTTCTTTCATTGTGTGTTATCTGACATGACATATTTATGTACTGTAATGGGCAACTTTAAGCCTATTCAAAATGTGTTAGAGCAACTCAGAGGAAGTATCCAACATTTAAAAGAGGATGCCATTGTTATAATCCTAGATACACATCATTTATGGGAGATTTGTCATCAGCCTTTGTTCGCTGAGAGTCAGAGACTCAGTTACTGTGATCTGAATTTACAATTAAACCTCCAATTGTAGGATGCTTGATCTTGCCCTGCTTGACACAAAACACAAGTAAATAGGAAAAAATACAATGCCCTACCCTTTAAGAAAATCAGGTTTTATTTTTAACTCAGTCTTTAAAAGTCTAAAATGTTTACTGGGTTAAAAAAAACTGGCAATCTCAAGTAACGCCAAGGAGTATTGCTTGTGAACTGAAAGCAAAAACAGAATAATTTACTAAAAAATATACATGCATATTAAATAGATATTTCTAAGAAATATTTATCTATTTCTGTCTCCTACTAGATTTTAGGCTGTAGGCCAATTAACACAGTTTCTAAGGTAATCAGAAGCTGGCAAGGCAGCAGATGAAATACTTTCACATTCACTAAGTTCACACATTCAGGAAAGTTTGGCATGGAATTTTCAGCTAAATATTAAGTATTTCACACTCATACCTTAATTTTGGAAATAACAGCCATGGAGGAATTGTATAGAACTGGGGGGAGGGGGGAAATGAGAACTTAAAAAAAAAAAGCAATTAGCAGCACTATTTAAAATCAAATATGTGATTTTTTTCATCAAAATGTCTAATTTGAACCTAAGGGATATGTAGACAAAATTCCCTTTGCATTGCTATTTTCTTTGGGGGGAAAAATCATCAAGTTCACAATCATAAGAAGTAAATTTCAAATTCATTTCCTATTTCTCCTGCTTTTGAAATGATGAGTAATGATTATTATGGTACCCAGAAATAGCAATAGACATATGATTTCTCTATTTTCCTTCTGGGCAGCTCCATTCTATTCATGCTACCAGGAGTCTGATATGAATCAATGTTTGCAATATCAATATCACATTCTTAAATATTATTAAAGGAAAGGAAATGAAACTGACTGAAATCAGAGCACAAAATGCACTGATGCTATGTTTTTAAATTAAATGAGACTGTAGTGTAATGTGAGAGTCTTCCAATCTGGAGATTTAGAGTTAATGACAGAATGTTCTATAGTCTGTATGAGCTCTATAGAATCTTGTTTTCTTCTATTTATCTAATCAAGTTTCAAAACTCCAACCCTAAGCTTCAAAGATTATAATATACTTTGGTTACTAAGATTAATTTAGAATATTCTATGTTCAGATTTCACCTTTCCTTAATATTTTTTAAACATATTTTTCATTAATTATTCCTCCCAAATGTGACTGACAGCCTTCTGCTGAGCATAGAGCCAGGTAAAAATTCCAAAGTGCACAGAATGCTAAGTCTCTTGAGATTAGTGCAGTGCAAAGAAGTCTGAATATTTCTCCTTCTTGAAGCCACCCATAGGGAAAATGCAGACAGTCCTCATTTTGCACAGTACAGTGTTAACCGAAACTGGTGAATGGAAGCACCATGTCCTGACTTTGCACAATTCCATGGTAACTCAGTTGCTGTGTAAAGCAAGGGCATGGCTCTCTGGTTCTGACGTGCACTGGTTTCAGTACTTTCCAGCACCATACAGAGTAAGAACTGCTTGCAGCCACATTTTAATAGTAGATCAATCTCTATTTCTTTGCCTCCAGCATCTGAAAACTGGATTGTGAATCCTGAATGAAAAATGCAGTAACTATATATAACCCAATATTAAAATTGGAAACTTTCTCAATTTTAGCTTAGTCCAAAGGCCAAGAACAATGCTATAGTGACAGGTATCCCCAAATTTTCAAGCAAAAATCTACACAAGGTCATATTAAAATACTGTTAAAAAAACAAGTTCTGCCAAAATTGATAAGCATCTTCTCTTAGTAGGGGCATTATTAGAATATTTGGTAGGAGATATATTTTAATACATATTTTATTATAAGAACATTTAACATAAAATCTAGCCTCTTGACAAATGTTTAAGTGCACAATGTAGTATTAACTACACACATATGTTGTACAGTGGGTCTCTAGAACTTACTCATTTTACATAATTGAAACTTTGTACCTGTTGATTAGCAACTCTCCATTTCCCCATCTCTGCAGCTCTTGGAAACCATTACTCTCTTCTTCTATGCCCGACTATTTTAGATACCTCAGATAGGTGGAATCATGCAGAATTTTACTCCTGTGACTGGCTAGCTTATTTCACTTACCATAATGTCCTCAAGGTTCACCCATGTTGTTACACTTAGCAGGATCTCCTTTTTAAGGCTGTATAATATTACACTTTGTGTACATGCATATTCCCACACATGTAAGTAAACACATGCCACTTTTCTTCATCCATTCAACCACTCGTGTTTTTCCCCACATCTCAGCTACAGTGAATATTGCTGCAATGCACAGGGGACTGCTAACTTTTCAAGATCCTGATTTTAATTCTTACAGATAAATACCCAGAACTGGGATTGCTGAATCATGTAGTAGTGTTATTATTAATTTTTTGAGGAATATCCATGCTGTTTTCCAGAGTGACTGAACTGTTTTGCATTCCCAACAATGCAGAAATTCCTCCAATTTTTCCACACAGTTACTGACATTTATTGTCCTCTTCATGAATAATACAGTATCTTTGCTTTTCAGGATGTTTGGAAACTTCACACATGGGCACCAAAGCCTATCCCTGTTTATCACTCCCTAATCCCAGAATACACATGCACACACAGGCACATACATATCCCTGAGGACCTCATTTGGGCTGCACAAGAGGGAGTGCACCCTGAAAGGTAGTTGACCCAAGAGGACTGCCAAGAAGGATGTCCCATCCTGGCCTAGGGGTAAATGAATAGAATCCCAGGGGATAAGGAGTGTATTAATTTCTAGTTGCTGCCGTAACAATTTACTACAAATTTAGTGGCTTAAAGCAACACAAATTTATACTCTTATAGTTCTGGACACCATCAGAAGTCTAAAAATCAAGGTGTTGGCAGGGCTGTGTTCCTTCTGAAGACTTCAGGAAGAACCTATTTTCTTGCCCTTCCAGCTTCTAGAGGTCACCTGCATTCCTCGTCTCATGGTCCCACTCCCCAACCCCACAGAGCATGGCTCCAATCTCTGGTTCCACTTTCAGATCTTGTCTTGTTCTGGCTCTAAAACCCTTGCCTCACTCATATAAGGACCAGTATGATTACACTGGACCCACCAAGGTAATTCAGATCTCCCCATTTCAAGATCCTTGAACATGCCTGCAAATTACCTTTACCATGTAAAGTTGTATATTTGCAGGTTCTAGGAATTAAGATGTGAACTTCTTTGGCGGATCACTATTCTGCCTACCACAAGGGGATATTAAAAGTGTAAGACAGGACAGCCTTGGCCTGAATCACAGGAAGTATAAAGATACTTCAGATTCAAAACAAACACTTTCTTGAACAGCCCAGACAGGAGTAACTTCTCCTTCCACCGAACTTCCATTACATTTATTTTCATGTATATATTTGCCCTATTTTATCCCACTATGTGTCTACTTTCCATATAAATTCTAACTACCTTAGGAGAGATTTACGAATACCTCTCCTTGGTCTGTAGGCTTTTAATAAATATATTGATTCAGAAAATCCCAAGGCCATGGAAGGATGCTTGGAGTAGGCAGTAGACTATATGGTAGAAGCCAGACTTCAAAACATTTTGCCTTTCAGGTCCCAGAATCTGAAATTTTCCCATTATACATTATTCTTCTATTCTTAGGCCTAAAAACTAAGGCATAATTAAAAGATTACCAAGTTAATCATCTCAATAGATTTTAACAGATCTTAAGCATCTCCAGTGCAAAAGTCATTGATAAGGAAGTACATTAACTCACTCATTCTCTTACTGTCCATGTGGAATTTGCCAAATGTCTTGCAAATAAAATAAGATTACTTCAACAAGTACCTATTGATGGGTAATAGCTAAAGCAAACCTTAATCAGTCATGGAAAGGAGATAAGTAATGTCAGACAAGAGGTAACACCCAGGGAGAGAATTTCACAAGAAAGAAAATTATCAAAGGGAGGAGAGAAGAAAAGGGTACACCACTCTTATTTAATAAAATTGTGTAAGGTGTCTTTGGAAACTGCGGCAGAGGGCTCTAAAATGGCTCTCAGTGATTGCATCTCCTTGGATTCCCATCCTTGTGTAATGCCCTCCCCTTGAGCGTGAGCAAGACCTAGTGAAAATGTGGTAAAAGTGATGGGATGTCACTCCTGAGATTAGACTGCAAAAAATTGTGACACCTCTCTTTTATTTATATATTTTTAAGATATCATTGATATACACTCTTAAGAATGTTTCACATGAAAAGCATTGTGGTTATTATATTCAACCATATTATCAAGTTCCCCCCAACCCCACTGCAGTCACTGTCCATCAGCATAGTATGCAAGAGTCACTACTTGTCTTCTCTGTGCTACACTGTCTTCGCTATGACCCCTCCCACACGTGTGCCAATCATAATGCCCTTCAATCCCCTTCTTCCTCCCTCCCCATCCACACTCTACCACCCCTCCCCTTTGGTAACTGCCAGTCACCTCTTGTAGTCTGTGAGTCTGCTGATGTTTTGTTCCTTCAGTTTTTCTTCATTGTTATACTCATTAAATGAGGAAAATCATTTGGTACTTGTCTTTTTCCACCTGGCTTATATCACTAAGCATAATACCCTCTAGCTCCATCCATGTTGCTGCAAATGGTAGGGTTTGTTTCTTCTTATGGCTGAATAGTATTCCATTGTGTATATGTACCACCTCTTCTTTATCCATTCATCTACTGATGGACACTCAGGTTGCTTCCATATCTTGGCTATTGTAAATAGTGCTGCAATAAACATAGGGGTGCATCTGTCTTTCTGAATTTGGGATCTTGCTTTCTTTGCGTAAATTCCTAGCAGTGGAATTTCTGGGTCAAATGGCATTTCTATTTTTAGTTTTTTAAGGAAACTCGCAATTGCTTTCCGCAATGGTTGAACTAATTTACATTCCCACAAACAGTGTGGGAAGGTTCCCGTTTCTCCGCATCTTTGCCAGCATTTGTTGTTCCTTGACTTTTGGATGTTAGCCATCCTAACTGGTGTGAAGTGGTATCTCACTGTGGTTTTAATTGCATTTCCTTGATAATTAGCGATGTAGAGTACCTTTCATGTGCCTGTTTGCCACCTGAATTTCTCCTTTGGAGAACTGTCTATTCATACCCTCAACCCATTTTTTAATTGGGTTATTTGCCTTTTGGGTGTTGAGGCGTGTGAATTCTTTATATATTTTGGAAGTTAACCCCTTGTCGGATATGGCGCTTATGAATATATTCTCCCATACTGTAGGATGCCTTTTCATTCTGCTGATGGTGTCCTTTGCTTTACAGAAGCTTTTTAGCTTGATGTAGTTCCATTTTTTCACTTTTCCTTTTGTTTCTCTTGCCCGAGGACATGTATTCAGGAAAAAGTTGCTCAGGTTTATATTCAAGACATTTTCGCCTACGTTTTCTTTGAAGAGTTCTATGGTTTCATGACTTACATTCAGGTCTTTGATCCATTTCAAGTTTACTTTTGTGTATGGGGTTAGACAAGAATCCAGTTTTATTCTCTTGCATGTAGCTGTCCAGTTTTGCCAACACAAGCTGTTCAAGAGGCTGTCATTTCCCCATTGTATATCCATGGCTCCTTTATCGTATATTAATTGACCATATATGGTTGGGTATATCAGGGCTCTCTACTCTGTTCCATTGGTCTATGGGTCTGTTCTTGTGCCAGTACCAAATTGTCTTGACTACTGTGGCTTTGTAGTAGAGTTTGAAGTCGGGGAGCATAATCCTCCCAGTTTTATTCTTCCTTCTAAGGATTGCTATGGTTATTTGGGGTCTTCATATGAATTTTAGAATTATATGAAGTTCCTTGAAGAATGTTGTCAGTATTTTGATAGGGATTGCATTGAATCTGCAGATTGCTTTAGGCAGGATGGCCATTTTGACAATATCCATTCTTCCTATCGATGAGCACAGGATGTATTTCCATTTATTGGTGTCTTCTTTAGTTTTTCTCATGAGTGTCTTGTAATTTTCAGGGCATAAGTCTTTTGCCTCCTTGGTTAGGTTTATTTCTAGGTATTTTATTCTTTTTTATGCAATGTGAATGGAATTGTTTTATTGATTTCTCTTTCTGCTAGATCATCATTAGTATATAGGAATGCAACAGATTTCTGTGAACTAATTTTCTATCCTGCAACTTTGCTGAATTTAATTATCAGAATAGTATTTTTCGGGTGGATTCTTTAGGATTTTCGATGTACATCATGTCAGCTGCATACAGTGACAGTTTAACTTCTTCCTTATCAATCTCGATGCCTTTTATTTCTTTGTGTTGTCTGATTGCTGTGGCTAGGACCTCCAGAACTATGTTGAAAAGTGGGGATAATGGGCATCCTTGTCTTGTTCCCAATCTTAAAGAAAAAGCTTTTAGCTGCTCACTGTGAGGTATGATGTTGGGTGTGGGTTTGTCATATATGGCCTTTATTATGTTGAGGCACTTGCCCTCTATACCATTCTGTGAGAGTTTTTATCATGAATGGATGCTGAATTCTGTCTAATGCTTTTTCAGCATCTATGGAGATGATCATGTAATTTTTGTCCTTCTTTGTTTATGTGGTGTTTGATGTTGATTGATTTTTTAATATTATACTGTCCTTGCATCCCTGGAATAAATCTTACCTGATTATGATGGATGATCTTTTTGACATATTTCTGAATTCGGTTTGCATATATGTTCATCAGGGATATTGGTCTGTAATTTTCTTTGTTGTGTCTTTGCCTGGTTTTGGTATAGAGTGTTGCTGGCCTTATAAAATGAGTTTGGAAGTATTCTTCTTCTACTTTTTGGAAAATTTTAAACAGGATGGGTATTACGCCTTCACTCAATGTTTGTTAAAATTCAGCAGTGAAGCCATCTGGTTAAGGGTTTTTCTTCTTAGGTAGTTTTTTTTATTACCAATTCAATTTCATTGCTGGTAATTGGTCTGTTCAGATTTTGTTTCTTCCTGGGTCACTCTTGGAAAGTTGTATTTTTCTAGAAAGTTGTCCATTTCTTCTAGGTTACCCAATTTGTTAGCATATGATTTTTAATAGTATTCTCTAGTAATTCTTTGTATTTTAGTGGTGTCTGTAGTGGTTTTCCTTTTCTCATTTATGATTCTGTTTATGTGTGTACACTCTCTTTTTTTCTTGATAAGTGTGGCTAGAAATTAATCTATTTTATTTTCTCATAGAACCAGCTTCTGCTTTTATTGATACTTTCTATTGTTTTATTCTTCTCAATTTTATTTATTTTTGCTCTAATCTTTATTATGTCCCTCCTTCTACTGACTTTGGGCCTCATTTGTTCTTCTTTTCCTAGTTTCATTAATTGTGAATTTAGACTGCTCGTGTTGGATTGCTCTTCTTTCCTGAGCTAAGCCTGTATTGCAACATACTTACCTCTTAGCATGGCCTTCACTGTATCCCACAGATTTTTCAGTGTTGAGTTATTGTTTTCATTCATCTCCATATGTTGCTTGATCTCTGTTTTTATACGGTTGTTGATCCATTGATTATTTAGGACCATGCTGTTAAGGCTCCATGTGTTTGTGGGCTTTTTCATTTTCTTTGTGTAATTTATTTCTAGTTTCATACCTTTGTGTTCTGAGAAGCTGGTTGGTACAGTTTCAATCCTTCTGAATTTACTGATGCTCTTTTTGTGGCCTAGTATATGATCTATTCTTGAAAATGTTCCATATGCACTTGAGAAGAATGTGTTTACTGTTGCTTTTGAGTGGAGTGTTCTGTAGATGTCAGTTAGGTCCATCTGTTCTAATACGTTGTTCAGTGCCTCTGTCTCCTTACTTATCTGGTTGATCTATCCTTTGGAGTGAGTGGTGTGTTGAAGTCTCCTAAAATGAATGCATTGCATTCTATTTCCCTTTTTAATTCTGGTAGTATTTGTTTCACATATGTAGGTGCACAGGTATTTATAGTGGTTATATCCTCTTGTTGGATTGACCCCTTTATCATTATGTAATGTCCTTCTTTGTCTCTTGTTACTTTCTTTGTTTTAAAGTCTATTTTGTCTTATACAAGTTCTGAAATTCCTGCTTTTTTCTCCCTATTATTTGCATGAAATATCTTTTTCCATCTCTTCACTTTTAGTCTGTGTATGTCTTTGAATTTGATGTGAGTCTCTTGCAGGCAGGATATAGACAGGTCTTGTTTTTCTCTCCATTCAGTAACTCTATGTCTTTTGATTGGAGCATTCAGTCCATTTACATTTAAGGTGATTATCGAATACTTATTGCCATTGCAGGCTTTAGATTCGTGGTTACCATAGGATTTAGCTCACTTACTGTGCTATTACAAACAAAATCTAAGGTTCTTTTTTTATTCCTCCTTTTTCTTCCTCTTCCATTATTTACATTTTTGGTATCATATTCTGTACTCTTTGTCTATCCCTTGACTGGCTTTGGGGTAGTTGCTTTGATTTTACATCTGCCTAGTAATTAATTGTTTTATTTACTTTACAGTGGTTTTATTACCTCTGGTGAAAGCTATTTACCTTAGGAAGACTTCCATCTACAGCAGTCCCTCCAAAATGCACTGTAGAGATGTTTTGTGGGAGGTAAATTCTCTCAGCTTTTGCTTATCTGAAAATTGTTTAATCCCTCCTTCAAATTTAAATGATAATATTGCCAAGTAGAGTTATCCTGGTTTGATGCCCTTTTGTTTCATTGCATTAAATAGACCATGCCCTCCCTTCTGGCCTGTAAGTTTTCTGTTGAGAAGTCTGATGATAGCCTGCTGGGTTTTGTTTTGTATATTATCTTTTTTCTATCTCTGGCTGCTCTTATTACTCTGTCCTTATCCTTGATCTTTGCCATTTTAATTATTTTTATTTTGGTGTTGTCTTCCTTGGGTCCCTTATGGTGGGAGATCTGTGCCCTTCCATGGCCTGAGAATATCTCCTTCCTCAGATTGGGGAACTTTTCAGCAATTACCTCTTCAAAGACACTTTCTATCCTTATTTCTCTCTCTTCCTCTTCTGGTACCCCTATAATGTGAATATTTTCCCATTTGTGTTGGTCACACAGTTCTCTCAATATTCTTTCATTTC
This sequence comes from Phataginus tricuspis, assembly GCA_029783875.1. Taxonomy (NCBI): domain Eukaryota; kingdom Metazoa; phylum Chordata; class Mammalia; order Pholidota; family Manidae; genus Phataginus; species Phataginus tricuspis. The sequence goes on along the minus strand of JAQQAC010008719.1, from coordinate 10,498,469 downwards.
TAGAGATCCTTTTTTTCTCTCAGTGCCTCAGCTTCTTTGTATTCCTGTTCTCTAATTTCTGTTTCATTTACCATCTCCTCTACTTCATCTAATCTGCTTTTAAATCCCTCCATTGTAATTTCATCTTGGATACTGTATTTTTCAGTTTGTATCTCATTCTTGAATTCCTCCCTGTGTTCTTGAATATTTTTCTGTAGTTCCTTGAGCATGTTTATGATTTTTATTTTGAAATCCTTTTCAGGAAGATTGGTGAGTTCAGTTTCACTTGGCCTTCTTTCTGGCGTTTGTGGGATTTTGGTTGGTACCAAGTTCTTTTATGTTTTATATTTCTAATAATAACTTTGTGTAGGCGGTACCCTCTAGTGCCCAGAAGCTCTTGTCTCTGGAGCTCCTCAGATCCTGGAGTGATGGAAGGAATTGCAGGTGAGCAGCACTGGTGCCTGCAGGGAGGAAAAAGCTCTTCCCTACTTCTTGGTTTCAGGACCTGCCTCCACTTCCAGGACCAGTGGGTGGAGTGCACAGGGAGAAGTCTTTGTGCTACACCCTTGTAGCTGCCGTAGGAGGGGCCGCCCTTTGGCTGGCCTGGAGTAATTATGGGGAAGCAGTTTTGAGAGCCAATGCCGGCTGGGAGGAAGGAGTGGCTGGCTGTATATTGCAGCGGGAGCCTTGGAACTGCATCGCCAGCCAGGGGGGTGAAACACCTGAAGCTCCTGAAAGTTTCCAACCTGCTGGGTTGAGTGTGCTGGGACAATTTTGTCCTCCTGTCCTATTTCCTGAGCAGCAAGCTCTGTACAGTCCTTGCCCCTTTAGCAGCCCTCTCGCTGTTGGAAAGTCCCTCAGAGTGCCTGCCTTTCTTTTGTCCCAGAGTGGCCGGTTGTGGGTGGGTACCTGTTCTCCACAATCAGCTGGAATCTCACTCTCTCCAAGTATTCTGCCTGTCTTAGTTTTCCAACCCCACTAATCTCCTGAGCACCATATAATGTAGGTTCGTGCTCCCAGAGCAGATCTCCAGGGCTGGGTGTTCAGCAGTCCCAGGCCTCCACTCCCTCCCCACTCCATTTCTCTTCCTCCCACTGGTGAGCTGGGGTTGGGGAAGGGCTTGAGTCCCACCGGATCATGGCTTTGTTACTTTACCCTTTTCCATGAGTCTGCTCTTTTTCCCAGGTGTAGCCAGTCTGTTGCGGCATTCTTTCCTTTGCTCTTTCAGGATTATTTATATTTGCTATATTGTCATAATATATGTGGTTTTGGGAGGAGGTTTCTGTCTCACCTCTGATGCGGCCATCTTTAAGTCAATCTCCAACACCTCTCTTTTTTCTCTCCCTCTCAGAACTCTCTAGAGGAAGCTGCTACATTCTGAGTATCCCTCTAGTGAGGTCCATGTGACAACAGATGTCTCATGCCAACAACCAGCCAGGAAGTTGCTTGCTGAGCTCAGGTAGGTGAACCTAGAAGCCATTCTTCCTGAATGGAGGCTCAGATAACTACAGCTCAGATTAATACTTTGATTGAAGCTTTGTGAGAGTCCTTCAGTCTCAGGACCCAGTTAAATAGCACCACATTCCTCCCCAAAGATATTGTGTTTTAAGTGCTGTTGTTTTAAGCCAGTACGTTTTGAGGTTTTCAAAACTGTGTTAATTGTTTGCACAGGAATAGATAACTAATCACAGAATCTAAACTCAATATTCAGACATTTTCAATCTATCAATTTTGTATATTCAACAATAAGGACTCAGTATAAAATAAAAATATTTTACAGGATTAAACTTTTTATACCAGTGAATCCATAAAAGAAATAAATATTTTTCTTGTTCTGGTTTTTACACATTTATACAGCTCTTACTATATTTCTAAAGGGAAAGCAATGTTGAGGGAAAAACTAACTGATCAATTGACTGCCTGCAGTATTGATAATTATCTGTATGAATTATTTAAAAAGTATGCAAAACTCATAATATATCTTTTTCCAAAACTTTTCCATTTCATGTATGGACATTGGAATTTAATATATTGGCCATTACTGAATATTTAAGGATCATTAAATTTCTATGAAAACGTTTTGTGTGTGTGTGGTGATTGTTACTAGTTGCGTTTTATTCCCTCAAAGCCTCATGACTACCAGTTACAATACTAGTTCTACAAAGAAAACGAAATTTATTTTCAATTATGTATGAATGACTTGTTCAAACTGACACAGAAGAATGTTTAAGAAGCACTGTGATTTTTAGCTGCTGAATATACCATCATAGCAGATGACTCATAATTTATTTTTAACCTGAGATATTTTACAACATAGATTTAAAATATTCCTCATTCAATAACCACATAATAAAAATATGAACATATCTATGCCATTCATTTTTTACCCAGTATTTTAGGTAATAAATAGGGCAGTTTAAAAACATCCTTTTAAGCAGGCACTATAAAGTATACAAGATAGTCTTAAAACTCCATATAAAGAATTCTCCTTTATGTGAGCATTTACAAATGATCAGCCTCACTGTGCACACACATACCAGCCAAAAAGATAAAAATGTTTTCCTTAGAAACCTTATCTTTCTGCTCAAATGATCACCACTATACACCAATTGATTTCTGCTGCTTCTAAGTGATTTTAGACTCCAGAACTCCTAGTTTCCTTAGGCAACTCCCTGACCTCATTCTAATTCCCAGTGCTAGTATATAGCTGTCTGAACAAGCAGGGTTCCCCAAAATGAGAGAATTTATCCAGAACTTTGCAATCAAAAAACAAAGAAGCTAATTAAATTTCAACATATTGTAGTTTTGTGTCATATAACTTATTATAAGTATTGCTATGAGGAGCTGTATACCTTAGGAATATGAGCTTTAGAGCCAGGATACCTGGGCATCAAATCTTGACTTTGCCACCGATCAGGTGTGGAACTTTGGATTTATTATTTAACATTTATGTGCTTTTGTGTCTCACATATAAAACTTATATAATAATAATGCCCATTTCACATGGTTGTTGAGAGGGTAAATGACTACACATAGTAAATGCAAATGAAGGCTAGTTGATAATAGCAATGTATCAAAGCAATACTCTTTGCAATACTGTCTTGATGTGTTTTGCTTTAAATTTTTAATTACATATTGGTAGGGGGAAAAGTCTGGCTTTTTGGTTCTACCAGATATGTGGCCTGCAGGCTCTCCACTCCCATGATTCAGTCACAGAGGATGTGGAAACATAATTTCATCAGGTGACATTGTGACTGAATGAATAGTAAGGAAATAGACTGACATACTATATATTTGCATACTTAAACCTTGCATATTTGACTTACAGAACTATGAAGCAACCAAGCTTCTCTTATGAAGCAGAGATATAAACCAAGGCTAACAGATCTCCCAACATTCTTACAGGTTTAATAGGACCTTTAATTAAACAGAGTCTCTTAAAGTCTTCTTGTATATAATGGCTTTAGCAAAGCTTTTTGTTTATATTACTGTATTTTCAATTTTTCAGTTTATTTTGATCAAATAATTTCTTAAGCCGTATCATGAAGTTTTCTCTTAGGAAAGGGATTAAAGACTTTTGGGAACTTCTAAAAATAGTCCATAAAAAATTCACTTGCTAAAATAGGATCCAATTTTCCTGACCTATTTGATTTCTTAAATTTTTCCATTTGATGAAAAGATATTCTTTTATCCTCAAAACTCATACATTTGGAAGGAAATAGAGTTCTACCATTTGAATTTGATTTTTTTTCTCTTGAGAAGCAAAACATATTTTGCATGTGAAACCAAAAGATTTTAATCTCCAATTTGGGTTTACTATGAATCTAGAATCATTTTGTTGTTGAACTGAATCATAGATAGCTGTAACATAATGAGATGTGACAGGCTAGCATAGAAAATGTAGATTTCCCCCAAGTTTCTAAATTTTATTTAATGAATATATTTCAGTTGTGCAATGAATTAAACATAAAAAGGAAGATAATCTTTCCCCTCTCTCTCATTTGGGAGGTCTTATCAGAAAGTGTACACTCCAAGTGAGACAATTCCTCAGAAAATCATTTTTAAGACTTTAAAGCTATACTCATTCACTAAATGTTATATCATAACTTAAATGAAACTATGCTAAATTGTTTTTAAAGTAATTTATAATATGTAATTATTTACTCTAGTCACAATTCTTTTCATTTGCAACAACTCAGCTCAGACCAGGGAGATATATCCAATCAGTTTGGGGAAGGAAAGTAAAGGAAAAGCAGAGAAACTAAATAAGTCATACTTATAATTATGAAGAGTTTTATAGGCCTCTTAAACTGAAAAATCTATACATAATTATATCACACTATTGGATTTAGATTTACACTATTCAGAAAAGGACGATTTACACTTTTCAGTAATAACATTAACCTTGAAACTGCAAGAAAACATGGAAGGTTCTCTTTAGTAAAATGAGAATCAGTCAATAGAAAAACTTCCAAAATGTTACAAATGCTCTCAGGTTATCTGTCTCCCTCACCGTTCAGCATGTTTCCCCAAGGCCACCCCTTTGTTTTGTTCACAGCTCAATTTTCAGACACCTAGATCAATCTGTACATATGATAGGCACTCAATAAATACAATTAAGGAACCAGATGAATGTATTATTTCAATCAGATCAGGATAAAACTTTCAATCTAAGAAGTATCAGACTTAATTTTTTAAGCAAATTAACATATGGTGTTTGGAATGTGAAATACAAAATACTGTAACCATGTAATAAGGGTAATCCTACTCAAATTTATTGAGTGACATTTTAAAATAAACCACATAAAATATATACAGATAATATATAAATATACATATAAAATACATATTTTCATATATATATATATATATATACTTATACACACACACATAAATCATTCCTTTTTTCCCTTGAAGTAGTGGCTTTGAATAGACTGGGTATAAACTACCTGCTGCAAACTCCATGACAGCTACCATGTATTATAATAAAATGCATTTAAGCAAAAGGGACTTTATTATAAATATGGTAGAGCAAAGCTCTACATGAGGAGTTCTGAAAGCAGGCTTCTCACTCCCAACTCAGAAGAGCCTTGAGATAAGATATGCTATCAAAGGAGATACAGAATCAGGTAATAGACATTATAAAACCACAGAAAGACTGCAGAAATAAAACATTATAGGGTTCAAGAAATTATTAGAAGTCACTAAAGGTGGCATAAATAGTATGAACATATTTTAAAGGGTAAATTATGTACCCATATTCTGAAACATTAATAAGAGAAAAAAAGATAAAACAGGATCATTGAATACTGAATTTATTTCAATAACAGTTTAAAAATTTGTTACAGTTAAGCAGACCTTCCTCTGGTATACATTATATAACTTTTTAAAATAAATATAATACATGAAAATAATTTTAATTTTTAATGATGTTAGGATTGCACAAACATGACTTTTTACAGAGATATTTTCTTGATTTAAAGGTTTTTTCCAACATTTATATTTTATGTAGTAAAAATTGTGTAGTGGTAAAATTACTTATAGTAGCAATATAAGCTCTTATCAAGAATACATAAACTTAAAAGTTGTATTTCCTAAAACAAAAGTTATATTCTTCCTTGATTATTAGAATTAGTTATATTTCCTAAAAAAAAAAAAAGTTAACTTCTTCCTTGATTGTTAGGATTAGGCGTAAGTTAGTTGAGTATAGTCAAAATGAAAGGAAAAATGAATAAATTATTGGATTCTAAGATATTTCTATAAACATAAAAGCTGCTTTTGGTGAACTTAATCACCATGCTTTTTTTCTGTCTTACACCATTAAACAATTATTGTCCCTGCATACACATTTTTTTAGCCTTGAATCATCCTCCAGGTATCTTCCTGTCTCTCCTTTTCTTTTTAGTCTATCTTCTAAAAGGAGTAGTATACCATTTCCCTCACGCCAAATATTATCGTTAATTCAAACCTGTTTCTGCTTCCACAGTTCTAGTTAACCTTCTGTTGCCAAGGGCACAATAATCTTGGTATATTGCTAAATAAATTATTATTAGATGTCAATACTACTATAACAAGGTTGACTCATCACTCCTTGAAAGTTTAGTCTGTGAAATTTGTCTTCCATGAAAATATTGAACTTTCTGCAGTATTTTCTCTTAGTTCTATGCCTGCACCTATGACCTCTCCTTCTCAGATTCCTATATGGATGCCTCTTCACCTGAGCTCACCTGGAACTGGTATGCCTGAGTTCAATCCCTGGCTCACCTGTTTTCTTTCTTAGTGATTCTCTTGGATGATCTCATCCATTCAGTCATAACCACCGGCAGAAGTATATACTAATGACTCCTAAATATTTATCTGCCCTGGTGCTTTTGGCACTGAGAAATCTCAGATACAATGTATCCAAACTGAAGTCCTCA
>JAQQAC010008719.1:10468302-10482347 GCA_029783875.1 Phataginus tricuspis | reverse complement strand
TTGCTCTCAGACTTTATTAACATGAATTTCAATCGTGATGAATAATGAGAAGCACATTTTTAATTTAAATATAAGGCTGTGCAAACTGAATGTACAAAATTTAGGCAAGGTGACAAGTAGTGATTCTATAGCATCTCACTATGCTTATGGACAGTGACTGTAATGGGATTGGTGGAGGGGATCTGATGAAGTGGGTAGTTTAATAACCATAATATTGTATATGTAATTGTAGATTAATGATATCAAAATAAACTAAAAAAAATTTAGGCAAGGAAATCTAAATTATATAAAACAAATGAACAACTATTGACTAACGTATATAATTCACATGAATTTAAGAGAAGCCAATGGCCTATACACCTTTAGTTTCATTTATCTTGCACTTTTTACTATTTAAAAATAATTTAAAAGATACAAACTTCCAATTATAAAAGAAATAAGGCAATGTAATGTACAGCATGATTATATTTAACAATATTGCACTGTATACTTGAAAGTTGCTAAGAGAGTAGATCTTAAAAGATCTCATTACAAGAAAAAAGATTTGAACTGTGTGGTGATGGATGTTAATTAGATTTATTGTGGTGATCATTTAACAATATATACAAATATTCAATCATTATGTTATATACTAGAAACTGATACATCAATTACATCTCTAGAAAAAATTTAAAACAAAATTTAGCATATTATCAACAATTATAACTCATTATAAATAATTAATCTTGATACACAAATTTTAATATTTTTCCAGACTTACTTTAATATAATTGACAAATAGTATTAAGTTTAATGTGTGCAATACGATGATCTGATATACACCTATGCTGTGAAATGATTTCCACAATAAGGTTAGGTGAGTTAAAACAATCCTTACCCTGCATAGTTACCTTTTTCTTTCTTTCTTTTTTGGGGGGTGGAGAGGTGATGAGTGAGAACATTTAAGATCTACTCTCTTAGCAAGTGTCAAGTACACAATACAGCATTAGTAACTGCAGTCATTATGCTGATGCAGTACATATCCAGAACTTATTCATCTTTTAACTGTAAATATGCACCCTTTGACCAGATCTCCCATTTCCTGCATCCCTTAGACCCTGGTAACCTACTGTGTTTCTATGCATTTGCCTTTTTTTTTAATTCCATGTATAAGTGATATTATAAAGTATTTGTCTTTCTTTGTCTGACTTATCTCATTTAGTCTTCAAGATTCACCCATATTGTCAAAAATGGGAGGATTTCCTTCTTTTTATGACTGAATAATATTCCATTTTATATATAAAACCACATTTTCTTCAGCCATTCAAAAATCATGAACACTTAGGTTGTTTCCATATCTTGACTATTGCGAATAATTCTACAATGAATATGGAAATGCAGAGATCTCCTCAAGATCCTGATTTCAGTTCCTTCTGATCTATAAACAGAAGCAGGATTTGCTGTGTCACATGGTAGCTCTGTTTTGAATATTGTTAAAAACCTCCATAAAGTTATCCATAATGTCTACATCAATTATACTCCCACCAACAGTACATAAGATTTCCCTTTTATCCACATCCTTGCCAACACCGCTTCTCTTACCTCTTGTTACCTCATCTTTTTGATAACCATTCAAACAGACGTAAGATGATATCTCACTCTGGTTTTTAATTTTCATTTCCCTGATGATTAATGATACTGAGAACCTTTTCATGTAACTGTTGGCCACTTGTAGGTCTTTTTTTGACCTACGAATATCTATTCACTTCCTTTGCCTATCTTTAAATCAAACTGTTTTTGCTATTTATTTATGTAAGTTTCTTACATATTTTGGATATCAACCCCTAATCAGATATATGGCTTGCAAATATTTTCTCCCATTCCATAGGTTGTTTTATGATTGTGGATTATTCTGTTTGCTGTGCTGAGGCTTTTTTAGTTTGATGTACTTCTGCTTGTTTATTTTTTCTCTTTGTTACTTTTGCTGTTGTCATACCCAAAAAATCATAGCCAAGTCTAGTGTCGAGCCTTTTCCCTGTTTTCTTCTAGGAGTTTTACAGTTGCACTTACATTTAAGTCTTTAATCCATTTCAAGTGGGGTTTTTTTGTGAGTGGTTTAAGATAAGGGCCCAATATCATTCTATATGTGAATATCCCTTATTTTTCCACATTAATTGAAGAGATTCTCCTTTTCCCATTGATTGGTTTAGGCTCTCCTGTCAAATATTATTTACACATATGTGTGTGGGTTTATTTCTGGGCTCTCAGTTCTGTTCCATTGGTCTAGGTATCTGTTTTTATGCCAATACCATTCTGTTTTGATTACCATAGCTTTATAATACAGTGGGAAATCAGAAATTCTGATGCTTCCAAATTTGTTCTTTTATTTTCTTTCTGAAGATCACCTTGACTAGTTGGGGGTCTGGCAAATTATGCCAAACATTTACAGAAGAATTAAAACTAATCCTTTTCAAACACTTCCAAAAAATTAGAGAGAAACTCATTTTAAACTCATTCTATCAGGCTAGAATTACCTTGATAGAAAAATCAGATAAGAAACACTACAAAAAAAGAAAACTACAGGCCAATGTAGTTTTGTAGATGAATATAGATGAATATGACTATAGATGTAAAAATTCTCAATAAAATTATAGCAAACAAAATTCTATAGCACTTTTAAAACATCATACACACTGACCAATTGGGATTTATCCTTGGAATGCAAGGATGGTTCAACATACACAACTCAATAAAAGTGATACACCATATTAATAGAATGAAGGACAAAAATCATATAGTCATTTCAATAGATACACAAAAAGCATCTGACAGAATTCAACACAACTTCATAATAAATACTCTCAATAAATTGGGTACAGAAGAAACATACACCAACATAATAAAGGCCATATATGACAAGCCCCACAGTTAACATCATAATCAGGGATGAAAGGTTAAAAGCTTTTCCTCTAAGATCAAGAACAACACAAGAGCACCCATTCTCACCAGACCGATTCAACATATTGGAAGTTGTATCCAGAGCAATTAGGCAAGGACAAAAAAAAAAAAAGGCATCCAAACAGAGAAGGAAGAAGGAAAATTGTCTCTGCCAATGACATGATATTTATATAAAAAACCCTAAAGACTATTAAAAAACTGTTAGAATAAACTAATAAACAAGTTACAGTATACAAAACTAGCATACAAAAGTAAATTGTGATATACTAACAATGAAATACCTGAAAATGAAACAAAGAAACAATCCCATTTACAATGGGATCAAAAACAATACTTAGAAACAAATTTAACCAGGTTGGTGAAAGATCTCAACATTAAAAGTGTAAGACTCTGATGAAATATTGAAGATACAAATAAATGGAGATTCAACATTGAGGATTAAAGATGGTGGCATGAGAGGTGAGACAGAGGCTTCCTCCTAAAACCGCATATAATACGAAAACATAATTAATACAACTAATCCTGAAAGAGCAACAGGAAAGAGGACTGGACAAGACTGCATACACTTGGAGAAAAGAGCAGACCTCACAGAACAGGATAATGCACTAAAGCTGTGGACCAGCGGGAACCAAGCCCTTCCCCCACCACAGCTCACTGGCGGGAGGAAGAAAAACAGAGCATGGAGGGAGTGGAGATCTGGAACTGCTGAATACCTAACTCTGGAGATCTGCTCTGGGAGCACAAACCTACATTTCATGGTGTTTGCATGATACTCTCGTGATTAGGGGGTTGGAAAGCTAAGACAGGCAGAATTCCTGGAGAGACTTAGATTCCAGCTGCCTGTGGAAAGCAGGGATCCATATCCAGCTGCTCTGGGACAAAAGAAAGGCAGGTGGTCTGAGAGACTTCCTAACAAGGAAGCCCTTAGCAAGAGGGCTGCTAAAGGGGCAAGAACTGCACAGGCTTACTGTTCAGGACAAAGGACAGGTAGACAAAATTGTATGGGTGCACTCTGACCAGCAGGTTGAAGGCTTTCAAGATCTTCAGCTGGTCCAGCTCCCTGGCTCCCTACACAGTTCCAAGGACCCCTCCATGATAGGCAGCCTACTGAGCCTTTATCCCTGCCAACACCACCTGGCTCACAAACCAGCAAACCCTACCCTGGCATTAGGCCACCCAGAGGGAAGATTTGTCTACAGCAACTACAAACACAAAACATAGAGGCTTATACTTGTGTGCTAAGCCCACTGGTTCAGGCAGTTGAGTCAGGCATAGCAGCCGGGAAGCATGAAACAGCTCTTTCCACCCCCAGGCACCAATACCACTCCCCTGCGAACCCCAACATTGCTTCAGAGGATCATCAGCTCCAGAGAGTAGAGTTTCTGGGCACTAGAGGGTGCCATATACAAATATGAAATGCCAAAGGAACCTGGTTCAGAGTAAAATTATTAATACAACTCCTGAAAAAGATTTAAATGACATCAACCTCATGACTCTGGCCAGGGAACTAACGTTACTACAAGGGGAGCCAAACACTAAACACGTGAACATTTAGTGTGTCACACTGTAATACGGCCATGAGAATGAAAGAGGACAGAGAAAGACATGTTTAGAGATTGTTTTTTTAGGTAGGGTGGTCAAGGCAGGCAGCTCTGATACGTGAAATTTGAGAAGAGACCTGAGGAAATTAAGAGTCGTGGTCATGCAGTTATGTGGGAGAAGAATGAACAGGCTGTGTAATGTAGGGAGAGAGAGAAGGTGGATGTGGCTCAAGTGGCTAAGGATGGGCAAAGAGGTAGGTAGGAGCTGAGGCCGGAGAGGAGAGGGTGGTGACAGACTACACAGAGCCTTGTACACTGTACAGTGCGGAGATCTAACATTAAGAAAAGAAAAGCACCAAGTTCCACAAGTTCCACCTACATCCTACTTTTAGAACTAGAAGGGCTCTTAAAAGCCATCTTGTCTAACCCTTAAATTTTAGAGAATTTCTACTGTGGAAAAGTCTCACAAAGCTAAAGAACAAGGATATAATTCTAAAATGTATGGAAAGCAACTTTCCATTTAATACATTTGAAGGAAATTCTACTATAAATGTTAGAACATTTTGGATATATTAAGTTCCATTTGTTTAAGTTCTAAATCTTAATGTCATCACCTCAGTGACAGAACTGTGAGAGGATGAGAGTTAGCTGGTTAATGCATGCTCACAGGCTGGCATTAGCCTGGCATTTATTCTAGCTGTAATTTCATCACCTCGGGGAATAAAAATAGTAATAATAGTTTCAAGCAAGTAAGCCTTATTTTCCTAACATGCAATGCCAGATGACTAAAGGTCCATTAGGTCGAATGCAAAGTATTTTAAGTTCGAGTTGATGGATGGAGCATAGCAGACCATCCTTGAAAGATAATCAGTAAGCAGTTATAAAATAATTTGAAAATAACACTGCACATTAATACCCAATAACAATAATGATATCCTGTTGCTTCTGTCAGACTGAAAGAAATATCACATTCCATATTAGTAATGGCCTTTGTAGAAATATTTATTATTGGCTTCAGCCCTTTGTTGTTGTTTAATGTAGAGTAACTCTAGCCAATGCATCTATTAAGTCATAATAGTTTATTTTCTCAATGCAGAGCCATACTGTGTTTGTTTCCTTGAAACAGTTTCTCAAGTTTCTGGCTTTGCCGCAAGTAGACTGTAACTACTCTGATGTTGAGTCTCCCTTTTACAAGTTTCTGAGCTTAATAAATGGATCATTTGCCATTAAAACTTCTCAGTGTGGTGATTACCCCTTAATGAGGAGATGTCCTTGAAATAGAAGCCTAATTTTCATCTCTGTGTCATACTTCTTCCTTTTTTAAAAATATATGCTGAGATACCAATGACATCAGAGAGAAATTTAAGTTAAACTGATGTATTTGTAGGAGTTACAGTTTTTAACTGAACATCTATAACTATCTTAGTTTAATTAAATTGATAACCATAGATCTTAAAAGGATCACTAAATAAAAAAAATTCAGTTCTTTACTGTAATTATATGTATTTTAATATCTTGGTGGGACAAAGTAATTTCAAAATAGGGTATACACCCACTGGCTTTTAAAAGAGGATATTCCTGATATATAATATATGACATAATTTATTTAAATATTCTTTGTTTTAAATATACAGAATTTGGGGTGTTAAAGAGCACTTGTTTTATTTGCTTACAGTTAAAGAGTAATGTTTGTTTTATTAACAAATTACATCCATTCTAAATATATTTAGTTGTTAAATCTCAAGAAAACTTAATGCAGTTTAAACATCGTCTAGCATTCTCCACTTCGAGAGGCCAAGAATGATTCTTGTGAAAAAACCTGTAAGAAAGTTGGTGAGGAGGCATCATGGCCTACATATGCCCACGCTCTCAACAGGACTCTTTAATTAAGAAGAGAAACGGTTCTAACTGGTAACAAAATATGTTTTGGAGGAGAAATTGGGTTAAATTACTGGCACTAAATATATTTGGATCTTCATGTCAAATACATATATATACTCACTTCATTATTGTATGGCCAAAGTGTTCCACACATATAAGTGGAACTAAAATGGATAGAAGTCTACAACTCCTGCAGGACTGTCACCTTTCAGTTTCCCTGCACAGCATTTACTCCGCCTTCTCTTAATGAGACCTCAACTGCTTTGGAACACCATCCCTCTCCCTCACATCCACTAGCACCATCAGTTAAAGTACTGCCGCCTTCTGCCCAAGTTATGAGCTTTTGACTCAACTTGGGCTGTTTTAATTCTTTCACCTGGAATGTGGATTTGGAACAGAGTGCCATAAAGGCAGAAAAGAATTGGAGGTGATTCAACTCATATGCCAACACCCACTGACTGTCCCTTCATTCTTGATTATATCCCTAGATTTTCCTTGGTCTCTGTTGTTTCTGAGACCTAACTATTGGATTTCCTTTCTGAGACTTTACCCTGCCCTGTATACTTCTAATAAAATCATTTTGGGCTTTAGTTAGCCAAAATCAACTTCTGTTACTTACAAGCAAAGATCTTTAAACAATGAAAGCTCATAAAAATGAGAAAATATTGTATGTTCAGAGAAAAGTGAAGTATTTCTGTGTGGTACTAATGCCAAATAAATTAGAATTGGCACATAAAATGTGTTATAAATCTCAAGTTGGAAAGCACAACTCAAGTTGAGGTAATTATGAAGTAGATAAACTGTAACACTCTAGCTAGACAAAAATGTTGAGTTTTTATTGCCTCGATGCAGCTATTAGAATTACTTAATGTCTGTACAAAGGACTACAATAAAGGAAAAAAGTGTAGAGGCTCAAGTGAAATGGGGAAACAGGTGTATATGAAACAAAGCTTGATAATTCTTTCATGTTGATTTGAGACTTTCCTAGAAGAATTCCCATGATCAATTTTGCTTCACCATTGTCTGCTCTCCAGGACAGTGTATTTTGCTTTATATGCTCTAAGCTCCCTTGCATTCTTTGATACTTTTTTTAAAATTTTGCTATCATTAATGTACAATTACATGAACATTATGGTTACTAGACTCCCCCTATTATCAAGTCACAGTTACTGTCCATCAGCATATTAAGATGCTATAGAATCACTACTGGTCTTCTCTGTGTTATACTGCCTTCCCTGTGACACCCCCGCACCACATTATATGTACTAATTGTAATGCCCCTTTTTCCCCCTTATCCCTCCCTTCCCACCTATCCTCCCCAATTCCTTTCCCTTTGGTAACTGTTAGCCCATTCTTGGTTCTGTGAGTCTGCTTCTGTTTTGTTCCTTCAGTTTTTTCTTTGTTCTTATGCTCCACAGATGAGTGAAATCGTTTGATACTTGTCTTTCTCCGCCTGGTTTATTTCACTGAGCATAATACCCTCTGGCTCCATCCATGTTATTGCAAATGGTAGGATTTGTTTTCTTCTTATGGCTGAATAATATTCCATTGTGTATATGTACCACATCTTCTTTATCCATTCACCTACTGATGGACACTTAGGTTGCTTCCATTTCTTGGCTATTGTAAATAGTGCTGCGATAAACATAGAGGTGCATATGTCTTTTTCAAACTGGACTGATGCATTATTAGGGTAAATTCCTAGGAGTGGAATTCCTGGGGCAAATGGTATTTCCATTTTTATTTTTTTTGAGGAACCTCCATACTGCTTTCCACAATGGTTGAGATTGTTTTCTATATATGGTAGAGTGAATTGTGCAGAATTTTTATTCCACTAGCATGCATTGACTTCATTCCAGTTAATAAGAGCACACACACACACATTAGTGGCAATTTGATCTCTACAACTACCTCCAAAAATGAGTGAGTCAGCTGCTATTGGGATATAACTTTAAAAGAATTTGGGAGCCTCATAAAGCCTTTTTTCCTCAGTTTTACCATTAGAAAAATATTGTTCTACTATAGGTCTTTTCTAAAAGCAACTCTACCTCTTTCTTCATAATTTTATGATACAGCACTGGTACATGCCATCACATTTTTTTTACACAAATTTCATATACTTAAGGACAACAAAGCTAAATCACAGAAGCTCTAATACTCATCCATAGCAATCTATTTAAATATTTTCTGACAAAATTTATGTCTATTTAAAAATCCAAGGTCTTGTGCAATTACAGAAGAGATTTTAGCACAACAGTCAAACAAAGCGCTCTACAAATACTTTGGCATGCCTAAAAAAGAAATGCACACAACAAATTAGTGAACTCTGAATATTAAAAATCAATACTGGAAAGAAAAAAATCACTATTCAGTCACAAATATTCTGAATAGTCTGATGATCAAAACAAAGAGAACATGATTACTTTTCATCTTCAGGGTCTTAAATCCCATGAGTACAAACAACTGTGATAACCCTGCTGAAATGCGTCTAAAGGGCCAATTGCTGCTCGGCTCGAACTTGTTTCCATGAAGAAATGCAAACTGTAGTTACCAGATTACCTAAGTTTTAAGAGAAATTAGAATTATAGGTTTTACGTGAAATCTCGCAAATCTGAAACTTGGAAATTAATTCATAGCTGGTATGTTAAAAAAAAATTAACTTAGACTGCCTGAGCTAATTCCCTGGCTTTACCATTTAGGTTTTATCTTGGACATGCCAATCACTCTCTCAACACCTCATCTGGAAAGCAAAATAATAACTCCATAGGGATTTAGAAAGGATTTCAGCGACATAAAAGGCAGTCTGATATATTATAAGTACTTAATAATTAGTAGCCATTTTTACTTTATATTTGTAAGATGAAAGGAAATAAAACTCACATAGTTTTCCTTCAAAAAAATTAAAAACAATTCCTAACTTATCACCAAAGGATTGCCTAATATCACAGAACTTCAGGAGAGAAAGGGCACCTATCTCACTTCCCATATGAAACCTCAACCTCCCACAACAAAATCCCTTGAGGAATAGTGTATTTTCTATCCCTTGCCTTCCCTAATGCAAGGGATTGTTTAAAACAGTGTGTTGTAAAAACAAAATCTACCTATAGTGATTCATATAGGTATAGGTTTAGTTTAGACCTAGTTTATAATAGCTCCTACTGTCTAGAAGGGAAAACACATCAGTTTTTCAGAAAAATGTGTTTCTACAGCATTTCTCTCTTAAATTATGTATTTTTATGCAAAACTTCACATAGAGGATGCAGTACATAAAGAATACCCAGACCGTGTTCTGTGTGGTAACACACTCCTCACTCTCTCTCCCAGCTACCACTTTCCAGACAAGTTTAATCTTAAAATCAAGTGGTCTTGAATCTCACAAAGATGTTAGAACATGCAATGCAGCAATCAACAATAAGGATCTGACTGACTTCATGTATATCAAACTGCCTCTGATATAGACTTTCCTCCAAATAAGATTTACTATCCATCGTGTCAGATTTATGAGAATTCTCTTAATGTGCATATAACACATATCTTATTCCCAAATCTCAATTCATTAGATCTGAGACTAACCTTTCTAATATATTTGTAAGATGAAAGGAAATAAAACTCACATAGTTTTCCTTCAAAAAAATTAAAAATAATTCCTAACTTATCACCAAAGGATTGTCTAATATCACAGAACTTCCGGAGAGAAAGGGCACCTATCTCACGTCCCATATGAAACCTCAACTTCCCACAACAAAATCCCTTGAGGAATAGTTTCTCTATTTTCTATCCCTTGCCTTCCCAAATGCAAATCAGGACACCACCTCAGGCGAGCTCCAGTTTCTACAGAAACGTTTTTTTATTATCTGAAATTCCGGTCTTAATACTGACTTTCCAGATTGCCTCATTTCAACCATCCAAAGCAAGATTTCTATTCTAAAAAACCTGCCCACTTGCTTATTTAAACTGTTCTTCCTGCTTCACCATGATATAATTTATTTCAAATTTCTCTTCTGAAAGTTCATAAGGTGCATTGTGCTGAGCATAAAGGATACTAATTACCTCTTCAACTTGTCAGGTTTCTGAAACACATGAATTACACATCAACTGGCAATATATATCAAACAACAGAATCTACCCTGAGGACATAACCTTCTATCATCTGTACCTAGCCTCAATTAAAAGTTTAGCTGCACATGTGTGCAGGTTAAAGCATCCAGGCAAACATGTTCAGGAACATAAAGGTTATGAATACACTGCCTTTCCTCCGCTGTCTCATATTTCACTACTCCACTAACTCCACGCAACCCCTTTGAAACCTGTAATTAACTTCTCAAATACTGACTAGTTCACTGCACCCTTTCTGTTTGCAACTGAATATAAAACATAAAGAGGACAAGCTTGGTCAGTCTACAGAAAACACACAGCTAAGACTGCACAAGCCACGTCACAGCTTATTGTGATGATTAAATGACACATGATACACTTCCAATTAGTTTTACATACATAGAGTTAGAAGAATGTTAATAAGAAGAAAATTAATATTTTTAAGTTTCATGAAAACAATGACCGAAGACTATCACTCTGTAATACACTATCCATACTGACGTTCTGGGGCCATCAGTGAGGTACAATCCCAGCGATCATCACCATCACCTACTCTATCACTGGTATTCCAATCTAACACACTCCCCAGGTAGCTAAGAAAATCATTACTCCTCTTCATAAAAAAATCATGTCATCTCTTAATAGAATACGATTCCCTGTACACACTGAAAAACTTCTAGTTGAGTGCACTAAGTTCTTGCAAAAACATCTACTGTAATCCAAATTATAAAATATAAAAACACTTTAGAATTTTTGTCCATAAAGCAAGCTCACTGATAAAATTCTGAATATTACAATGGGATAATTCTCACAGTGCTTTATATTTAAAAGAACAAATTAGACAGTAAAATTAACAGACATTTCTTTTTCAGACTGTAAATTAGATAAATTATAACGTATTTTCTGTTAATTTTATCTAAGTTGTCAACTAAAATTTCTGAGATAGAAGCACATCTTAGAAACTGCAAACTATTATTACTTTGCTTATTTTAAATAATGGAGATATTTTCAAATATAAGAAAAATAACATGGAAAATACCACTGTTTCATATGAGAGTATTCCCAATCATCTTTTGGCTGGACAACAAATGTTTACCTCTAAATATGAATAATTTTAAAAACAATACTAAAAGATTTACAAAATATGTTCTTTAAAAATGTTATATTTTACATTGTTAATAGTGGTTGTTAACTATCCTATTTACTATAAGTTTTAAAATGACATTGTGTTATGCCTGGCCAATAACTTAAAAGGTCTGCAATTACCAGGAGTGACAAAATGTTATTAAATTGCCTACGTAATTAATTCATCTTTTTATCAGTTAATGTAAGGTAAGGTGAATAAAACTATATCAGCAAACACAAAAGATGAATAATTTAAAAGTTGGCTCTAGTAAAGACCATGTTTGCTGATCACAATGCAGTGAAATTAGAAATATTGATAAAATTAGAAAATTAACCAAAAGTATCCCATCACCTGAAAATTCAAAACTATTTAATAACTATTTACTTTTTAAAAACTTCAAAAAACCTTAAACACTACATACATATCGGAATTTATTGGAGAGAAATGAAACAGTTCTCAGAAGGAAATTACCTTAATACCCATATTAATGAAGAAGAAAAACTGAAAACCAGTGAATTACGGATCCAGCTCATCCAGTAAAGTTACAGGCTACAAAATCAATATACCGAAATCTGTTGTATTTTTGTATATCAATAACAAACCAGCAGAAGGAAATTAAGAAAATAATTCTATTTACAATTGAATCAGAAAGAATAAAATAACTAGGAATAAATTTAACCAAGGAGATGAAGGACCTATACTCTGAAAACTATTAAACATTGGTGAAAGAAATTGAAGACAATGTAAATAAGTGGAAAGATGTACCATCTTCACAGATTGGAAAAATTAATATTATTAAAATGTCCATATACCAAAAGCAATCCACAGATTCCATGAAATCTCTACAAAATACCAATGGCATTTTTTTACAGAACTAGAACAAATAATCCTAAAATTGTGTGGAAACACAAAAGATCCCCAAATGGACAAAGCAATCTTGAGAAAAAAGGACAAGCTAGAGGTATCATGCTCCAAGATTCAAACTATACTACAAAGTTATACTAATCAAAATACTATGATATTGGCACAAAAATAGACACACAGATTAATGGAACAGAATAGAGAGCCAGAAACAGACCCATGCTTATATGGTAAATTAACCTATGTCAAAGGAAGCAAGAATATACAATGGAGGAAAGAAAGTCTCTTCAATAAATGGTATTGGGAAAACTGGAAGTTACATGTGCAAGAATGAAACTGGACCAATATCTTATGCCATTCACAAAATAAACTAAAAACAGATTGAATATCTTAAGGTAAGAACTGAAGCCATGAAATTCCTAGAAGAAAACACAGCCAGTAAATTCTTGGACACTAACATTTAGCAATTTGTTTTTAGATATGTCTTTCCAGGTAAGGAAAACAAAAGCAAAAATAAACAAGTGGGACTACATCAAACTAAAAAGCTTCTGCACAGCAAAGGAAACCATCCATAAAACAAAAGGAACCTCCTGAATGAGAAAAGATAACGGCAAGTGATACATCTGATAAGGGGTTAACATCCAAAATATATTTAAAAAACAAACAAATCAACACCAGAAGAAACAAACAATCTGATAAAAAAATGGGCAGAGGATCTGAATTCTTAACAAAGACCAACAGATACATGAAAAGATGTTCAACATCACTAATCATCAGGGAAATGCAAATCAAAACCATAATGAGGTATCACCTCACACCAGTCAGAATGGCTAGTATCAAAAAGACAAGAAATAGCAATTGTTGGGGAGAATGTGTAAAAAGGGAACTCTCATGCACTGTTTGTGGGAATGTAAACTAGTGCAGCCACTATGGAAAACTTGAAGAAAACAATCACTAATTTGAAAAGATACGCATCCCTATGTTTATTGTAGCATTATTTATCATAGCCAACCTGTGTCTATCAATACATGAATGGATAAAAAGTGATGTGATATATACACATAATGAAATATTACTTAGCCACAAAAAAAGAATGAAATCTTCCCATCTGTGACAAAATGGCCAGACCGGGACAGTATTGTGCTAAGTGAAATAAGACAGACAGAAAGAAATACCATATGATTTCACTTATATGTGGAATCTAAAAAAAATAATACAAAACAGAAATAGAGTCATAAATAAATAAAACAAAATGGTGATTGCCAAAGGGGGGGGATCAGTGAAGTTGGTGAAGGGGATTAAGAGATACAAACTTACAATTATAAAATAAGTCACAGGGATGAAAATACAGCATAAGGAATACAGTCAATAATATTATAATAACTGTATGACTAACTACACCTATTGTGGTAAGCATTTCTTAATGTATATAATTGACAAATCACTATGTTGTAAACCTAAAACAAATATAATACTTTATATCAACTATACTTCAGTAAAAAAAGAGTATTGTCAAAAAGTCCAACATAAAAGTAGAAAAGAACATAAACCTATAGAAAATAGAATATTTTAAATGATAAATAAATTGATGAATAAGGAAACAT
>JAQQAC010008719.1:10440027-10461631 GCA_029783875.1 Phataginus tricuspis | reverse complement strand
TACTATTTTGTAAACTAATTAAACTGCAGACATCAATGCAAAGATGTATGATATAATTAACTATAGTGTGGTACTCATGTTTTAAAATATTCTACAACTATAATTCTAAACTCTTTCTCTGTCTCCCCAAACTACAGTATCGTGATGGTTGCTACTTAGCCTTGAGCCATAGGCCTTGAAAAGAAACATCCAGGAAAAGTATATAATGTGAATATCAATGTCTCTATGACTGAACCTAGAATTTTTCTTCAATGATTAAAAAAGCAAGTGAATCCTAAAGATGTTAGTATTACATATGCCAAATTAGGCTAGAAAATTTCAAGTTAGAAGTTCATCTTAAGACTACTAATGGCTGTTTTTCCATTAATATTATTCCTTCTGAGGGAATGAGAATAAAAGCAAGAAAAAACAAAGAAGAATTAATTAAAACATACACTGTTCAAAAATTAAAACTAACCAAAACACTTCTACTTTTATTTTTATCCTTCCATAAAATGAGTCAGATAGAGGTATCAAATAGTGGTAGTTATATTATAATGCCACATAACTATCCATACCATTTCTTTTATGAAAGCTGGCTTAATTTAGGAAGTACACTCCTTCATAAAAGAGTATGAAAAATGTGAAAATAAATGAAATTTGAACTTGGATTAATATCCTTTGTTCATACCTTGAAAGCAAGTCATCTACATTCTGATTTCTCTTGCTCTGATTTGTAAAATATTCAAAATGCCACCTCTTGAAATAAAACCCACTTCATTCTAGAAAAGACATTAAGGTGCAATACCAAAACCAGCCTCATATACTATGATGTTGGTGTTACAAACACTCTAGCCATTAGGCTCTATAAGTTGTATTTGTTTTCTTGTTTTATCAAAACATTTAATATATGCCAGTTTTTTATGACTATATGACTTGTTGAATAAGTAGATATCATGGAGAGTGTATCCAACAAACAAAAGAATGATTCTCATTTTCATTTCATTATTAGGTATTCTTGAAAAACAACTAAATGCCAAATACTGTGGTAGGCAGAAACTACAGTCATAAACTAAACTGTTAGAAAAGAATCGCCTAGCTTCACAGAACAGAGTCTAGTGGAAGGAAGAGAGATAAGAAGCAAGACAAAGAAATAAAATATACACTGTGTTGATGGTTATAAAAGCTATAGAGAAAAGCAGAGAAACGAGACTATTGGGAATATTAAGGAGAATTTTGAATATGTTCAGTCCAGCCTGGCCTCACTGAGAAGGTGACATCAGAGTAAAGCCTGAAGGGAAGAGTTGAGAGCCAGCTACCAGGCCACATAGGAGCAAATGTCCCATGCTGATGGAACAGCCAGTGCGAAGTCCCTAAGGCAGGTGAACACCTGACACGTTGAACAGCAAGAACACCAGGTGGGAGTAGAGTGACTGAGCCAGAAAATAGCAGATGATATCAGGTAGGTAAAGATGAGAGGGCAGCTGTTACACCTTTAAAGACCTGGAATTTTACACTGAGATTGGAAAGCATTTCAGAGATGTGAGCATATGTGAAACAAAATTACACCCCCTTTCATCAGAATCAAGATCTCTCTTGCTGGTCTTTCAGCAACACACTGATGAGGTACAAGGAGACAAGTCAGGGAGATCCCATGTAATCCAGGTACGAGATGGTGGCCCTGACTAGGATGGAGCTATAGAGGTGATTATGCTGGTTCATTTCTACATATATCTTACAGATAAAATGACAGACTTTCCTGGTAGATTGAATACAGAATGTGGAAGAATTAAAACAGGTTTTGGCCTAAGCCAGCGGACGATGGCTACTAATTGTGACACAGGAGACGAAGTGAAGATCATGAGCTCATTTTGGACATGTTTCTGCATTCGACAGTAAGAGTCTGAAAGTCATGGGAAATGTCTGCATTAGAGACGTAAGTTCTGGAGTCATCGAAGTTTAGATGATATTTAAAGCCAGGAGATGGAAGAGATCACCTATGGTGTCAGTAGAGATGGAACGTGGGAAGGTCCAGGAGCGAAGCCCTGGAGTCATCAAGCACTAACAGATCAGGACAAGGAGAAGTAACTGACAGTAAAGACAGGAGTGACCAGTGAGGTAGAAATGAAAGTGGGCTAGTGAGCTGCCCTAGAGACAAATGAAAAAAAGTGTTTCAGGAAAGAAGAGATCTGCTGTGTCTAATGCTCCTGATAAATAGGAATGGTGACTTGAGAACTGACCATTGTATTTTGCATATAGAGATTATAGATAATGTGAACACTATCTATAACAGGTTAGATCAAGTTTAGGAGGTGAATGCCTACTAGAGTGAATTCAAGAGAAGATGGGGGTGGAAGAGAAGAAATTAGAAAGAACAAGTGTAGACAGTTGAAGTAACAAAAAAAGACCTTTTCCTGTAAAGAAAGATAAATGAGATAATTGGGGTGGTAACTTGGTAGGACAGGGTTGTTAATAGATATTTTTTTTAAGATGGAAGAAATATAAGAACATTTAATTGTGTTGGTTATAATCCATTAAAAATGGAAACATTGATGATATAGAGAAAAGCTTTGATCTGAAATAGCAAGAGGTGATGGGATCCACAACATAAGAGAGTGCTGACCTTTTCTAGAAACATGGACAGTTCATCACAGTAGAGGATAAAAGGTAATGAAAAAAATACAAGTAATAGTCTGTTTCAAAGAATTTATAAATAAATATGACACTCAGTGAATTACAGGTATTTTCTTCTTATTGACACATTGCATTTCTAGGAACAATAATTGGCCAAGGTCTTAAGATAAAATAAAGCATAGCTATCAGCAAACTATATTGTAAACATAGAACCTGACATAGAGTAGACCCTAAAATATTTGTTGAATAAACAGAATTTATTAAATGATTATGATCAAATTAATAAAACTAAAGCGTACACCCTTTATAATCACTTGAAATTAGCAAAAGTATACAACGTATTACAGGGAACAAGAATTCCTTCCCTCTTTTATATGGAAGTAAACAGAAGCCTCAGAAATTCAATGATTTTCTAGTGTCATGGGGTTTAGCAAAGTTGAAACTGAAATCCAGGTATTATAATTTCTAGTTACATACTTTTTGAAGTAACCCATACTCTCTTGCTTCTAAAAAAGGACCCAATGGCTATAAAGTATACTTAGTACTTTCATGGTATCACAAATAAGATTTAGGTACATTCATGATATCACAAATAAATTTAGGATCCTTAAATATATGTATTCAGTATAATATACTAATTCTAATAATCTTTTCACATTTCATTAATAATGTTGCTTGCTTATTAGAATTTAGGTGTAGTCATGAGAAATACTTTCAATGGTCCATGTCTCTTAAGGATGTTTCCAGAGACATTTAATACTGATGAAAATAATGAGATGAAGGAGGTGGCTCAGAGTAAAACATCAGTAAGCCATGAATGGAATCCTGATGAGTACCACTTAAGAACTGTGTGCTGCTGAGCAAGTTAATTAACCTCTCTATGACTCAGTTTTATCATCTGTAAAATGGGAATAATAACAACTTCACTGGAAAGTTTTGAGGATTGAGATACATCAATCCAGTTTCATAAAGGAACTGAATTCAGAAATGGTTATTTTATCTCCTTTGATTCCCTCGGGTGAAGAAAGGAACCCCAAATGAAATTTCAGCCAGGTCTCTTAGCTTTTCTGATCATGCTTAGAAAATAAACTATCTGTTGTTTTATTCTGGAATTTAAAAGTCTAATGATTTCACAGTTCTAGTTCATTATAGGACTATGTAATATACAGAGCCCTGAGCACCTATCCAACCTGAAGCTTCTCCCTTTACACTCGGTTCAGGCTTATTTCAAGCTTTGAAGTAGGCATCAGAGGATGGGAGTATGGTGGTCTCTCTTTACCCTAACACCCTCCACTCCCAGCAACAGTTTCTGACCCCTCCAGAGTCAGGGCCTCTGAAGGTGAAAATAGGGAGAAAGATGACAGTGGTACTTGGCTGACCAGTAGTCATCCATGGTCAGGGCTTTCTGAATGGGAAATACGTGATCAATGACCCTTTTCCTGGGACGGGTTTGCAGTTTTCTCAAGAGCCCCTCTCTAGGTTCTCCTTAGTTTTATTTGACTAGCTCTCAGTCTCCTCTCTGGAGCGGATCCTCCAATTTGTCTCTCATTATTCACCACCTGAAACCTGGGCTTCTGACAGTCTATTCATACTGTGAGTTTACACAAAGATAATTCTAAACAATCTCCCCTTCTGAAGGCCCAATTTGCTTTTCAAAAAATCAGCAAACTTTGTTTTGACCTTGGAGGACTTGCAGCTTGCCTGCTATGCAACTCTTTATAATTTATCATAAAGGCTGGGGCATCTCCAGCCACAGCTGGGAATTTCTGTCTTCAGCTCTGTGTCCTTCAGCCTCTGGAGGAAACAAAAGTTCTCTGAATGTTTTCCCTGGAACCCCTGCTTGGCTAAGTTGAACGGGAATCACTCCATCCCTTATACTTGGAGTGGTAGACTATGCACAGCAAATTAACAGCCCTCCAAACCCATTCTGTCTCTTCCGACTTTACCACTTCAGCCTTTGAAGAGCATTAAAATGGAGTTTGAGCTCATGATAGACTTATTAGACTGTATTTTAACACCTCCTACAAATGAAGTCTTGCACTTCACTTATTTCACTTCCCCTCTAACAGAAAGACTCTCATTTTAATATCTGGATGATTAAATAAAACACTGCCTGGCATGTGGGAGTGTTTAGGAGTGTTAGCTATTACTATTATTCATCTTACCTTTATTATTTAACATTTAAGGAGCAGCTAGATAAGGAATTGCCCACAGGAAAAAAATGGGAAGTTGTCTTGCAGGAGGTTTCAGTCCTGGGCAAGTTCACTCTGGGTTCGGGGAGATCGAGTCACAACAATGGAACGTTGGGGGTAAAAAGGTTTATACCATGTTTCATTCTCACAGTGGTAGGTTGAGTGCTAGCATCCAGCAAGTCCGCAAGCCCTCTCCGTCTTCTCCTGCGGGTCTCTCTGCACCCACAGCTGTGCCTCAGAGCACTGGGCGGAGCTCTTTATATAGCAACAGAGTTAATACTAGCTCACTGCCCACCTGTGTGCAGGCATGAGCTGGCGAGCACTGCACCTGTCCAGTGGGCAAGTAGTCAGGGTCAGGTGAGGATCCTGGCCATGGGAACTCCCATTTTTCCCTCCAGTAATCAAAAATATTTAGGAACCAAGACAGTTTGGTGTTATAAAAGTTAAGAGAGTAAGGTGTTTTTGTTTTTTTGTTTTTCCTGAGAATGGAATATGATTACAGAGTGTCAAATCTTGCAGTGAATTTTTGTAAAACAAACCTACCGCATTCATCAACTCACTGCTGACGACATGCAGTGGGGAGTTAGAGGGAAAGCCACACTGCAGTTGCCCAAAGTTAAAGAAGATGAAGAAACTGAAACACAGAACAGACAAGGTGAGAAAGTCTCAGGAGAAGAAAAGATAGATTAGTAGCTTAGTGGAGACATACTGTGAAGGGACTCATGTTGATATTGTACTTGTCATCATTTTACTTTAAGGAATAGATCTGAATGTGTTACAAGAAAGCCAGTTGAGAGAGAGAGAGAGAGAACAACTGAAGACATTAGAGACAGAAAAACTAAAGGAGAAGAGGGGAAGAGGAGGATCGAGACTTAGAGGGAAGTATTAAACAGGAAGGGCAATGCTTAAGATTGGAGATCATAAATAAATAAAGACAAGTACGGGTGTAAACAAGTGTATGGAGGACTGTGGGTAAAGAATCAGTATTGAAGGTAACCTAAAAAAGGAATGCTTATGAAGAATTATGGGCATTGGAATTTCAAGAGGAAATAATAGTGGCTGGGTGCAGAGATGCCATGGGGCATAAAGAATGGAGGATCACTAGATTTTCAAAATATGTATCCATTGGGGCCATGCAAGAATGTATTTTTTGGAGAATTGTGATGATAGAATGAGTGATGACAGAATGATGATTATGTGGGTTTAGAAAAGAAAAATGATATAAATAGAGATACAGTAAGAAATAAAGGTTGCTGGTGAATACCATTTCATTTGGCCAGGGGAAAATAACTAACTGTAAGGGAGAAAAACACATTCAAACATGGAAATCAGTATAATAAGAGGTAGCAGAATATGCCACATATTTCTCTTCGACAGGAGCAGAAGATAAAATGCTTAGAGTAGTGGCATCAGGTTTCACTGAAAAGGAAGGAATTCAATTCTAATGTTATCTTTGCACAATAGGAAGGGATGTTGCTTGACTTAATCAAGGGACTTGTAAGTCTGGCCATTGAGGAAGTAGAGAATTTGGGAAAGCTATTTAGGAGACTGGAGTTAAGAAACCTTTTTTAAAAGATAAATCACAGGACTCCAAAATTTGATAAAGATTGCAGAGAGTAGGATTTCTAGTGCTTTCAATTTGTGCTGGTGTTCATTATCACCCAGTAAAATCTTGCAGTTAAGGTTGGCTAAGGATAATGATGATAATATCTATGGTAATGATAACAGCATCGATAGCTGCATTTAACATTTATTGAGCAGGTATTATCTGTGAGGCATTGAATTGATCATTTGACATGTTCCAGCTCATTTATTTCTTATAAATGATCTTATGAGGCAGGTTCTATCATTACTTGAATTAACTACTTTGAACAAGATTATTGAACTAGTAAGTAGCAAGATACCGGGTAGTCTGCCTTCAGAAAAGTGACTTCTGTCATTTTCTGTAAGTTTCCCTTAAATATTTAAAATTTTTAAATGTCAAAATGTAAACATATTCCTCTTCTTCCCAAGTAGCCTCTTTTAACTTAATTCCCCTTCAGAGTATATACGAGCACATCACAATTTATGAAAAATACCTCCTTGCATTTTTAAATGTTCAGAATTTCTGAAGCAAATACACAAACCTCCTTTCAACTGCTCCAAAGGAAGATGTCATCCCTCCTTCCAATGAAGGAAATAGAGTTCAGAGGGTTCAAGTGACTTACCAATGGCTCCTCAGCTAGTGAATGGAGAACTCCAATTCAAATTCCTACTTAAAGCCCAAAGCCTTGGCCATTCAGTTTGTTACCAGTCCTTGTCCATTGTCTTTCCTCAATATTCTTTCCATTTCTATTGCCTTTCTTAGATTCAAGGTTCACAATCCTACTTCATATTCCCACACCTCAACAGAATTATTACATTATTGAAATAAGCTCTCCCTAACATAATAATGACCCAAATAACTGTTCTCAACACCTGTGGGAGAGCAATCGCATTGATGGTTGCCATGCCTCATCCCTCCCTGCAATTTTGCCATATAATTTTATATTACTTTCCAAACTGTCTCTAGGCTTAGCCAAGGAATACTACTAAAAAAAGACCCAAACATAAGCTTAAAAAGCATTTGTTTCCTTCTGCTTTGCTCTACTATGACCATGAGAACTTGCCAGGGCTTCCCTACTGCAGTATTAGACACATGCATAGAACTGAGTGGCCCCACTTGGTCCTGCTAAGACCATTCTAGATCAGACAATAGCCAGTTAACAAAAGCTAACTGAGCCAACCTCTAGCTAACCAGTGGCACAAGTGAGCCCAGACAGGATCAACCAATCCAAGTTGAGATCAGCTGAATTCCATAAACCTGTATTTTTGCATGTCACTGGGGTTTTGTGTTTTTTTTGGTACATAGCATTATTTTAGCAGTAGATGTCAATGCATGAATATTATGTAATCCATCCTAAATCAAAACAGCAGAGTAACATTCTGTCATTATTACCTTATCATATCACTAGTTCACTCAAAATTCTACTGATTATTCCATATACAAACTCCTGTCTTTAGCTGTTACCATACACACAGAACAGGGCATACTCGTCCACTGCCACTATAAAAAACTTCACTCCTACCAACAACCCTTCAACAAACAAATGTTTTATTCTCCTTATTTAATTCCTATTTAGTCTTCTTCAAAAAAAAACAAACAGAATGCTACTATCTCATCTGTCTCCTTGATTCAAATTAGAAACCCCAAGCCTAGCCTAGAAAGCAGAGCACAGGCTGAATTTCAGTCCCCCAGAGGTCCTCCAGCAGGGTGTTATGCACGACTTTACTGCCCCATGTGGAATACCCTTGAATTTTCCTTTTCTTAAAAATACCTCTCTTATATGAATTTCCATATGAAACTTTCTGTAGTTAATCACATATCAATATCATAACTCAAATATTTTCAGCACTTCTATAATCTTCTGGCACTATATTAATTTGGGTCCATTTATATACATATTTTTAAGCAACTCTATTCCCTAAGTTCTCTAGTACCCAAGTTATGTTCCTTCTTTCCCTATTTCCTTCACAACCATTTACTAGTACACAGAAGATGCCCAAAGGTGCTAATAAGAAATTTAAAATTTTTATATATAATGACTTTTTGCAATGGAAAGCTCACTCCCCTTACCTTTCTTTTAAATAGTCTCAATAAGTATATTAGTAATTGACAAATATTTTCCCTGGTTTTAAAAATGTTAAAGATTTTTATCAACATTGCTAACAAATTGTTCTAATGCTCATTGACATACTGTATATAGAAATTAGTTTATATTTTGACATTCTGGATAAGACAAATGCAAACATTTTCATATTTAATACTTTATAGCTTTTAGTTAGAATTTTAATCACCTCAAACTACCCTAAGAGATATTATATATTAAGTGCTTTTTGTAGCATGGAAATCTGAAGTCCTGATTCAAGTTGATGATGTATGACATAGTCAGAGTACAAGCCAAATCTTCCTATTTCAGGTTTATTGCTTTTTTTAAAACATATATACATTTAGTTCTGATTTTGTGTTAAAAGCCCTCACTGTGGACCTGATACTCTACTGCTCAGAAGGTTGTAGATGATTTAGATATGCTCCTTTCTCAAGTTGCTTATGGTCTAGGTTGGAAAATAGGCCTACAGATAATTTCATCATAATAAGAAAATGATAAGGGTAAGGAACACAGAGGAAATGTACTTGGGAGTTCAGAGAAACTTCTTGGAAGAGATAAAGTCTGGGCTAGAATGAGGAGTGAGCCAGAGAAAGACACTAAGGAAGACCATTATGGACAGAAAGATAAATACACATGAAGGAGAAAGACCGGAATAGCATGCAGTGAAGATAATGGAGACATTGCAGGCCACAAAGTATTATTCAAGCACACAACAGGACACATGGAAAACCAGAAACCTTAGGAGAGAGAACACAAAGCTCGGGGCCAAGTGTGGAAAAACAGAAAAGAATAGAGAGATCTGGGTATTATTTATGGCCCAACGATGCCTGAATTCAGAGATGAGGGCAAAAGCACCATGTACGAGGTCTCTCCATGTCCGGGGAAGAGTTAGAGCACGTTCAGGTGAGGCAGATGATGACTGAGTTGGGCACGTGCTGAGTCTGAGGATCTGTGGAATATTAAAATGGATCTGTGCATTATTAGAAAGGTAGAAAATTGTGTGGCTTAGAGACACAGGCCCTGGAGATATGAAGTTATCAGTACTCTTTGAACACATTTCTACCCAACTGCATAATGACAAACTAGACATTAAGGCTACAAAATATTTTAAATGGTTAAGGTTGTTAAAATCATTGCTTCATTTGTTCATAAAGGAATGACAGGACAGGAAGAGACCAAAGCAAAACACCAAATCACCAACCCCTCAAAGTCCTGTCTATGCAATTTCAAACACGATGTGTCATAAAGCTTGACTCTACTTTAAATTCTGTCCCATGGTGGCTAAAATAATCATCATTTTTATGTCATTGTAGCCGTTTTCAGTTGTACAAGCTTTATTTCTGCTTCAAAACTCACATGTATTGTAGTCATTTTCTCCTTCCAGCCAAATGTCAAATGAAGCACCACCACCAAACAGTGTAGGCATATTGCTTATAAGATATTAAAAAATATTTAAAGATACCAGTTAAAGGAGAATATTACCCTAATTGAGGAAAACCTGTCACCCTTAAGGTACAGATAGATTATTAAAAACTTGCTTTATTTTTATTATTTTTTTATTTTTATTTTATTTATTTACCTATTTATTATTTTGGTATCTTTAACATACAATCACATGAGCAACATTATGGTTACTAGACTCCCCCATTATCAAGTACGCAACACATACCCCATTATAGTCACTGTCCATCCACGTAGTAAGACGCTATAGAGTCACTACTTGTCTTCTCTGTGTTAATACTGTCTTTCCCATCCCCCTGCTACATTATGTGTGCTAATCATAATGCCCCTTTTTCCCCTTTTCCCTCCCTTCCCACCCAAAAATAAAAATAAAAATAACTTGCTTTAAAAAATGACAAGACCATCATCACTGTCTTTAAGGACCATGGATTGCTAGGGGTGCTCAAATACTTATAATAGTAAAATACAAGTCAGTATTGAAAAACAACATGTCGAGATGTTTGTACAAGAGACTGGAACTACATTCATCTAAACATATAGTTCATAATCCCTTATCTATGTTTCCAAAAGCCATATACTCAGAAAACTGATATTTTATTTGTAAGTGTATTACCAACTTGATTGGTGACAAAACCAGACCTGTACTTACCTGCGACACTTATAACCTATTTTTGTCCCCGCAATAGCAGTATTCATAGAATTCCCTTCAGATATGACAATGTATAATTATGGGTCCCTGCACAGAATCCATCCAGAGAAGTTTCCATAATATACATTATATACATACAAAGCTTGGGAAATTCTGAAGTCTAAAACACAACTGGCCCCAAGGGTTCTGGGTAAAAGATTGTGCACCAGTATAATTAAAATTCAAAAATTTAAATCACACGGCATTAAAATCTAGATGTTAAATACAACTGAATTACTGGAATTAAATATTTTCATTCTTGCGGCTTTAAGAGACTTATCCATACAATAGTTATGTATGAAAAGATTTCCAATTTTCTCCTTTTTTTCCCTCAACAGGTTTTGCCCTAGTACTCTGTTTACAACATCCCCATGAAATAGTCAATCATTTTTTTAAAGACAGAGAAGAAAAATTTAAAACCCAAATTATTCTCAGAATCACTTTGATAGGTTTAGGATCCAAACTGACAGCATCAGGTTTGAATAAAACATAAATGGATAAATGTTGGAGGGATACATGCACAGTCCTGCACTCAGGACCAACTTCCAAGAAAAGTATAGAGGAAATGGGAACATATTCAGCACTTATGTAACTCACGTAGAAACTTCAGCTAGCTACTGTCCCAGGACATAATGAAAGCATGGTGAACTTGCCCCCAAATGTAATATAATCCTTGGCTTCTTTAACCAAACACCATCCAGAAAGAGAAATGATTGACCACTTCTATGCTTGTCACAGAAGATACTGAATGGTGTGACTGGTGCAGGGACCACACTTGAACACCAGCATTAACCAATTCAAATCATCCCAGAGGAGAGAAAGCATGATGGTAATCATTGCAGAAATCATCTTACGAAGAACAACTGCAAAGACTGAAATTCTACCTTGAAATATGTAATTCGTGGTGATGATACTATAGTTCTCTTTTGAAATGAATCAATTCATTCTCTGTGATTTAACAAATCAGTGTACCAACAGGTGAGAGTTACTGGATACATTACTGCATCTCAAAACAAGACAAACTGGGTGGAAATGAAAAGGACTGGGGCAGGAGTTATCCATATAGGGTTATGGGATTACCTGATGGCGACATGTCAAAGGGTCTAGGTGATCCTTTCCATTCCTAGAGTCATCAAAATCTCAATATCACACTCAAGTTAATAGTACAGCTGGGTTTAGAATTTCATCAACTTTGATTATATAATTTTCAACATTTATGAAAAGATATTTGCTACAAGGTGCAACTTCATGGAGATAGGTGAGCTCTTCAACATTTGATGTACTGTCTTTAAAGTAGAGATCTAATCAAACTTGTATTTAAAAGAGAAATACAGTGCATTGGGGTTATTATTAAAAATCTCATTCATATTCTGTGCTTTTTCTCATTCCTAAAATATACACAATTATTATGCTATTCTTAAATAAGAAATTGACTGTCATTATTAACTTTATATGCAAATAAACTATAAATCCTTAAAATGTATTTTTCCTATAAAATAAGATGTTTAACAAAAACATATTAAAAAGTAACTCATCTAACAATTTTAAGCTTGTGAAAATAAGGCTGAACTTACACCTTTTCTCCAATTTCAAAAAATTTCCTTTAAAAGAAACTGGCTGAAATGTTTTTTTAGGGGAGTGGGTAATACAGCAAGAAATTTTAAGCAGGTGTTAGGAATTTTTAAAGAAAGACAATTAAAAATAATTAGAGAATAGACTTCCAAACTACTTTCATTTCCAAAGCCAGACCGCACAACTGAAAATGGAAAATACATATTTGCAAATGCCATAATAGTGTTTAAAAAGAAAGGGAAAACTAACTATTCCCACATTGTGGTGATTAAAATCTGATCAACAGATGGTTTTCTACCCCACCAAAACCTACAGACAAAATTTCCAAAAGAAAGACCAGATAGGAACACAAACTTCACACCACCATCACCAATGCACCACAATTTTGCCTGAGGCAAGTTTTCACATGAATTATCTATTCTTAAATTGTTCTCACCAAAACATGTACATCCTATATTTCAAGGGGAAAAGTAATTATAAGAATGGTAATAAAGCAAAACTTATTTAAGCTTTATCACATTTTCGATTATAATAGCAAGGATAAATGCTACTAGGAAGCATACCTGTGGCAGGGCTGAATTGAGCTGTCTCTGGAGCGAATCTCTGTCATAGATGACATCCTGCAGTCTTTGCTGGGCAAGGGAGAGGCTTTCCTGGGTTTCCCGAAGGGTATCTAGAAGGCGGTCCCTTTCATCTAGCATATTCACCATCAGCTGCTCAAAATGGGAGTCAGAGTCCGAGCCACTGCTTTGGGACCCCCTTTGGCTCATAGGGGTGTCCTCATTAATCGTGGGCATCACTTCGCACATCATTGCTTAAAAAAAGTAAGGGGAAGGAAGTCTTAGTAACAAAATCATTTCCAATAATGCCACCTGACCCTCAACTCACCAAACTCTTTGCAGCTCATTAGTTTAATTGTCTGTTTTATCTCCTGTCCAAACTCCAACCAAGCTAAATACTTCAACCTCAATGAAATATGATTCATTGACTTTCTCCAGCATACAAGCTTTCTCTTTTAATAATAATCCACGTATCTCCTACCTACAAAATACAGCTAGGTTTCACCTGTCAATTTTTTTTCCCCATGATTTATCCCACTTAATTCAATTTATAGTAACACATTACACTTATTAATTGATCACCTTTCTTCTCCTTCAAGTTTACAAAATCCCTTCTAGCTAATATCTCTATCTTGTTCTATTTGTTATATTGTCAACAGCATGATTTTTTGATAACTTAAACAATGGTGTGAATCAATGTTTACTTTTTCATTTAGAAAATCCATAATAATGAGTATTAATTTTATAGACTAGTCAGATTTTACTTTTTATCACACCAACTAGTTTACAACTTCCTGACTTTTTGACTCCCATTTTATTACTTTTATATGCTCTCTTCCTAAATTGCTATAATAGTCTACACAGAGTCGACAAAGTAGATTTGACTGAATTAGATATAAGCTTTATGAAATAGATTGAGGTGCATAAATTTGTTGAGGTTATTGTACTACTAATTACACTTAAAATTCTTTTGTTTCCTGTGAGCTGAACTGTCTGGTTTCCATCCAAACAATATAAACTAATACTCCTTCAAATATTCCATAAAACAGATGCCATAAATTATATTAGCTAATGTGGTTAACTTCACCTCTCAGCTGCTAATCACAATCTCTCAGTCATGAAATATATGAACTGTTTAGAATATATTTTAGTCACTTATTAATCTGATTTGAAAGAGAGAACACAGACATTAAGGGCTAACACTGATCTATTGTGTAGCATTATACAAGTCAGAAATTATCTCATTTTCTTTTCTATTTTCTATCTTATGTTTAAAAAAGAATCAAACCCATCTCAATTTCAGTTGTACTGAGGCCAGGAGCTATTAATTAGAGGGGTTGGTTTTGAGAAAGATGATCTAGAGA
Source organism: Phataginus tricuspis (assembly GCA_029783875.1). NCBI lineage: Eukaryota > Metazoa > Chordata > Mammalia > Pholidota > Manidae > Phataginus > Phataginus tricuspis. The sequence continues at coordinate 10,447,492 of JAQQAC010008719.1, read as the reverse complement.
AAAGCTGGTTTGTTGATCCTGCAACATTGTTTGACTTTATAATGTAAGGGCCATTCATTTTTGTGCCTACATATTCCTGTCCTTGGGGAAAATACTTATGGTAATATTTTCTAATAAAATATCAAGACTTAACAGCTCAATAGTTAATTACTTTTTATGTGATTCTTTATACATATATTGGGTTGAAGAGAGAAATTCAATTATCTGTTAATAATTTGGTCAGGGCCCACCAAAAACTAGGAGGAACTGTTAAAAAGATAAAAGGAAAGTATTTTGTGACTGATATCCTATGTAAAAATATTAAAGGGGTGTGAATTTTAGGATAAATCAACATAATTCTTTGAATATTTGCTTATCATTCAAAACAGTGGGCCACCTGAAGGCAAGAATCTGACTTACTCAATTTCCTATTCACCCTAAATAAGAGAGTAGACACATAATATGTATTTAAGCACAAACACACAGTACACACACACACATTGTTACTATTGTTAATCACTTAATGGGTGAAAACATATTTTTTTGTATTTTTCTCAATATCATTTAAATACTGTCACAAAAATGCAAAAAAAAAAAAGACTCTTTTCTAACTGCTATAAATTTTCTTTAATTTAAAAGGAAGTGGAAAACAAAATAATGTTCCAACACATCTGAATATTTAAAACAATTAGTTCCCATGTCATGCATGAAAGCCACTCACTGAACAGCTGTGTCATTCTGAGAAATCATTACCAGGAGCCAATGTGCTTTTTTCTGACATTTAAGGTTAAAACAAAACACCAAGAGAGGAAATGGTAGCACTGGGACAATTTGTGCCAAATCTTGCAAGGTTTAAATTTGAAGGTTACTGAAACATTCTTAAATCTGTATTTTAAGTCTTACCCTTCCTGAATGAAAGCCATTAGCCCATCTTCACTTTGACTTCCTTATAACAACTTCAAATTCCAAGGGAAACCTAGCTACAGCGATAACCTCAGCTACAATGTTCACCTGAATATGCTACCTTAATCGCCATCATCATGAGACCTTAGATAGCCACCTACTTGAGGTTCCTGGATCAGTGTAAAAGCTGATCTTTGATACAGACAGTCCGAAGATGCTGTGATGAGAAGAAGCTTATGTACTTAGAAATCTGTCTATTACATCTATATTCAAAATAACTTGATTCAGTTTCCCTCCTGAAGCATGTGAACCAGGGAAAGTCGCTTCACCTCTCAAAACTTCAGTTTTCTCTTCTGTAAAGTAGGGATAAAAACCCATGCTTTTTTTTCTTTCTTTTTTTAACAAGCCCATTTCAGGCTCCAATAGGATACTTGACTGAGATCACACAGTAAAATTATAAAGAGCTATTACAAACTGAAGTATTTAAGTCACCAACATACACCTTTAGGGAAAGGAATTTACCTTTATGACTCTTTCTGCTTCTATGCTCAAAGGTTTAATTCCAGTGGGTATTCTGAACTCTCCAAATCCAATCGAAAAAAAAATTAAATTAAATTATGCAAAAGTTATTTCAAAAATGAGATGAATACATGCTGCTGCTCTTTCTTCACTAAAAGCCAAACCAAATAAAATCTAAAATCCTCTCATCAAAACTTGAAGACAAATAAAGTTCTACAAAAAATAAGGCCACTTTTATGAACCAGCTTAGTTTCTTGCAAAAGAGCTTAGTATAATACAAATTGCAAAATACTTGTATAGTCCTTGAAATATCATATAATTTATTTCTTATATGAACATTTTAGGTATTAAAATCAACTACAAATCTATGTTTAATGTAAGAGTGAAACACCCTCTTAAAGAATGGATGACATTTGAAGCAACTTGCATGGTCCAGAAATCTATAGTCAAGTCAACCTCCAGTGTATTTCGTCCTCACATACCACTTTCAACTTTTACAATCATTTTCAGTATTAAAAACTGCATTGCATAGCATTATTCCTGAAAAAACAGGAAGAGGATACAACCAGTTTACTTTGACGTTTGCCTTTTCATCATCCCCTCCCCAAAGCCAGTTAGACATATAAATTACGTTATTCTCTTCTAGATGGTGGATACTGAAGGTTTCAAGACCTAGAAATTGTTTCTTTGTTGTGAAAGGAAAAATTAATAATAACTGGTGAAAGTAATTATCCCAGTGCTTAATTTTAGCCTGAAGAATTTTATATCAGGGAAACCATCTCCCTTAATTCCTAGCATATAACCTTGACTGTCTTCTAAATCTCTCAGATTTTAAAGTAAAAGTTTTGAATGCCCACTGGAGGCATTACCCAAGGGCTTTCAAGATCCACTTTGTTTCTTAGCAATATGTTCCCTTTCGAGCAGTAGCTATTCAGATAGGATAGTGCTACAAAAGGCTTTTTTTTTTCTGTCAATGAATCATCTTGTTCAAAATCACTAGGATTTAGACCCCACTACAGGTAAGGATGCAATTATTCTCAGTAGTTAGTTTCTTCTGCAAAGATTTAGTTCTAAGAAGCAACCGAGCTCCACCTCAGTTAACCCGCGAGAGGTAGGTAATTCAGTAATTTCAGAGAGAAAAGTGTAGCCATTGTCTGATTACATTATATGAATATTCGTCCTCCTACTTAACTCTTTGAAATCCCCTATCCTCGGGGGAAAATTATCACCTCTAATGGAAGCATTTTGCACTTTCTTCACCCCAGCGCATTTATAGATGGCCAAGAGCCAGCTCACCCCACACGGGCTGGCCCGTTACCTCGCAGCCACACCCCCCACCACCACCCTGACGAAGTTGGCTTCCTAATTTCCACACTAAAATTCTTTATCCTGCCCAACAGCAGAGAGCCCAGCAGGGAGGACGTAGAGAAATAGGAGAAAGGCAAGGATGGGGTGGAAAGCAAAAGGTAAAGAACAGTGATTGGCAAGAAGGAATTTGCATCTTCTCTCCCCTGGGGGCGGGGTGGGGCCTTTTGCTGGGTGTGAGGGGTGTAAAAAAATAAAGCGGAAAAGGGAAACCAGGTAACTCAAATACGGTTTCTGTACCTAATGTCTGTAATTTCGGGTCCTGCTTCTTCAATTGATCGCGGACAGCCGCAGTCCCAGGCTGGAGGAGGGAGGCTCGCCCCCGGCTCTCGGGTGCCCGGTCCCTAGCGCCGGGCGGGGGGGAGGCAGCCGAGCCCCGCGCGCGCCCGGGCGGCCCCCCGGAGCGAGCCCCGGCTGCCCGGCGCGGCGGCCCCTCCACATCCTCCCGCCGCTCGTCAGCAGCCCAAAGAAGAAGCGTCCATCGGAAAAATGGCATATTACAAATTTTGCTTTGGGAAGCAGGGCTCGGTTCAGACCATTGCGGGAGAGGAGAGGGGGAGGCGGCTCTTAAAGCAGCCGCGGCCCCTTCGCCGGAGCAGCCGCAGCTCGCCGGAGCCGGAGCCGGAGCCGGAGCCGGGAGGGGCCGGCTGGGACTTGGAGAAACTTAACCGAGCGGGCCTCCCCCCTCCGCGGCCCGGCCGCCCCGCGCGGTGCCCGAGACGGGAGCTCTGGGGAGAGGCGGGAGGAGGGCCCGGCCGGAAGCGCTCCGCCCAGGGCCCCGCCCGGAGCCCCGCCGCCGGGCGGGGAGCTCCCGGGAACGGCGCCCCGGGGCTGCGCGCGGCTGGACGGGGGCCCGGCGCCCAGCCTCTCTGCGCGCGCGGCGGCTCGGGCCGCTTACCTGAGGCGCGTCCTCCCGGGAACGGCCGGCCCCCAGCGCCCCAGGCCTCCCGGCCCGCAGCCCGCGGCCGGCCTCCGTCGCGGGTCAGCGGACCCACCTGCCGGGAGCCGCGCGGGCGCTGCCGCACCCTCTCCCCGCGGGCAGCCGCCGCCGCCTCTTCCTCGGGAGCGAGGGCTTCCCCTGGAAGCTGCTGCAGTGGTTTCCACCGGCCCTTAAATAAACTCTGAAGTAATCACGCCTTTGCTCTCCTCCTCACGCGCCCGCGCTCGCAGACCCACGCGACTCCCTCCGAGCCGCTCGCGCGCGGCTCCCGGGGCCCCCGGCGGCGGCCGGGCTGGGGGCGGCAGGTGGGGGCGGCCGGACGCCCTTCCTCTCCCGCCCCCCCCCCAGCGGTGTCTACACGGAGTGCGCGTGTCGGTCCGCGCCGCGGGCGAGGGGAAGGCGCTGGCACACCTTCGGGCGTCGGGCCTCCCGTGATCCCTGTAAGCGGCTTCCTTCTCCCGGGATGAGCGCGGGAGAGCGATGCTGTAGGGACCTGAGTCAATCTAGGGCGTGGTGCCATCTGTCACTTCTCGTTACTTCCCCTGCTCTTCTCCATGCACGGCTTTGCCGACGCCGGAGGGTTGCATGTTAAGTACTCCCTGCCCTAGTCAGTTCCAGCTTTGGGCCAAGTCTGGCCTCGGATCGCGTTCCAGTTCCCCCCATACCGACACATTCCCTTCACCTATTCTCTCCTGCAGCTGCGGTCCGTTCGCACAGACCCCGCTCATCGGGGGAGGGAGGAAGCAGGACACAAACCCAACATCCACTCTAAGCAACAAAGTAAACCAAAACAAAGGAACCAACAAACCCGTTTCAGTCAGGGACATTCACATATCCTGGTTGTAGTAAAAAGGAAGAGGGCATGCAAGATGGAATTGGGAGAAGAGTTAAAAATTAGGTATGATTTGGGTGTTAATGCAAGTTATCTCAGGATGTCGTGCAAGAAATCCGAAAGACATGCTTCACTTTTGTGTGAGGTGGAATCCAAAGCTAACTAAAGAAACGGTATTCGAATAGCAGCCCACTTAAGTACAATATTCAAAAAACAGAAACGTCCATTCTAGGGGTAGTGATTAACTCAGTTCATGACCGCACAGTGGGGTGTAATGTCATGCTCATGTATTTCTCCCGTTCTCTTCTGAACTGTTACTTAAACTCTAAGGCACAACATAGTTCTATAAGAATTAAGTGTAAGAATAATAATAAGATTATTTAGATGTCAACTGGAGCACTATTTTCAAACATAAGTTGCATATAGATCACTCATGGATCTTGTTAAATTGTAGAGTCACTAGAACTAGGGTGGACCCTGAGATTCTGCATCTCACAACTCCCAGATGGAATCACTCTGAGTAACAAGGATCTAGACCACCTGATCAACCAACCACTTGATATGGCTTAATACTCTTAATCACATGCAACTCAATAACTCACGAAGCAGTTTTAGATAGACTTAATGTTGTAATGACTTTATTATATTAGTAAGATATCAGTACTCTTACAACTTTCACTCTCAGGAATTCCCCAGAAGACATAAAATGTCCCATACACATTAGAAAATGTCATAATTTTGAAGACAGTCAATATGTCTTTTTGTGTAAGAATTCCTTCCTTAATAAACTTGGTTCTAATTTCCTTAATAATCAGCACTTGTCAAGTACAGCCTCAGATGGCATTACCATTTCCAAGAAGAGTCTCGATTTGCCTGACTCCTAGCCACACATTAAAGTCTTAATTCTCAGTATGATTCCCACCTGCAATGAATGCAATCCAATAGCTGATAATCACAGAAAGGAAGAAATTGGTAAGAGAGGGCAGGGTATGAGTAAAGGACATTTTAATAAGAAGATATAGTCTTCATGGCCACTCTAAGCTTAGAAATGCTAAGTTCTCATGTTCTCACCCCAGCACCACTGCAATAATATTTCCTATCAAAACTAAGAGACATTTTTAAGGAGCAATTTTGTAGAAGGCATTAAGTCAATGAATTCCCATGAGAAAAGAAGAGTCACCCCCTATACCAATTCTTTGCCCTCAAATTTAGCATATAAGAGAATCTCCAGAGGGCTTGTTACAACACATATACCTGGGCCCCATCCCCATAGTTTCAGGTTCAGTAGGTCTGTGGTGTGACCAGAGATGTTGCATTTCTAATAAGTTACCATGTAATAGAAAACTACTAGGCCAGGAATCCCACTTTGAGAACTACTGCTTAAAAAATTCTGAGAAATTTGGAGCAAAATAAGTACAGAACAAGAAAAACAGCTGATATTTTGCAGTAAGGCAAAAAGTCAAACAAATACAAAATCAATTATGCTGAGGTTATCATATACTCCACTGGTGTTTGATAGCCAGGGATCAATCATTAAGATGAAATAGGCTTGCCTCTTTTACAGTCAACGAGTTGTGATCAGAGGTAAGGAAAACCACTTCTTCCTTTAGTCTTAGTACCTATCAGTGAGAGGATTTAGCCCACAGAGTCAGACAATATTACCAGCCACACCTACAAATGTTTCTTCTGCACCTTTAATTTCAAATATGATCTTTGTATCTACCTACCATTTTTAAGTGGAGGGTGTCATACAACTACTCTACCTTTATTATAGTGGCCAAGCCTTCCAACTCTTTACATATTTTGACTATCACATGGCATATTGGTAATATAATAATAGTAATAATAATAATAAAAAGCACGGGTTTTATGTAAGTCAAGGATGGTTTGTTTGTAAAGATTAAGTTTACTGAGATCAAGCACATGGGTAAACAATTCACACGGCAATATCATTACAGAAGAGGCTGGGAAAGCAGTTTAGCCTGAAGGCTGGAAGGATAAGATGTTTTGGCTAAAAACTTAGCCAGTTTCTCCCACATACTGTTTGTGAAAGTGATGATGAAAATAAAGGTATGTTATAGCTCTTCTGTTATGCATGCATTTAAAAAATATTTTAAGTGCAGTTAAGTGGAATCAGTGGTCATAACATTAATACCAAATTGTATCACAAACAGTAAATGTTGTTGATTATGTGGGTTTCATGTTTGTTGTTATGTTTATGCTATACACATTACTCTCCTTCCCTGTCTGAAAAAGAGCAAACTGCAGAAAACGAAGTTCAATCTTGATGACTTGTGCCTCCATGCAAATACACAAGCATCCACTCTCACACGATAAATTGTTGTGAAAGGTCTACATTACTCAGCCTTTGTCTATGCATTTATATGGAGTTACTCAAAAATGTAGCAATTTGAAAAATAGTCACCAAGATTTCAACTCATAACTAAGGATATCTTAAGCATTCTGGAAGAGCAAAACTGTTAGTCATATTTTTTTAAGTTAAAGTGGTAAGAGAAGACAAGTTTCAGAGAATTTCATTTTTCATCATCCAGTGCTATCTGACATCAAATCTAAGCCAAGATGAGGGCACTGAAAATAATAAATAATAGTGCTGCCTTCCGAAATAACTTTTTCTCCTTTTTAAAGGAAAAATAGTATTTTGTAGGAAAACAAATCTTTTATTTTTCCTTTAGACCGCTATGAAGTAAAATATTCAAAGAAGCATTCTAAATATATTCAGCAGTTGTTTTTATCTAGAGAGGAGATTTATTCTACCATAAAGCCTCATAATAAAGGTTTTCATTTTTGCCTCTGCTTCAATTTAGAGAACCTTTGTAATTTCGTTGTAATTAAAAATGATCGAATTTGATGTTGGGAGTCCCAGTCTAATTCCAATCTTAAAGATAAATAAAATATCTGCCAGAATT